>JAIEZT010000068.1:26749099-26811141 GCA_019594935.1 Periophthalmus modestus | reverse complement strand
TTTTCCAACATGTCCAGTAGAAAAAGTGTTGATTTTGCTTTGAGACAGAGCACCCAATAGTTTGGCTTTAGAGACTTTGGTAAAACTTCATAATAACTTCACTTTTTATTAGTATTTTGATGATTCTTAATAAACTTAACTAATTCGTTTTTATGTTTTCTTAAATCAGACCTATTCTGCAACCTGTTCTTTTCCTATCATTTAACCATGTTCTCATTGTTTCTACTCATTGAGCCTCTGAATTTGTATTTGGAGTGATTAATGTTTGAGTGATCTTTAATCTCTTATTTTCAAGATGCCATTTTGCTGCTCTACCCCCGTTTCCGCCTCCACCGGTACATGCCCACTGTAACGTACGCACTTTCTTCTTCAGTTTTATTTTCTTAGTCAGTGAGATACGGATTTGGCAGCATCGAGTAGTCATTTTGGTACAAATTTTTAAAAATGGGCTGGTCGCTCGTGCAATGTACAGCTATCAATAGGGGGCGCAGACAGCATGCGGCACTTAGTTGTGATGACATTTACGCCGATGTCAGCTCCCACTGTGCACCGTAGTTTTCTAACGTGGAAGTCAGCAGACTTGTCTTTTTTTATTAAGTCGTTTTAGAAATATATTGTGATTCAAATTAGCAAATTCTAACTTAATGGTCCACAAGTGTCAGAGATTATAACTATAGAGACAGCAGCACAAGAGGACTGATTTAAGGCTATTTAAGGTGTAGTTGTTATAAAGTGATACTGCGAGTGTAAAACACCACCGTCTGTGAGGCACTTGTACATTTGTGAGGACAGTGTTTGGGTCAGAGCTCTTTGTCTCTATGGTTTATGTGGAGCAGATGGGCAGTTTGTCCCAGAGCCCATTTGTTTAGCCCTGACACACACACAAACACATACATGCACAACCATACATATACATACAAACACACAAATACATAAGCAAACATAAATACACGCACACATACATACACATATATAGACACACCACACACGCACGCACGCACACACACACACAACACACACACACACACACACACACACACACACACTGGACTTGATATAACCACTTCAGAAGTTAGAATTTACTGCCATATTTAAACCAACATCTGTTGCATCTTGTAGCATGGTTTTCCTTCCTGTTCTAGTCCTGTTTCAGTCCTGTTTTAGTTCCTAAATGAGTCCCAGTTTAGTCTCTCTTTAGTCTTTTTGATGTGGTCTATGTGTAATAATGGTTCATTATTTTCAAATTACATGTTTACAGGTTTTTAATTGTTATTTAATGCTGCCTTTGTTTAATATAAAAATGTATGCTGTATACATACATACGTGTGTGTGTGTGTATGTGTATGTATACAGACATATGTATACCCACCCATCTCTCTTATTCCAGTATCCCATTTTTCTCATCAAGGTGCTCTGGTTACCCAACACCTGACACAGACCTTCTTTGGCCAGGCGACATCTGAGCCGGCATCTCAGCCAGGACGCCAGGTCAGAGGGGAGTTAACATCAACTCCCCATCTGGAGATTGGGTACGAAGCCCCAATAAGTATTACGCTGAGCGAGGCAGCGACTAACCTGAAAGATAAGATCATGGTCCGAATGAACACAAGGCAACCCCGACACCACCTGCAGAGACTAAGTGAAGTACCATCTGAAAGTCTCCTAGAAGATGTGAATGCAGCATTGAGAGCGATCCCAACCTCAACTATCACAGAAACCAATGAGATGAACCCCCTCAGCCAAATCATCAACACTGGCTATGGATACCGACTCATGAATGGGGCCACCGTCAGTCACCTCCTCTACATCGACTCACTGATCCACACCACCAGGATCTACAGCACAGACATTAGAATATCATTCGGGTTTGAGAAGTGTAGCCGGATGGTGACAAGGAGAGTAAAGGTAGTCCAGCTGTTTATTGTCTGGGTCTTGCTCTTGCCACTGAGCTGACTCCTTAGGACTTGCCTTACTCGTCTGAGGTATTTGGCCGTGGCTGCTTTCCGTGTTTTCTCGTCAAGGTTGCTATTTGCTTGTGGGATACCAAGATACTTGTAACTGTCCTCAATGTCTGCTATTGGTCCTTCTGGAAGTGAGACCCCTTCTGTGTGGACTACCTTTCCTCTCTTTGTCATCATCCGGCTACACTTCTCAAGCCCGAATGACATTCCACTGTCTGTGCTGTAGATCCTGGTGGTATGGATCAGTGAGTCGATATCTCGCTCCTTCTTAGCGTACAGGTTGATGTCATCCATGCAGAGGAGGTGACTGACGGTGGCCCCATTCCTGAGTCGGTATCCATAGCCAGTGTTGTTGATGACTTGGCTGAGGGGGTTCAGACCTATGCAGAACAGCAGTGGGGACAGTGCGTCTCCTTGGTATATGCCACATTTGATGGTCACTTGTGCAAGTGGCTTGCCATTGGCCTCAAGGGTGGTTTTCCACAACCTCATCGAGTTTGCAATGAAGGCTCTTAGAGTCCTGTTGATGTTTTACCGTTGTTGTTGTTGTTGTTGTCGTTGTTGTTGTCAGTGATCCATGTGTGTGGCATTGAGTCGTAGGCTTTCTTGTAATCAATCCAGGCAGTGCACTGTTCGGTCTACCAGGAGCTGGTGTTTGGCTCCCCTGGTATCTTTGCCGATGCCCTTCTGCGCTGTGCTCATGTAGTGATCCATGTACAAACTGATAAATTGATTTTAATGTGGAGCTCATTCTGCTGGCTGTATAGATTATAAATTTAAGATTTAAAATACCAAATTATGACAACTTGGCCATCATGTTTTTCTGATGAAAAATAATGAATCGTCAACAGTAAAATATCATTTGATTTTAACTTTTAACGTTTACTCGACACTTGATGTGATTTTAAATTCAAATTCCACACCGCATTTCTTTAAGCTTTGTTTTGATAAGTTTGGAGCCTGGAGATAAGACCTAAGCAGGTTTACACCCTGATATGAGCAATGTGGGATTAAATTAGTTTGATTCTCCTCCTTCCCTCTCTCTCCGTCTTTCTCTCTCTCCCTCACTTCCCCTCTCTCCATCTCCCTCCCTCTTCCTCAGCCTCTCTAAATCTACTTCTCACTCCCTCATCCTCCCTCTCCTCCTTCTCCCTTACTGTCTCCTTCATCCTCACCCCCTTCTCTCTCTCTCCCTCCATCTTCTCCCTCTATCTCTTCTCTCCCTCTCACCTTCCCTGCTGTCCCTCCATCTCCTCTCTCTCACCCTCCCTCGTCTCCCTCCATCTCCTCTCCCTCCCTCTGTCTCAGTTTCGCTCACACAAAGCTGGCTTTATACCTGGTCCTGAGCAAATGTCAGGTTCTATCTTTCTCCTCTTCTCTCTTTCACCTCAGATCTCCAGAGATCAGACTGTTATCCATCTAACCCCCTGCTACATGTATGTATCATACATAGTTTAAAGGTGCTACCTCATTTTTACGGTCTTAAAAAGGCAAAAAACAGAACTAGTTCACTTTAAACAGGTTTCAGTCGTTCAACGTTATTCCTCATTGACCCTGTACATTTAGAGCATCCTAATTACTCACCACAATGAGTTTATAAGCATTTTACACAACTTTCAGAGCAGAGTTTTACAATCATGTTAGCGACAATTAGCATACAACTAGGATAAAACCAGCTTTATAATTAGATGCGGACAAAACATAGCTGACTTACTTTGACCTCAAGAGCTCCTAAGACAATATATCTGAGACTACTCATGCTCACAAACACCATATCAAAACTGGGACAAAAATGGGACTAAATCTGGAACTAAACCTGACCTAGACCAGGATTAAATCAGGACTAGAATAGGACTAAACCAGGACTAGAACAGGACTAAACAAAGTGTATACTGTATCTGAACTGAACTGGCTCAAGCCAAAACAAAACTAGGAGTGGGAAACTTTGACTAACTAAAAGGTCAGATGACATCACAATGTTTTCTTATGGGTCTGTGTTTTATTAAGATGCGTTAGCGCAAATCTTTATTGTTAATATGCCAATTTTGTGATGTGTTTGAATAATATTAAACACTCTGAAAACCGCCACCTGCTTATCTCCATGGAAACTGCTATTACTCCGCCAGGAATGTTACACAGCATGGCATTAAACCATACAATCTTCCCTTTGTTGGTAGTATCTATGGAGAGGTGACTCCGCTCCCAGTCAGAATGCATACTTTGAGGTATTTTTGAGCAATAAAAACATCTGTAACTGAATAAATCCAACATGCTAACACGCACTTCCTAATTACCAGACAATAAGACTCTACTACTACTAATTTTGATCTCAAGAGCAGATTATGAAATAAATCCGTACTGACTGTACATATACATGAACATTGCTAACCTGCTAGCTGCCACATCTCAAACAGGAAGTCGCTTCCGGCTCCATCGACTTTGGCTCCAATTCACTTTCTATTGAAAAACTGAGGTCCCTTTCTCTGTAACTGCTGCTGTCAGACTCATCATTTTGTTCTTAAAACATTAACATGCTCTACATGATCCTGGTGTTCTTTATTTCACTATTGTGTCCGTAAATCAAGATATGAACATTAATAACAGAGATTGCTTCCGCTAGTGTTAGCAACAGATTTGATTGACTCCCTGCTAAACCAGAGGTGTGGACGGGAAGGGTTACCTTCAGCAGGTTCACTCCAGATTGGCGTTACCTTCAGCAGGTTCACTCCAGATTGGCTCTTTGGTTGCTATGATAACTGCTGGCCTCGATGAGCTTCATTTGACTGGAGCCGAACGCTGTGGGTGATGTCACACTCACTTAGTGAGTACAGGGCCTTTAATTGTGAATGTAGGCATACCAACATCACCATGGAGACAAGCACGATGCCCTCATCAGAAAAATGACATACTGCAGCTTTAAGTTTGGCTAATTAAAATCTCATGAACGTGAGCCTGTTGGCAGACAGAGCTGAAGTACAGGGCGGAGGTGGCATTGTATTTGTATATTTTAAACTCCATTAAAGTCCTATCTAAAAGAAAGTGAGTCACCACATATCGATGAAAAAAACTGGGTCAGAAAATGTGCTGGCTCTGCTGTAATTACAAATACACAAGATTCTTCAGCAAACATCAAACATCGAAATGAAAACACACAAGGAAGAGACGGGTTTAACCTCATTTCTACAAGCGGGTGAGTGGATTCAAACAGATATGACATTATGAATAGAGAGGTAAATATAAACAAACAGAACTGAGCCGGTTTCTAAGAGACGGCTGCTCTATGTGACTTTTCTAATGTGGGGGGCATTCCACACAGTGGCATTAAATGTATGCATTTGACGTTGATTATTTTCCAGTTGCGGTTGTTTTTGCTAAAAATACCTCAGTAAACATTTATGTGGGGTCACCTCTCCACAGTTCTGACCTTTAACTTGGTGTGTTGGAATCACACTTGTCCCCATGGAGACAGATATGATTAATGCCATGCTGTGAAACATTCTACCCCTAGCAGTGAGTGACAGAAGCTTCATGTTGACAATATTAAATAATTTGAACATTTGCTTGTCTTTAACCTGAAATCCAGATAAGATTATTATTATCATGAACTTTCATTGTAACTACGATATTGCGCCTGTGTCCAGACTCTTATTCAATACTTTTCCTAAATATTTTTTTTACTCTCACTGGAATACTTTCTCAGAGTATTATTGTTTCTTCTACATTTTTGGCTACTCTACCCATCATAGCAACCAAAGAGTCAATCTGGAGTGAAGCTCTTGTTGTTGTTCCCGCCCCCAATGCTGGTTTGGCAGGTAGTGGGTGTTTAGTCTGTCAATCAAACCTGTTGCTAATATTAGCAGGAGCAACCTTGGGGAAAGAAGGCGCCTGATTTGTTTTTTTATTAATGTTCATATCTTGATTTATGGACAAAAGAGAGAAATAAAAACCCCAGAATGATGTAGCGCGAACATTTTACCAAAATGACAAGCCTTACAGCAGCAATTACAAAGAGAGGGACAACAGTTTTTCAATGTAAAGTGAATAGGAGCCAGAGGCAATGAGCATGCTCAATTCCTATTTTGAAAGGGGGCGGCCAGCAGGTTAGCTATGTCCAGTTATAAATATATAGGCTTTAGTTCTGGCTCAAGACAAGATGGCAGGAGACGGAACCAGACTGATATCAAAACCACAGAGAGATGTCAGGCAAAATGACTTATGTCCTAGCTTAAATACTATATTTTTTTGCTAGGCATACGCAGAAGTACACTGCAATCTACCCTAACCAAACTTTTGCCTATAGTTGTCTGACTCTGGCCTAGTTAGAGTAGCTTGAGGGAGCGACCATGTGTTTTGATATACAGCTGGGATAATACGTTGAGAATATGAGACACCCCTCTCCGGCTCTCTCAGATCCCAGCCCCGAGTGCTCACATCTGGGGAACAGCCGCTCAGGGCCCTGGGTGGAGGAAGGAGGACATGGAGGTTAGATTCAATAACCCGGAGTATTTTCACTGCTGCAAAAGTCAAATATTACTCTTTCAGATGGGGCTTAGACTGTTATCCAGCCTTATTCCAATCCAGTAACGCTTTGCCAAAGTGGATATGGCTTTGTTTCACTGTGAGCTAAACCAGTAATGAAAATAGCAGCAGTTGGACCTGTTCTGAAGAAATCAATGTTTAAGTGTTTGAAGAATCGTGAGAAGGTCAAAGTAGAACCACAGAGGCTCCACCATAGACTTTGTGTATAAATGGACATAGCTAACCTGCTAGCTACCGCGTTCCAAACAGTGTCCAGCTCCAACTCCAGCTCCAATATTCTTCCTTCTCTTTGTATCTGCTCCTGTCAGGCTCATCATTTTGGTGTTAAAATGTTCGTATTAACCCGCTCTATATGATCCTTAGGTTTTTATTTCGCTACCATAGATTGTATATATAAATAGACATGGCAAACCTGCTAACCACTAGAGGTAAGATCGGGCCTAAAAAATCCAGCCCGACCCGACCCGGCCCGCGGGTATTAAAGCCCGACCCGGCCCGAGCCCGACCAATTAACTTGATTTGCAGGCCCGAGCCCGAAGCAAACCCAAAATTTCATATTTTATTTGTGAGGACTGGATGTTTGACTTTGAGGATCTTCAATTTTGCCAGTACAGCTGTTTAAATGCCTGCTCAGCGACGAGGTGCCAGTCTTTTTGCTCTGATATGAAAGCAAAGCGCCACATTGACACATTCAGCAAAGCCAACGCAAGTTTCTGTAGCATTTCCACACCTCACTCTTACCGGTGCGAGTTTTTCTTTTCAGTTCTCCTGTCTTTAGTTTATCCTTAACTTCTTGCTCCTCCATATTGGGGATACCAGGTCAAAATAGATGCGGACTTGCGGAGGGGAAGATTATTAAGAGGGCGGCGTCCACGTGTGCAGGGCTCTGGCTCTGCGGCTCCTGTTTAGTTAAATAGCAATTACATTACAGCGCCTTCTCTGTTTTATCCAAAGTATTTATTTTAAAACAAGTATTTCTTAGTTTAGTATCCACACATCGTTTTAGTATATATTTTTATAAACATATATTTATTTTTAAAAAAGTCAGCGAGAGAGAAGCCCGACCCGACCCGAAGCGATGATTGACATTTTAGGCCCGAGCCCGACCCGAAATTCGGGTCGGGCTCGGGCTGCTGCTGAGCACCCGCTCCCTGCTAAACCAGTGGTGCGGGCTGGAAGGGGCATTACCTTTGACGGCCTGAGCCTGGATTGGCTCTTTGGTTGCAATGATACTCGTGGTCAAAACTTGGCTCCAAATTGGCCTCTATAACTGCTAGCCTCGATGAGCGTCATTTGATTGGAGCCGAACGCTGTGGGTGATGTCACACTCACTTAGTCCACTTCTTTGCACAGTTTATAGGGTCCACACTGGATTAATTAGAGAAATATGTTGTGTCAATGAAAACAGACTAATTAAACACAATATAAAAATGTAAAGCACCTCTGTGTTTTTAAACTACATTCTAATCATTTCAGCCAAAAAGAAAAAAAAAAAAAAAGCTAATTAACTTGCAACTACTGTTTAACTTCATTTGAATGGCTTCACCGTTTAGTACAAGAAATAGCTATACTGCAAAACTGTAAAAGTTTGAATTCTCAGAGTCACTACTACTACTACTACTACTACTTCTACTATTTAAATATATTACATACAATACTCAGAATCAACCTACAACATATAAGGGTCAAAACTTACTACAACTACTTCTACTGCTAATACTACTACATCTTCTACGACTACAAATACTACTACGAATACTACCACTGCTGTTACTACTCAACTCAACTACTGTATAGCCTTCTAAACATTTCCTGGCTGTTTTCAGAGCCCTCTCTCCTCCTCCTCTCCCTCCTCTTCTTCTTTCTGATGACTGGAGCATATGTTGAGTCCTGCTCCTCTCTGTGTAGTGAACTACTACTACAACTACTGCTACTGCAACTACTATTGCTACTGCAACAGCAACTACAACATAAAGAAGTGGACCAAGTGAGTGTGACATCACCCAAAGCGAGGCTAGCAGTTATAGGGGCCAATTTGGAGCCGAGTTCCGAGTGGGTGCTTCGCAAAGCTGTCAATCAAACCTGTTGCTAACACTAGCGGGAACAACCTTGGGGAAAGAAGGTGCCTGATTTGTCTGTTATTAATGTTCATATCTTGATTTACGGACAAAAGAGTGAAATAAAAACACCAGGATCATGTAGAGCTTGTCACTTATTATTTGGAACGTGGTGGTAGTGAACTACTACTACTACTACTACTGCTGCGACTACTTGTTTATGAAGACTGAAGCATATGTTGAGTCTTTTCCTCTGCGCAATGAACTCGGGGTCAGTATTGTATCTGACCCTGTAAAACCCACAGGAACTATACTGTCAGAACTCAGCTGCTAAATAAATCCTCCAGAATGAGATGAGGAAAATGGAGGTGTGATTCTTGTTGTGATGTATATAATGAGAAACACTGCTGACCCCAGAGGGAGGACGTTTAGATAAACCCGTGCTGCTATGATAAAGATGCCAGGTCTGGTGTTAATTATCCAGAAAAGACCTTAAATTAATAAAAGTGTTTTTGTAACCTCGACTTTGACATCTCTCAGTATCTACAGCAAGTTCACATCATTTTCAGCACTCGTGGTTCTGTTTAGCTCAAATTAAAAACTGTTTCTAGTATGTTCTGTATTTTAGTATATCAGTAGTGGTAACTTGGACCTGGTTTTTGCTGTCTTAAAGAGGGGAAAATACTTACAACTACTACTACTACTACTACTACTACTACAACTACTACTACTACTACCACTACAACTACAACAACTACTACTACTACTGCTACAACTACAACAACAACAACTACTACTACTACCGCTACAACTACAACAACAACAACAACTATACTACTACTACTACTACTACTACAACTACTACAACTACTACAACAACTACTACACACTACTACTACTGCTGGTACAACTAGCTAATACTAACTACAACAACTACTACTACTACTACTGGTACAACTACAGCTACTACTACTACTACTACTACTACTACTACGACTGCTACAACTACAACTACAACAACAATTACTACTACTACTACTATTACTACTATATGCTGCTACTACTACTATTACTTCTACTTGCAGCTGTCTAAACATATTCCCCACTTTCCTAACACATTCCTATTATCATATTTATTCTCTGTAATGAGTTTATTAGTTTCACAACTTTCAGAGGCCAGGCCACTGCTAACAACTAGCATGGTAAGAGCACACTTCCTGGTTCATGGATCATACAAACAATTAATGATTAGCTGCAGAATGCACATAACAGTCAAATGTTATTATAAAATCACATACAGCCCCTTTAATGCAGGCTGGCTTTGGTATTTCTCTTTGTGTACATTACTTCGGTTGTTTGCTTTGTTAAAAAATAAATAAATAATAAAAAACACTCTCTGTATTTTTAATTCAGAGGGATATCAGTCTGGTTCCCACTCCCTCCTTCACACCTACAGCCAGAATCAAACACAATCTTCCAATCTGATTTGTTTATTTCAATGACATATATGAGCTGAAGGAACTCATTGGCCATCTATCATTTGGAACAAAATCACTTTTCTCTCACTTTAGATTAGAGTTTAGTGCTTCACCCTTTGACTCTGCAGAAATCCATGATGCTTTTCAGTCCCTGTCATCCTTAAGCAGCTGTATGTTTTACTCCCATTGTAGCATAGCGTCACATGGGTAAAAGCATAGACTGTATATATACTTTTACCCATGTGACGCCATGCTACAGCTCCTCATAGCGTCGTAGACTGTATATATGAATGGACATAGCTAGCTCGCTAGTCGCTGTGTTCCAAATAGGAAGTGATTATGGGCATGCTTCCGGCTTCATTGACTCTGGCTCCAATTCACTTTCTATTGAAAAAAGGCAACCCCTCTCTCTGTAAGTACTGCTATCAGGCTCGTCATTTTGGTCTTAAAATGTTCGTATTAACCCGCTCTCCATGATCCTGGTATTATTATTTTATCCAGAAATCAAGGTATGAACATTAATAACAGACAGGGGTCTTCTTTCTCCAAAGTTGCTCCCTCTAGTGTTAAAACAGGTTTGATTGACAGCATTGCTAAGCACCTGCTCACTGCCACACCACAGGTGCAGGGAGGATGGGGCAATATCTTCAACAGCCTCGCTCTCGATTGCCTCTTTGATTGCTATGATAATCGCAGTCAGAATTCCTAATATATAACTCGGCTCCATATTGGCCCTTATAGCTGCTAGCCCCGATGAGCATAATTTGACTGGAGCTGAACGCTATGGGTGACGTCACACTTACTTAGTCCACTTCTTTATACAGTCTGTGGCTAAAAGTAGGACTGGCATGTATTGCTAACTTCTTCTCTGACTTCTGTTATCTCTCTTGATTTATTTTAGCCTGTATTTATTTCCCTAGAAACACATGTACAAAACATAATTACCCACCTGGATGTGGATCAGCTGTTGATGTGTGGATGGATTACATGGGTGAGAATGGGCTGAAAAAATCTGCACTTGATTAAGTCTGAGTTAGTATTTTCATAACCTGGTTCTTGGTCCCTCTGTGGTGTGAACAGGAAGTCAGGTTTCAGGCCCCAATTCAGCGTTGGACATTTTGAAGTTTATTTTTGTTTCACAGCGTTCAGTGAGTAGAGCTCTGTGAATGACCCAGATTTGGTCAATAGGCAAATCCAATGAAATCTGAAAATGCCACAGATGCTTTGAGCAAGAGGAGGCAAAGAAAGCATCAATGTTGACATCTTAGGCTGATTGATGGGTGACATATTGCTTCGAATATTAGTATTTGGCACTGCATTTGTTGAGATCTGAGCCAGGATCTTGATCAGGAGCCTGAGGTATGGAATATTGTGTGTGTTTAATGAAGTTGATGCGTGAGTGATTTTTGTTTCGATCCACTAGAAAGTAATACTATGGCAAGCATCACAATAACAAACCAATACTAATAATTATGAGTTTTGTACTAAAATGTGTCCAGAGAATGACCATAGTCTGTATAAAGAAGTGGACTAAGTGAGTGTGACATCACCCACAGTGTTCAGCTCTAGTCAAATGAAGCTCATCGAGGCTAACAGTTATAGGGGCCAATTTGGAGACAAGTTTGCGTATCACTGCAACATAAGAGCCAATCTAGAGCAAGGCTGTTGAAGGTAACACTCCTTCCCGCCTGCATCGCTGGTTTAACAGGGAGCAAGCACTTAGCAAGTAGTTGCCTCAGAAACAGAAGGTGCCTGATTTTTCTGTTATTAATGTTCATATTTTCAGTTACAGGCACAATAGTGAAATAAAACCACCAGGATCATGTAGAGCTGGTTAATACAAACATTTTAAGACCAAAATGACAAGTCTGACAGCAGCAGTTACAGAGAGAGGAGCCACAGTTCAGTGTAAAGTGAATCGGAGCCAACGTAGAGTATGAATTGTAGTCGATGGAGCCAGGAGCATGCCTATTCTCACTTTCTGTTTGGAAAGGTGACGGCTAGCAACTTAGCGATGTCCCTTTATATAAACAGTCTATGCTCTGGACACATAGGTTCAGATGGGATTGTAGTACTGTACTTTATTTAAAAAAAAAGCAGTAACAGCATGGGCTCCATAGTGTTCATTAAGTACAACTTAGGTATTTTAAAAAAAGATTAAAATTATATAAACAGCAATTTAAAAAAACATTTTAAGTATCAATATTTTTGCATCAGAATCAATATGTTTTTAAATACACAGTTAATCTTCATTTTTATGTGTTTTTATAATAAAAAAATAACCAAACCTTGTTAAAAGTCCCATAGTTTCTCACAAGCTGCATCACATTATCATGCACACACTGAAATGCTTAAAGAGCCCTGCCCCTCTGCCTCTGTCTGAGATCTGAGTTATCTCTCTCCTCCTCCTCTCTTTCCCCCTCCCGCTCCCTCACTATTCCCTTCTTCCTTGCCTCTCTCCCTCCCTCCCTCCCTGTTCTCTCTGGGGGTATCTCCTGTGTGTCTGCCTTACCACAGTTAAATGAGTCTTTTATGGAGCGGAGCAATGGCGTCTGAACACAGGGTCTGAATCAAAGCTGGGAGTGTTTTGGGTGCGTTGGTATGTTCATGTTTTCATCCTCGTCAGCTCTTTAACTGTTTACAAACCTCATGGAAAATCTGCCTCATCACCGCACACGGCCTGGGAACACAACACAACAACACTCACACATATACACACAGCTCTGACTTACAAACAGGCGCGTTCTGTGTTACGTAAGGCTTCATAATTGTATTTTATCAGTAATAATGATAATGTCTTTGTCAGAGCCTCTGAAAGCCCTAGTCATTGCCATAGACTGTATAAAGAAGTGAACCAAGTGAGTGTGACGTCACCCACTGCGTTCAGCTCCAGTCAAATTAAGTTCATCAAGGCTAGCAGCTATAAGGGCCAATATGGAGTCGAGTTATATATTAGGAATTCCGATTGCAAGTATAGGAGGGAGTTTGGAGCCGACTAAGAGTATCATTGCAGCCAAAGAGCCAACCCGGAGCAGGGCTGTTGGAGGAGGCTCACGATTTTCCAATGTAAAGTGAATTGGAGCCAGGGTCAATGGAGCTGGAAGACGCCCATGATCACGTCCTATTTGGAACGTGGTGGCTAGCAGGTTAGCTATGTCCATTTATATATACAGTCTATGGTCATTAGCCATTCACTCCACACTCCGAACAACACTCATTCACACAGCACATCCATACTAGCCATTGTGTCTTGCCTAAGGACACAAAGGCAGGTTTTGCCACTGGCGCCCCACTTTGGCACCTGGTATTCCCTGCGGTCTCCCATCCAAGTACTACCCAGGCCCAACTCTGAGATGTAATCTGGCAATGGTTTGGACACAGTGGTTATGTTCTTAGTCTTGGTCTTAGCTCTCTTGCTTAAGGGAACAACAGCAGAATTTGGTCTGAGTGAGAACTGAACCTCCAACTCCAACATACTGGTTGATAATATCGATAATATCCACATAGAAACTCAAATTCAACAATATCATTTATAGGTAGCTCATATTTCTACAGGGTTTAAGGTAGAGAAATGGGTCCTCTGCATTTGACCCATCCTTCAATGCTGAAGAGGCTGCTGGGGTACCCTTCTCCAAACCTCAAGCTAGGATTTGTAAGGAAGTACTTAGCTGGAGAATTTCTATATTGTACATGCTGTTAATGGAGGAAACTATAGTACTTGCATAAAACTCTCTTAGACATTGGGAGAACAAGCAAACTCCTGGAATTGAACCCCAAAAACCTACCTTACTCTTCCTGCCATGGCTCCCACTGTGACGGCTCTTCCGGGGAGGATGCGTGGGCATGTATCCCGGGGGGAGAGCTGTGTTTTTGGGATCAGCTCTGGTTCGTAAGTGCCTGCCTGAACCAGACACTTTATGGGGTCTGTGCCAGCTCATAATTGGTCTGTTTGAGCCCAAAGCTGAAACATCTGCTGTCCCCCGGACCCTCCCACTGTGTCGCTGACTTTCATTCATACCTGGCAACGCGGCTCTGAAATAGTAAAATAATCTGCTTTATAATGACTGGACCTTAAAAGTGATACTAAACAAATTCAAGTTGTTTTTAGAGTGATTCATGTTTGAATAATTCTCCCATTTTCAGGAAAAGGAGAGAAAGAAGGGCTGAAAGAGAAAGAGATGGAGAAAGAAAGAGAAATTAAGAAAGACAGGGGAGAGAGGGGGGACAGAGACAGAGAGAAAGAGAGGGAAAAGGAGAGAAAGAGAAACGACTGAAAAGAGACAGAGATGAAGAAAGAGAAGGGCTAGAGAAGCAAGAGAGACAAAGAAAGAGGGGGAGATTGCGAGAGAGACTGAGAGAGACTGAAAAGGAAAAGGAGAGAAAGAAGGACTGAAAGAGAAAGAGATGGACCAGACATGAAGAAAGAGAGAGAAAGGGAGAGAGACAGCCAGTGAGAGAGAGAAATGGGTTAAAAGAGAAAGAGGGGAGAGAAATAGAGAGAGAGGAAGGAATAGAAATAAAGAGAGAGAAACTGACAGAGAGAGGGATAAAGAGAGATAAACTAATAAAATGAAAGATTGAGAGGAAGGGAAAAAAGAGAAAAAGAGATATAAAAGGATAGAAAGAGCAAGAGAGAGAGCAGCATGTGCAGGTCTGTACAAATGAAAAAAATGGACTGCTCGCTAGTGTGTATCCATAGGGGGCGCCGGCAGCATGCAGAGCTTTGTTGTGACGTTTACGCCGATGTGAGCTCCCACTGGGCACTGCAGTTTTAGATCAATATTGTGATTTAAACTGTGTAAATTATAACATAATGATCCACAGGTGTCACAGATTATAAGTATAGAGGGACACTGTAGGGCTGACTTAATAAAGCATGAACAAACATTTAATTCCTAATGAACAAATAGTTTCTTACGGGGTTAGGAGTTAATATAGGCCTAAGAGTGGAACTGCTTCTCCTGATGTGACCAATAACTGTCCAGATGTGATTTGCTGGAGCAGACTGATAAGAGTAGTAGTAAATGTAGTACATGTAGTAGATGTAGTAGATGCAGTAGATCTAGTAGATGTAGTAGTAGTTTCTCTTGTCTCAGAAATACACACAGAAACACACAGACACAAACACATACACAGTGAGAGAAGAGAGAGAGGGAAAAGAAAGAGGGAGACAGAGAGACAGAGAGAGCAGCATGTGCAGGTCTGTGACAGCTGGGTCAGGGGTTGAGTTTCTCGTCTCTAAAATCAGAAATTTTAAACTCTATAAATCTCACTGAGGTTTGGGCTCGAGTCACAAAACAGACTGGAAAATCGCTGAAGATTTAACTGTAGATTTAGATTCTGCAGATTTAACTATCGTAAAGCCAAAGTTAATTCTGTCAACTGGACAAAAAGTTGTAGGAGTGAAGATGTTTTGCTGCTCATCCAAGCTGCTTCTTCAGTTCTGGTCAGATTGCTGGTGGACACTGCTTTATATCTGTCTGAAGAGAGGAGCTAACTACACTGAAACTGTAAACAGCTATTGTTTACTCCTCTCCTCCTCTCCTCCTCTCCTCCTCTCCTCCATGTCGCCTGCTCCTCCATGTCGCCTCTCTCTCTGCCTCTCCTCTGCTCCTCCATGTCCCCTGCTCCTCCAGGTCCCCTCTCTCTGTTCTTCTTCTCTGCTCCCCCTCTCTCTCTATTCCTCCCCTCTGCTCCTCCAGGTCCCTCTCTCCTCCTGTCTGCTGCTTATCCCTCTCCTCTGCTCCTCTAGGTCCCCTCTCTCCTCCTCTCCTCTACTCTTCCTCTGCTCCTCCCCTCCTCAAGGTCCCCACTTTCTCTTCCTCTCCTCTGGTCCTCTGGGTCCCCTCTCTCTGCTCCTCCGGAGCGGTGCACGTACATCGTCCACCGCAGTGGCCTGTTCTGAAGCTCTGAATTCTTTTCTTTTGAGGAAGTGAAAAGTGCTGATGTGGAGTTTGTGCAGAGGATGCTGCAATTCCTGGTGAGTAACAGAAGGCTGAAGCAAGACCTGGTTCAGACCTGGTTCAGACATCATTTAGTCCTAGTTTAGCCCTGGTTTAGTCCTGGTTTAGTCCTGTTTCAGTCCTGTTTCAGTCCTGGTTCAGTCCTGGTTCAGTCCTGGTTTAGTCCCGGTTAAATCCTGATTTAGTCCTGGTTTAGTCCTCCTTCAGTCCTGGTTTAGTCCTGGTTCAGTTCTGATTTAGTCCTGGTTTAGTGCTGGCTCAGTCATGGTGCAGTCAGATGAGGACAGACTTTGAATTTCCTCAAAACTTCTTTCCACATTTCCTGACACAATATTTCTCTTGTAAAAACAAATAAAAACAAATCAAACTCATTTGCACAAATTAAACATGACATTTCTTAAATAAATAAATAATTATAATGCATTTTTTGTCTGAGAATCAGGGGGCACACTTTTAGCACACTAGTTGTCAGTGACAGCAAAAAAGCTCTTATAAACTCATTGTGGTGAGTAATTAGGATGTTCACAATGCATAAGGTCAGTGAGGAGTAACTTTGGACCACCGCAAACTGTTTAAAATGAAATAGTTCTGTTTTCACTTTTTTAAGAGAGTCAAAATCAGGTACATATCAGCGTATTAGCATATATTAGCATATACTTACTTATACTTATATTCTACATTCTCCCCTCCTCTCCACAGTCAGAATCAGGTCAATCTCAGGTTGTAGTAAATCTCTTGCACACGTCACAGTTAGCAGGTTGCCATTATAGTGAGTTATTTAGATCTAGTTTATTTCTTACAAAACTCCACGTAGCACCCAGGTAACAAGTTTTGAGACAACAGCATAAGAATTTATACTCTCAATTGGATTTGCAGATTAGTTATACATTACTTTCGAAACATATACCCACAATACTTATAGCCATTCAAAAGGAAAGTACTTTTGCCCAACAGAAAACAACAGAACCCATGCCGTTGTTGTGGAGGCCCTGGGTCCTGCCTCCGTGCCCACATGAGGCTGTGGTGTTGGGCTGAGGGCAGAGCATTTCCCTCTGGTTATCTCTGGAGGGTGGTCCGGTCCGGAGGCAGCTGTCTCAGGATGCTTACCCCAGCATCGGCTCCTCTTCTGGGGTCAGAGCCATGATGGGAGGAAGATGAATGATGATGATGAGAACCAGATGGACTCGGTGTCTGCCTCTGAGTCGTCCAGGTGCATTGTGGGAGACTCTGGGTTAGGCATGGGTTGTTTGACTTGTAAGAAGCAGAGAAAGAGCAAAGTGAATTGTATATCTAGTCTAAAGTGATGAAGAGGAGGAGATGGAGAGGCTGAAGAGGCTGGTGGTTTGGCTGCTGTGGTGGGAATAGGGCATAAGAAGATTATTGCTGTAATGACTTGATTGTGATTGGTTGAGAGGCAAAGATCGCAGACTACGACTGGCAGAAGGGGACAAACAGGAGACAGGAACAAGGAAATACAAGGTCACTCATGACTGGAGTAATATGAAGAATGTTTATAAAAACATGGAAATATTCAAAATTATAATGTTGATTGATGATGTAATTATAATTTAGTCATTATAATATATCTATACTTTTCAAATGTGGAATGTAAAGACCTCCCCCCATCCTCTATCTCTCTCCCTCCCTTTGTCTCTCTCTCCTTCCTCTCTCTCTCTCTCTCTCCTGTCTCCCTCTGTCCTCCCCTCCCTCCTCTCTCTCTTCCACATCTCCTTTTTCACTCTCTCTCTGTTGCTTTCGCTCTCTCTCTCTCTCTCTCTCTCTCTCTCTCCCATCTTTCTTTCTCTCCCTTCCCATTTCTCTCTTTCCCTCTGTCTCTTCCTCTGTCCCTTCTCTCTTCCCCCCACCCTCTCTCTCCCGCCTCTCTATTTCTCTCCCATTTCTCTCTTACTCTATCCCTTCTCTCTCTCACCCCGCCTGCTCTCCCTCTCTCTTTCTCCCTCGTTCCCTTGTACCCCCCTTCTCTCCCTCTCCCCTCCTCTCTCCTTCCTTCCTCCCTCCCTCTCTCCCTCCTCTCTCTCCTCTCTCACTGTCTCTCTCTCTTCCTCTCTCTTTCCTCTAAGCAGCAGCAGGAGCCAGTACATTCCTCACACATCTGGACCAGACCCCCCCGTCCCACCACCACCATAACCGTCCAGTAATTACCCACAATCCCTCCGTCCTTTTCTGATCCACAGCTCAACCCGCACCCATCATAAAAGCACAAAACAGCCAGAATCAATCTGTTTAGTATAAATCCTATTTAAGAACATTTCCTAAACACATATCAGCAGACACATGGGGAGAGGTCCAGTCTCGTGGTCTCATGGTTCGATCCTTTCTCCCACCATTTTGTTCTTTGGCAAGACACTTCTGCTATGTTCATCCTTGTTTGTCCTTGTGAAAGTCATGTTCATCACATAACCTTTAAAATAGATAAACTAAATTCTTCCAGTTGCATTTTAAGGACATTTCCCCATTACAGTATACAGTATAGTTGCAGTGTTTAACTTTTGATATAGTTAGAGGCTACAGCGATGGGCTGAAAGTGTCATCATTCTGAAATCCATTACAAAAAAACAGTTTGAAAACTGATTCTTGTGTTTGTTAGAAAACTTGAATTGTCGAACAATCACACAGCTATAAACCTTTAGGCCTGGTAAGAAAATTACCTATCTGCATTTTACCCATCTGCATTTGACCCATATTTGAATCACAGAGCAGAAGTGGATGACAAAAATACATCTCACAAACTAGAAATCTTGATGATGAGAATAAACAAAACAAAACAATATACTTTTTAAAACGATGATCCCTTATTCTATGTGTAATACAGAGGTTGAGTGGTTTAAAGGCGCTGTACCTAATTTTTACTAAAAAACGTGAAAAAACTGAACTAGTTCATGTTAAGTGGGCTGCTGTGCCCAGACTTATTCCATATATATATATATATATATATATATATATATATATATATATTATATATATATATATATATACACGCTTCCGGCTCCATTTAATCTGGCTCCAATTCACTGTGTGCCCTTCTCTCTGCTGCTGTCAGACTCATCATTTTAGTCTTAAAAAGTTCATATTAACAACTCTACATGATCCTGGGATTTTTATTTGGCTATTTGTCTGTAAATCAAGATATGAAGATTAATAAAAGACAACCCAGGCTCCTTCTTTCCCCAAGGTTGCTCCGATAACATTAGCAACCTTCAAACAGCCTTGCTCCAGATTGGCTCTTTGGTTGCTATGATACTTGCGGTTGGAACTGGGCTCCAAATTGGCCCCTATAACCGCTAGCCTCAATGAGCTTCATTTGACTGGAGCCAAACGCTGTGGGTGACATCACACTCACTTAGCTCCCTGCTTTATACAGTCTATGGCAGACATGGGCAAACTACGGCCCGGGGTCCACACCGGCCCGCCAAATGTGACCAAATTATATTAAAATAGGTAAGGGTAAACCTTCAAAGTTTTTCTGATGTGTTTAATTAACTGAAATCTAATACATTAATTATTAATTGAATTAATGCATTTGGAAAACAATTTGTAGAATAAGTGTTGCATATTCATGCTTTGCTAGATGTTACAGGCCAAATCTCTAATCTCTATCCTGGCCCGGTCCCTCTGTCAAATTTTAGAATTTATTGTGGCCCGTGTGTTAAAAAAGTTTGCCCACCCCTGGTCTATGGTCATTCCTCACTTACCTTATGCATTCAGAGCATCCTAATTTTTTTACCAGGATGAGTTGGGCATTCAGAGGCTAGAATGGAGTTTATTGTCATGATAAAGCCAACAACAACTAGCATGCTAACCACTCTCTTCCTTTTAATCAGTTAATACATTGCTTTATAATAAGATGCAGGCAGTACACAGTGAACTTAGAGATGAGAATTAGACTTTTTTTAATATTACTACTAAAATATGACATTAAAATACATTAAAAAAATATGCACCACAGACTTCCCTCTGGGGCCAGAACTCCCCAAATCTCAGAAATGCAGTAAAATATAATCAAATCCACAAGCGGCATTGAATGGCATAGGGTCATGACCTTGTACTCAGACTGTATTAAATAAATAGACATAGCTAACCTGCTAGCCGCTGTGTTCCAAATAGGAAGTGAGCCTGGAAGTGTTTCCGGCCCCATCAACTCTGGCTCTAATTTCTTTACATTGAAAACTGTGGCCCCTCTCTCTGTAACTGCTGCTGTCAGACTAGTCATTTTGGTCTTAAAATGTTCGTATTAACCCGCTCTACATAATTGTGGTATTTTTACTTCACGATTGCTTCCATAACTCAAGATATTAACATTATTAACAGACAACTCAGGCATCTTCTTTTCCCAAGGTTGCTCCCACTAGCATTAACAACAGGTTTGATTGACAGTGTGGCTAAGTGCCCGCCTCCTGCTAAACCAGCAGTGAGGGGCAGGAAAGAGCATTACCTCCAACAGCCTGGCTCCGGATTGACTCTTTGGATGCTATGATATGCACAGTCGGTACTTTGCTTCAAACTGGCCCCATTAACTGGTAGCATTGACAAGCTTCATTTAATTGGAGCCAAACGCTGTGGTGACGTCACACTCACTTAGTCCACTTCTTTATACAGTCTATGCTCATATGAGACTAAATACTATATTCACTTCATAAAGAAAAAACACTATACCCTAAACTATATGACCTGCATTTTTATTACCTTGCATTAGATCAGATGTGTTTGTAAATACCTTATACTTGTTTGCTTGTGCATGTGAGAAAGCAGAGGTCAGAGGTCATTGTCCTGGTAGCCTGTATCTGCTGATGCTTGGCGGCACATGTCCACAGGAAGTTAGAGCGCATGCAGACAGGAAGTAAGGGCGCATGCAGACGGGCCACACAGGAAGTTGCTCTTTTGTTGTTGTTCCCTCAAAGGAAAGATCCATTGTTCACGCTGAACAACCTGAACCCTTATCTGGAGTTTAGGGTACTCTAACAGTAACCAGAGCCCACAGGAGGAGCGCCTTATATGTGTGTGAGTCATTTTTGTTTTCATTTTAAGCGCGTGTATTAAAAGGTTGCCCTATTTAAAAAACACAACATCCCAGAGCCTTGGGTTTCAAAATGTCTTCACTTAAAGAAGGTGTATTCAAAATCGGATCTTTCGCTTTCTATTATAACATTGTTCCCTCATCAAAAACATCCCTGAAGAGGTTTTAGATGTCATTCATGCATGTTTGAGTAATCTCTCCTGGGCCCTATTTGAACCCTCCCTAAGGTCAGCAGTATGAGCCTGTCGTAGACTTAGCTCACATTCTGATGTCACCCATGCTCCCAGCAAGACAATATACTACAACTTTACAAGCCTGATATGATGTGCATTAGTTTCATTAGTGGGATGCACACATGATTGTGTCAAGATAAGGGGGGTGACTTAGCATGTAGAGCAGACGAAAAAACATAAAAAATGAAACTGAAACTTATAAAACATTTTAATACGTGGTTTTGTTTGAATATAATAAATAATAATAATAATAATGCCTTACACTTGTAATGCGCTTTACAGGCTTGTCAACGCCTCTCAAAGCGCTACACTATAGTCATTATTCATTCATTTCCACACTTGGTGATGGTAAGCTACTATTGTAGCCACAGCAGCTGGGGCAGCGAGGCTGCCAATCTGCGCCATCGGCCCCTCCGACCACCAATCATTCACGCACACACCACTTTCATACTAGGCAATGTGGTTGTGCCTAAGGACACAGCGACAGAACTTGGTCCAAGCGGAACTCAATCCTCCGACCTTCGGGTTGGGGGACCAAAAGCTCTTACCACTGAGCCACAGTAGCCCCTAGCGACTATAGCATTTTCAAAACAATAAAAGGAAACATGGAGATCTAAATGTTATTTGTTACAGTTAATGCTCTATAGAAGTAAAATACCCCCTTTAATATCCCATAGAAGTAAAATACCCTCTCTTTAATACCCCATAGTAGTAAAATGCTCCCTCTGTAATACTCTTTAGGAGTAAAATCCCCCCTCTGTAATACCCTATAGAAGTAAAATACCCTCTCTTTAATTTATTCATATTAGTAGTTGGTTCCAGATTCAATTCCCGAAGGTGAATTTTGGATGCTTTCTGGTACTGCTGCTTTTTTCCAATACTGTCTGATAATACTGTTAGTACGATAGTTACTACAACTACTACTACTACTAATACTACTACTACTCCTGCCACTACTACTACAACTATCCATTGACAGAAAATTTGGGGGGAAGAAGCCTCACATGGGCCCCCCTCTAATATAAATGAATAGGTAAAGGGTCAAATTCTGGGCCCCTAAGACCCTGAGGCCCGGGACACCAGACCCCTTTGTCCCCCCCTGTCAACTCCCCTGACTACAACCACAAGTTGTATTCATACTTTTACTACTATTACTACAACAACTGTTTTTGATAGACATCATACAGTGAGTGTGATGTCCCCCACACTGTTCCGGTCAAATGAAGCTCAAATGAAGTCAAATGAAGCTCATCGAGGCTAGCAGTTATAGGCGCCAAATCGGGGCTGAGTTCCATATTTGGAAAGGCCACAGTTTTTCAATGTAAAATGAATTGAAGCCAGAGTCGATGGAGCCGGAAGAGGGCCCATGACCACTTTCCATTCGGCTAGCGGGTTAGCTATATCCATTTACAGTTTATGGTTTTGTCTTGTTTGTCAGATCAGATGTGTTCGTAAATGCTTTGCCTCAGATACAGCAGTGACCCTGGCATTGAGCCCACACTTTTATCATGTTGTTGTTCTGATTATAAACCAGTGTCTCGTGAGGACACTCTGTTAGGGGGCCAAATATAATCTGGTTTAAAGTGCATCAATATATTTAAGAATTTAGAAAAAGAAAAAAACAACAACAATATCTTGCCTAATTTTTAAGTTTATAATTTTACTGTGCACACAGGCAGCAGATGTAACATATGTAGAGGTACTTCCATAACCTAATATAACCTAGTATAACCGAACCATAATATCAACAAGGGCCAAAACTTGTCTAAATTGTCATAGACTGCATATATAAATGGACATAGCTAAGTGATCATTGGCACAGTTGCAGCTTCATCGACTCTGACTCCAATTCATTTCACATGGAAAAACTGTGGCCCCTCTCTCCGTAACTGTTGCTGTCAGACTCTGACATTTTGGTCTTACTATGTCCACATTAACCCGCTCTACATGATCTCGGTGCTTTTATCTCACTATTGTGTCTGTAAATCGAGATATGAATATTAATAACAGACAAATCAGTTGCCTTCTTTCCATGAGGTCATTCCCACTAGTGTTAGCAACAGGTTTGATTGACAGAGTTGCTAAGTGACGGCCTCCTGCCAGATCAGCAGTGTGCGCGGGAAGGGGCATTACCTTCAACAGCCTCACTCCAGATTGGCTCTTTGGTTGCTATGATACTCCTAGTCAGCATTCCAAATATGAAATTCAGCTCAAGTGCTAGCCTCGATGAGCCTCGATAGAGCTCAGCACTACTTCCTGTATTTTTGTACTTCTTCTCAACATTTTGCCACTGATGTAAATGTAGTAACCAGCCAAACCAAGTATTAAGGAGGAAAACATGGAAACCCTGTCATATTTCAGCCTACTTGAATCCTTGTTTACACCTCGTTTACTTCTGGTTTTCAACTTTCTGTGCAGTAATTTTTGGTATAAAAACTTTTGTCTCTGTCTGCTTCAGGGTTGCACATGACACTGCAGACTATACTGTTACTGTCCCATCCCAAATCACACAAAGCTGACCTCCTCCTTCCCGGCCATTCCTCGGCCCCTCCCCTCCTCATGTGTCCAGTGTACTCCTCATACTCAGTACTGCAGTTTTGTAGTAGCTCTTAGCTCACATGTACTCTGATATCTTCTATAGAAAGGTAACACAAGGCCCTCCCCAGGCTCGGCTCCAGCGAGTGAACAAAACCCCCAGAAACAAGACAGGAGTGAGTATGTGAAATACAATCATATACAGTACTGCTGGGTAAAAAAAATATCTGAAATTATGACAGAACTGAAGTTACTACAACTTCTACTACTCCTACTAAACCTACACACCTTCTACTAATAACTACTACTACTACTAGTATTTCTACTGCTACTACTACTACAACTTGTAATATTTGAAGTAGTATTTACAGTACTACTTTGAAACTGAGGGTGTGATACTACTACTTCTACTACTGCTATTGATTCTACTGCTACTACTACTGCTGCTGCTGCTATTAGTTCTTTTACAGTCCAAGTGTAGAAACACAGTGCTAATAGAATAAACAGGGGATTTTTCAGATTCCTAAAACCGGACGTCTTGAGCTGTAACACGTTCAGTTTCTCCAGTGTATTTGAACAAAATGTAATTACTCAGAAATGTCATCAGAAAAATCCCATATTACAGAGGCATCATGGTTCTGGAGTCTGAGGAATCCCCCTGGAGCATCAGGATCCTGGAGTCTGAGGAATCCCCCTGGAACATATTTACCATCAACACTGTGTTTTTTATTAGTCTAAAGTGTGACATAGTGTGCTGTGGTTCTAAATGACAGAAGAGACTTATGTCCTTGAAAATCCCTGATTAACCTGCCCTAACCCTACTGCTACTACTACTACTATTGCCACTGCACTTACTTTGGATCGCTCTGCTAACCCTACTGTTTTAATTCTACTAATACTACTTCAACTACTATTACTGCTAAATGTTCCTGACCTGTGTGGTGCCCCAGGTGTCAATCCTGGGGTCCCTGTTGTTCAACCTCTATATGCTACTGTTAGGCCACTGTTTTCTGATTTGTTGTTGTTTGTTGTTTCTGAGCAATACACAGCAATAATGTGTCCTACCACAACTATGCAGATGACTCTCAGATCTATGCCTCACTGGCAGCAGGTGAATATGGACCAGTGCATCCAACAGATCAGTGAGTCATGCAAAACAACTGTCTCCAGCTAAACTCAGACAAGTCTTTGGCCCCAGAAACAGTGAAAGTGTTAGCAGTCACTTCCAGTCTCTCTCTCTAAAACCTTCAAGGCTAGAAATCTAGAGGTAATAATGGACTCAGACTTGAGCTTTAACAGCCATATAAAATCAATAACATCTGCAGCTTTTTACCATCTAAAAAACTGCAAAAAAAAAACAAAGGTATACTGTCAAAACCACACTTGGAGAGACTTATACATGCATTTGTCTCCAGTAGGTTAGACTACTGTAACGGCCGGCTCACCTCTCCATACGACCTTTAAGACAGCTGCAGGACATCCTGAACACTGCTGCTCAGGTACTGACTAGAACCAGGGAGTATGAGCACATAAATCCTGTGCTCAGGTCTCTGTGCTGGCACCTGTGGCTCAGAGAATAGACTTTAAAGCAGCTCTGCTTGAGAAAAAGGCTCTCCATGGCCTAGCACCAAAGTACATCTCCAACGTGTTAGTGCCATATGAACCATCTCTCACTCTGAGGACTTCAGAGACCCACCAGTCCTGTTGGTGCCCAGAGTCAGGACTAAACCAGGACTAAACCAGGACTGAACCACGACTGAACCAGGACAAAACCAGAACTAAACTAGGACTAAACATGGGGAATCAGCGTTTGAGTTTTGGGCAGCTAAAAGCTGGAAATCTCCCTGAAGATGTGACACAGGCCTCTACTTTGACAATGTTTAAATCCAGGCTTCAAACGGTTCTGTTTAGCTGTGCATATGACTGAAAGGGTTTTATTCTCCCTCTTCTCTTTAATGTTCATTTTATCATGATTATTTATGTTTTAATTTGTTTGTTATGTGAATTTAATGTCACTTTGAAGCACTTTGAATTACTTTGTGGACAAATTGGGCTGTACAAATAAACTGCTACTACTGCTACTGGTGTATGACGTTTGAAAAGACAGTGGTGCACTTCCTGTATTACCACTCAATGACATCGCAAGGTGGAACAGAGCGTTTTGTTTCTGTTTGAGAGAAGAACTCAGCCTAAATATGCAGGGTTTGTGTGTTAAACATGTGTGAATGAAACAAAACACAACTCCAGGTCTGTTTCTGATGAGGAATCAACATTAGAACAAATCAGAAAACAGTGTAGTATGGTCCCTTTATGTTGTAACACCATGGTCACTTGAACCTGTTTTGTTTTGGTCATGTTTAAACTCAGCCCCTCTCCTGGTAAACACATGGTGCTTCTCTTTTCCGAGCCGAGAGCCGTTTCACACAGGCCTGAAGTGAAGCAGGGAGCAGAGGAATCCAAAGTGTACCTCCCGTGAGTCTGAATACAACACATCAGCTCTGGTTTTACAAAAGAACCAGGTCTGAGATGTAATTTCCTCTTTAATCCTCCTAATCCTGCAGAGTTCTTTATCCAGACAACAAAACATCCTCCACAAGCTCATAACAAGGATTCACTAGGAGCTATGAAGACAAGGACGAGTATGCGCAAGACTCAAGTTGGGAACATAGTCAGTGTAAAGAAGTGGACTGAATGTGATGTCACCCACAGTGTTCAGCTCCAGTCAAATGAAACTCATCGAGGTTAGCATTTTAGAGGCCAATTTGGAGCCCAGTTCCATATTAGGAATTCTGACCACAAGTATGATAGCAACCAAAGAGCCAATCTGGAGTAAGCTGATTGAAAGATAACAGACGCACAGTGCTGGTTTAGCAGGGACAGGGTGGGAGGGGGCTTGCAACGCTGTCAATCAAACCTGTTGCTAATGCTAGTGGGAGAGACTGTTATTGTCTGTTATTAATATTCATATTTTGATTCACAGACAAAATAACCCCAAGATCAGAGCAGGTTAATACAAGCATTTTAAGACCAAATTAATGAGTCTGACAGCAGCAGTTACACAGAGAGGACCCACAGTTTTTAAGTGAATTAGAGCCAGAGTCGATGGAGCCAGAAGAATGCCCTTGTTCACTTCCTATTTGGAATGCAGTGGCATTTATATATACAGACTATGGTTGGGATGCATTGGTTGACTACTACATTTTACATTTATTTTGCAGTTATTTTGTTTTAATATGATTCAAAGTAGTATTCATATTCGATTTTCTGATTAAGTCTTCTGGATCAGTAAAGATAAAATCAACCTCTTGGAGCTTTCTGTCATGTTATAACTCTGTTCCCTCATAAAAAAATAAATAAATAAATAAAATAAAATACCTGAAGAGGTTTTAGAGGTCATTCGTGCACTCACACTACAATTCTCCATAAATATACAAAAACATGGTACAAAGCTGTACACAGCAACTTGACAAACCTGATGTGATTAGTGGGATGCATGCTGATTGTGTTGTGATAGCGTTCTGAAGGGGGAGTGATTTAGTGCAGAGAGCAAAGGGAGGGTGTCTGAAATTAATTAAATATTTTAATATGTAGCATTAATATAGCATTTTCAAAACAGTAAAATGGCAATCTAAATATGTTATGTGTGTTACAGTTAATACCCCATAGAAGTAAAATACCCCTCTCTTAATACCCATAGAAGTAGTCCCTCATCTAGCAAGTAAAAACACTTTTTTCTAACACTAGTACTACTATTATTACTACTACTCCTACTACACCTGTAGCTCAAATAACGCAGGCTATTTACTTTTAAAGCCATACAGTGTAACATTCCTGGCAAACCAAAGCAATAACATCTCCAATGGACACAAACAATTGCACCTGTAATACAAACAACGCAATATATTTACTTTTAAAGCCATACAGTGTAACATTCCTGGCAAAGCAATAACATCTCCATGGAGACAAGCATCCAAGCTGTATTCAATGTCATCACCTCTCTATTACATGGCCAAACCACAATGAGCTTTGAGTTGATCTTAATAAATGAGATTATGATTGTGATACTCTGTCAGACAGAGCAGATCTGTGGAGAGGGGGAGCTGCTGAGACCTGCAGATACTCATCCTGAATGACTCACACTTTAAACCACACAGCTGAGGCACATTTGTTTGTAGCACTTCCTGTTTTGAGAGAGCGTTCTGTTGAGCCTCTTCCTGGAAACTCAAGTCACACAAAAGTCTTTTATTACATCAGATTTTTAAAGAAAGAAAGAAAAACATGAGAATGAGTGAAGAATAATAAATGAGAAACTAAATGGGCGACTGTACTTTCACTGTCAACATCAGTACTGTTGCTACTTAGGACTATTACTAATACTTTTTCTACCACCACCATCACTACTACTACTACTACTACTACTGCTACTGTTAATACTAATATCTGATACGTTTACCTGCCATTCTTACTACTACTGATATAGCTACACTACTGTTACTACTACTACTACTACTACTACTACTACTGCTACTACTACTACTACTGCTACTACTACTACTGCTACTACAACTACTACCACTACTACTGTTACTACTACTGTTACTATAACTTTTACTACTACTACTGCTACTACTGCCACCACTACCACTACTGCTACTACTACTACTACTACTACTACTACTACTACTACTACTACTACTACTACTACTACTACTACTAATAATAACAATAATAATAATAATAATAATAATAATAATAATAATGATACAGCTACTTCTATTGGCACTACTACTATTACTACTAATACTATCTACTATTACTACTACTATACTATTGCTGCTGCTACTACTACTGCTACTACTACTTCTACTACTATTACTGCTGCTGCTGCTGCTGCTACTACTACTACTACTACTACTTCTACTACTATTACTGCTGCTGCTGCTGCTACTATTACTGCCAGTACTACAACCACCACTATTATTACTACTACTACTACTGCTGCTACTGCTAATACTACTGCCACTACTACTACTATTACTACTGCTACTACTCTTACTACTACTACTACTACTACTACTACTACTACTACTACTACTACTACTACTACTACTACCAGCTGATTGTCTAATCCACTTGTTAATCACACCCATCTGATCTTTTCCCAGTGCCCAGACTCACATCCTCATAAAGTACTGGGACCGTGTTTATTCTGTCTCCCAGGCAATGGCTCCAGGTTTAAACAAGTTTAAACCAATTTAGTGAACTACAATACGACATAAAACAACAACCCATGACCCAAACCCGCTCATACCTGCCCTGAGCCCGCTCAGACCTTGGCCGTCTCATCTGCCCTCGGCCCGCTCATCTCCCCTTGGCCTGCTCTTATCAATCCTTGACCCTCTCACATTTGCCCTCGGCCCGCTCATACCTACCCTTGGCCCACTCATCTACCCTTGGCCCACTCATCTGCCCTCGGCCCACTCGTACCAGCCCTCGGCCCGTTTATCTGCCCTAAGCCCACTCATCTGCCCTTGGCCCGCTTGTACCTTCCCTCAGCCCGTTTATCTGCCCTAAGCCCACTCATCTGCCCTTGGCCCACTCGTACCAGCCCTTGGCCCATTTATCTGCCCTAAGCCCACTCATCTGCCCTTGGCCCGCTCGTACCTGCCCTCGGCCCGCTCATATCTGCCACTCTCATCTGTTTGACCTCTTTTAGGTCAACCTGTGGTTTGAGCTATATTTACTCACCTCCTTTACTTTCTCTCCATCATGTGTTTTTCTGAACCCACGCTGCATCTCTTTCTTTCCTCCCACATCACAAAAAGACCCACCGCAAATATCACACACACAAGACATGATGCAGGAGGAGGAACAAGAGGTCTGGGGTTCGATTCCGACCGGAGCGGGGGCATGAGGGAGTCTGATGTTTTATAATGGAAATCGATAAAGATGGTGGAGAGATGTAACGCTCGCTGCCTTCACTGGCAATTTGACATTTTGAGTTCGAAGTCTGATGGTGAAATGATTGGCCACTGGTGGAAATGGATAATATGAATGTATGTATGTATATATATACATATATATATATATATATATATATATATATATATATATATATATATATATATATATATATATATATATATATATATATATATATATATATATATATATATATATATATATATATATTATATATATATATATATATATATATATACATATATATATACACATACATACATACATATATACATGTGTGTGTACAATGCCTTATTGCTACATGTGTGTGTACAATGCCATATTGCTACTATTACTACTACTACTGCATAGAGCACTGTGTGCTCAGTGCTCTCTCAGCATAGGCTCAGCATAGGCTGAGAGAGCGCTGAGCCACTGTCACCTATGGAGTAGTCACATCTCCATGGAGACAAGCACGTGTCATACCCTCCACCGAAAAAAGTGACATGATGCATCTTTTTAATAAATAAACTGTATAAGTAAAACAGTGTAACACTCAGCGTTTTACTTGGTCTGAATGTCTGCGTTCTTTGGCCAGTGTTTTGTTCCACTGTGGTGTTCTTTCATTCTTCACCCACTGCTTCCTGAGAACTTGTGTGGGTGACACTTTGGTCTGTTTAAACGCCTCTCCTCTTTGAATTTGACCCAGAAGAAGACAGCTATTTCATCAGATTAGCATAATGTCACCTAACCAGTGCACACTACGGCTAGCAGTGTGTAGATTAGCATCAGGGTCAGCTTCAGATCATGTAGGCTGCATTGTGGAACCTTCTCTCCATTATCTACAAGTCTGCACAAGATTAGACCACTGGCTTTATTCAGAAATTTGCTTGAATTCAAATAATATTAGTCTTTAGTGAGCATGGCACATAGCATTCTCAATATTTATTCTCATATTTGTTCTCCAGATCTGAGCCAGGAGTGGGCTTTGTACATGCTTAGATTGTAGACACAGGGAGAACATGCAAACTCCACACAGACATCACACAGTCTGGAAATTGAACCCAAGACCTTCTTGCTGTAAACATATTAGTTCATAAATCACCATGCCGCCATTTTATTGCTGCAGATTAGACAAATCATTGAATTATTCAAAACTTGGTTAATATCTACTTTTCACTTAAAGCCACAGTACGCAACTTTTTAGCCAATAAATAAAATGAAATTAAAGCTTTTTTTTTGCGTTTTTTTTCACTTTGGATGTTTTTATAGCGCTGAAAAATATTTTAAAACATATGTACTTACTGTTAGCGGGCTTGCATTTCCACAAACCTGACTCTGAATTGGCCAGAGCTCCTTCCTGCTTGTTTCCATGAAAATGTTGAACTTAAAAACATAAAACTTCTCTGTGGAGAATGTTCCGCAATATGTCACCTGCCTGATCCTAGGTGATGTGCCACCCCCAGAATGTTCCACACTGTACCTTTAATCGCTATATCACGAAATGAATTTGTATTAATTCATAAGGCTATTCCAGCATATTGATACTTTGCAGTTGATGTCATCAATGTGGGAGTGGGGTGTGATGCTAACTGTAGGCACTGCTCTGTATGAGGCCTTGTTTAGATTTTAATCTGAGTTTTATATTAACACAATCTGACCAGGAAGACCTGACTTATCTGAACTATTACAGGTGAGCTGATTTGTGATGTTCAAACAATTTCCTCTCAAATAACATTACAGTCACAAGCTAGCTAGCATTAGCATTAGGCAACAGTTTTTCAGTTAGTCACTTTCATCTTTTTGTTGAAAATCAAAGTCTTAAACAGGACCATGAACGCTCGGATCTCTCTCATCCTCATCATCCTTATCATCATCATCATTCTCCCTCTCTCCTCATTATCTTTTACGTCGCTCTCTCCCTCTTTCATTCTTTCCGTCTTTCAGCCTTTCCCCCTCTCTCTCCCTCTCTGTCACTCCTCTCTTCCTCTCCTCCCTCCTTTTCTCCTCTACCTCACACATGTCCTGTAGTTAGATAATGGTAGGATTTATTGCATATAAATTCTTGGTAAAGCTATTTTTAAATGTGTTATTTTAATTATTTTATTTTATGCCATTCCAAACCAACCACATATGCAACAGTTTGTGGGCTTTTTCAGATTCTAGAGTTTGATGACGTCATACTGCCAGATGGGAGCAGATGATTGAGACTGATTATATTTTTCTTTACAATGAACGATAAAAAAGGTAAATGCACAAAGGTTGAAACTGAAGATAAACAGATTTTTGTCCAGATGAGACTTAAGAACTCCCTGTACTATACAAATCTGAAATAGTAGTAGTAGTAGTAGTAGTAGTAGTAGTAGTAGTAGTACTACTAGTAGTAGTAGTGGTATATTATTTTCTTAATCAGTGATACTCATAGGATTCAGCAGCGTCATTTTGGTGCAAATTTTTAAGAAAAAGGGCTGCTCACTAGTGTGACATTCACAGAGGGCGTTGACAGCATGCGGCACTTCGTTGTGATGGGTTTAGGGCAACGTCAGCTCTCATTGGGCACCGCAGTTGGAAGTCAGCGTACTTGTTTCTTTTATTAAGTTGTTTTAGATGAATATTCTGATTTAAAATGTGAACATTATAACATAATGATCCACGAGTGTCAGAGATTATAGCTATAAAGACACAAGCACAATAGGGCTGATTTAATAGTCAAATAGTAAAGATTAAAGAAAAAACTTTGCGGTTGCACATTTTGAAGACAGTGGCAGAGGAGTTTGTGTGTTGGCTTTAGCTTTAGCTCATATCAATAGGAGGCTAAAGACCCAGAGTTAGACCAACACCCGTCCTGTATTTGGTTAAAAGAGCCACAAAGCCAATACAACTGGAACAATGAATGGGACAATCTGCACTTCCATAGACCCCCCCTCATCACCCCAAAATGTCCCCCACCCCATCACCCAAATACCCCTTCCTCTTTCAATCCACACAACAGGAGCACTGTTATCTATACTATCATTACCTCCTCCTAACACATGCTTAAAGCCATAATAATCAAACCTGACTCTGATTTGACCAGAGCCCCTTCCTGCTTGAGCCAATCTGGAGTGAGGTTGTTGAAGGTAACGCCCCTTCCAGCCTCCATCACTGGTTTCACAGGGACTGAGCACTTAGCAATGCTCTCAATCAAACTTGTTGCTAACACTAGTGAGAGCTAGAGAAAGAAGGTGCATGATTTGTCTGTTATTAATGTTCATATTTTGACTTACATTTCGACACAATAGTGAAATAACAACACAGCATCTCATGTAGAGCGGGTTAATACGAATATTTAAAGACCAAAATGATGAGTCTGACAGTAGCAGTTACAGAGAGAGGGGCCACAGTTTTTCAATAGAAAGTGAATTGAAGCCAGAGACGATGGAGCCGTAAGTGCGCCCATGATCACTTCCTATTTGGAACATGGAGGCTAGCAGGTTAGATATGTCCATTTATATATATAGTCTATGATACAAACATAGATAACATACTTGAAATGGCTTGGTGTGCCATTACTGATCTCATATAAACTTTTCCCTTACATTTATGTCACTTGTGCTAATTCCCTCTTAATCCTGACTTGTTTTATTGCTTTAAATTGAACAATCTCTGCACTCTCTTTTATTCTTTTAAACAGGCCTGGGAACCAAATTACATTTTAACTATATGAAACAACATTTTCTCACACATAAAAACGTCAACTTAGTTCAGCAATTATGCCAAAAATGTCTCAGCCATTTTGTTTTGTTTATGTTTGTACAGATAGATTGTTCTCTTTGGGGTCTGTGGGGTCAAAATGAGGCCGCTGTGTACTGTCTGTATGTAACTAAGCATTTTTATTGTCCGATAATCTGGAAGTTCGCGTGGGCATGCTAGTTGTTGTTACCTTTACCGTCCCAACATTTTATCTCCATGAACAAGAAAGTAATGCTGGTGCACTGCTGGCATGCTAGCTGTTGTTAGCATACCTTGATGGCAAAACTCCGCTCTAGTGTCCAAAAGTTGTGAAAAGTGTTTATAAACTCACCATGGTGAATAATCAAATGCATAAGGTAAGTGAGGAATTGTTTAAAATGAACTACTTCTGTTTTTCAAATCTAGACAGTAAAAATCAGGTACAGCGCCTTTAACTTGTGAATTTTTTGTGTATTTTGAAGAGACTATAGTGTTAACTTAACTACTACTACTACTACTACTACTACTGCTGCAAATGTATTTACTCTATTACTATTACTTCTTCTACTACTACCGTCACAACCACAATTCAATATTCTGTCAATGTGTGTTCCAGTCACACATTTTTATAAATGTGTGACTGGAACGTGAGTGGAGTGTCTGGCCCAATGACACAACAACTGAACTGAGGATAGTGGGACTTGAACCACCAACCTTATGGTAAACTGTTGGCACGAACAAACAAAGGTTTACGTATTTCATGGAAGAAATTTGACAGAAACATCTAAAACATGGTTAGTCTTTGCTGATGGTCTGAAACTGCACGAGGCATTTTGGAAACCCAGATATATTAAAATTATAAATAAAATTTAAAAAATAAAAAGACTTCTTCTTCTTTCTTTCTTCTTCTTTCAGTGAATGGTTAATCCTGGTCTGATCCAATAGTTCTATTAAAAGACTGTTTAAACGTATCCAGATCGGCTGCTTGCTCATTCAAATTCTTGCTTTTCATCTAAAACCAGAGCACAGGAGGAATGGATGGATTATTTTAGGGAGTTTTTACTGGACAGACATGTGACGAGGGAGGATGTGTAAGGACTGGGTAAAGTTGCATTTGAATAAGTACAGTGAAGCACAGACAGACAGACAGAGAGAGAGAGAGAGAAGGGAGGGAGGGAGGAGGAGGAATAACAAAAACACAAGAGGAATTCTGGCTGATTGGAGGGGACCACCTGTTGGAGTTATCTGAACTAGCAATGTTATTCATGCTCCAAAAACCCTCCCTGTCAAATCCTGGTCAGGACTTGGATGGGAGACTGCAGGGAATACCAGGTGCCACGGGGGGCGCCATGTGAATGTGGTGAGTATGTGAGTATTGGTGGTGGTTGGAGGGTACAGGGGCACAGATTGGCAGCCTCATTTCCATCAGTCTGACCCAGGGCAGATGTTGTTACAAGAGTTTACCATTGCCAAGCAGCAAAACTGTAAAGCAACTTTGAGTGTCTTGAAAAGAGACTAATGCATTATTATATTGTAACCATAGACTGCATATATAAATGGACATTAACTAACATGCTAGCCACTGCGTTCCAAATAGGAAGTGATCATGGGTGCAGTTCCGGCTCCATGGTTCTGATTCACTTTCTATTGAAAAAAATGTCTCCCCTCTCTCTGTAACTACTGCTGTCAGACTCGTTATTTTGGTCTTAAAATGTTCGTATTAACCCGCTCTACATGATCCTGGTATTTGTTTGAGAAGACCTGGTTTATTAGTCTGTCTACACCTTCAAAGCTCAAAAAGCTCTGTTCCACCTTGTGATTTCATGAAGTGGGAGCTTTAAGGTTAACAGCTCCTTTTACCTTTAGTTCAGTACAGACTGGCAATTCCAGAGGTGAAACCACCCAAGTGATCCTACAGAAGTTGTATGGCGTTTAAAAACATAGTGCAGCACTTCCTGTATTACCACTTAGTGACATCATAAGGTGGAGTATTTTCCGTTTGAGAGAAGAACTGCAGGATTTGTGATAAAGAAACAACATTAGAACATAGATCTGCGAATAGTGTAATATGGGCTCTTTAAGCTGTTCAAGGTCAATTTTGCCATTTACAATCAAACAAAATGTGAAACAAGGATCTGCTTATGTTGCCGTTTTGATAAGAACCACGAAAATATGTCTTCTTTAAGTAAGCTAATGTATATGAAAGGACCCATGCATACAGTAACTCTTGCATATAAATAACAGGACACAGAAGGAAGTGCGCTGTGTTCAAATCAATACAAACAAACTGGCCTTTGAGTGGACAGGAAGCCCCGCCCCCCTCAGTCTCTTTACAGTCACGCTCATTTGCATAGATCAATAATGCATGCCCTTGTTTGGACTTCCTACCAGCTGGAAATGAGCTGATAAGGGCATCGCTGGTCAGTATCAATTACTAAAAAGAAAGGAATTAAGGAGGAATTAGGAGAGGGTTGTTTTGAGTGGGATACAGGTGCATGCTGGGTGAAAACAAAAGGTGGGAAGGATTAGGTAGAGTTGATTGATACTATTAGCTGCGTACAGACCTGCTTCCACTATGATATAATGTGGAATTAATGTCATATTGTGGAAAAAGTCAATGTAATGATGTCTCCATAGAAACGAACATTACAGCTGCAGTGCTTCGAACAACGATGCCAAACCAAAGTGGTAGCTTCTGATACTGATTCAAACCTAAATGCTCTTGTATCTGCTTAAACTCCATGTTATTTTCCCATTTTTATGTCTTATTTTGATTGTTCCAGTTAAAAATGGCATCCTCACAGGCCTCAGCACACAGAAGGAGGAGGAGAGAACATGGACTGTATTATATGTACAGTCCAATGAACAGAGCTAGCATGCTAGTTGCCATGTTCCAAATAGGAAGTGATCATGAGCACGCAACTGGCTCCATAGACTCTGACTCCAATTCACTTTACACTGAAAAACTGTGGCCCCTCTCTCTGTAACTGCTGCTATCAGACTCATTATTTTGATCGTAAAATATTTGTATTAACCTACTCTAAATTATCATTTTCTTTTTTTAATTTCACTATTATGTCGATAAATCAAGGTATGAACATTAATAACAGACAAATCAGGCACCTTGTTTCCTTGAAGTCGCTCCTGTTAGCGTTTGCAATAGGTTTGATTTGCATTGCCTGCTCCTTGCTAAACCAGCGGTGCATGTGGGAAGGGGCATTACCTTCAAAAGCCTTGCTCCAGATTGGCTTTTTGGTTGCTATGATACTTGAGGTCAGAATTCTAAATGTGGAACTTGGCTCCAAATTGGCTGCTATAAGTGCTGGTTTTGAAGAGCTTCATTTGACTGGCGCTGAACGCTGTGGGTGATGTCACACTCACTTAGTCCACTTCTTTATACAGGCTATGGTTTGACCTAATGTGTTGTATTTTTCGTCTATTGTGCAAGTGCCCACTGCTGTCCCCTCTGCTGACCCCTGGTGATAGTCTTAATGTGAGCAGATTTAGAACAATATATTCCTAATGAAAAGGCTATTACTCATTAGCAGAAGCATGTAATCCCAATAGAGTCCACACAAAACGCTGACCGCTGGACTGGGCTGTGTTTGGGCCCAGCTCTGGTGTCACACTGATGTCTATTTAACAGAGCTACAATCATTAACCTAGCTAACATGCTAAAGTCGCTTCAGACAAGCAGTATTGTGGGGTTAACACGTAATCATAGATGTTAGCTGTTAGTTAGCTGTTGCAATTGCTTCTTTTGTATCTTTTCTGTTCAAAGTTCAACAAAAATATGAAAGCATCAATGCAAAAGCCAAAACTGATTCTAAACATTCTTTTGTCTGCCAATAATAAAGCTACACCATGTAGCTTTTCTAATGAGAAAGACAGGGCTTTGTTTAACAGTACAAATCAGCTCATCTGTTCAGCTAAATCAGGTCATTAATCTGTGTCTTGTTTTAAAACAATCTCAGCATAATGTCCAACAAAGCCTGAGACAGAGCAGTGCTTACAGTTAGCATCACACAAGAAATGTTGATGACGTCAGTTACAAAGTGTCAGTACTAAAACTTGCAAATCATTTTGCTGACAGGTTTGTGTAGAGTAAGATCTGTGTGTTTCTCTGCAGCAGTTTTAATGAACTCCTAATCACAGCACAAGAATGTGGTCAGAGTGCCCTGTCAATCACTCTCTTTCTCACTCTCCTTTCTCTCTCTCTTTTCTCTCTCTCTCCTCTTTTCCGTTCCCTCTCTATCTCTCATTCTCTCCCCTCTCTCTCTCCTCGTTTCCTCCCTTTCTCTCTTTCTCTCTCCCTCGCTCTTCTTTCTTCCTCTCTCTGCTTTCTCTCTCCTTCTCTCTCTCTCAAACGCTAACACAAAGAGCCCATTGTTCAACGGCTGCTCTTGAAAAGCCCTCCCTCCTCCTCCTCCTCCCTCGTCTCTTTCTCTCTCTGCTCCCTCTCTCTTTCTCTCTCTAACCCAGTCCAGACGCCTCTAATCTCCTCTTTCTCTCCTCTTCTCTTGTTTCTCTGTTTTTTGCATTCAGTCAGGTTGCTTCTGAGCATGTGTAAACAATTATTAGAAATGTTAAATCAGGTCTAAACCAGAACTAAACTAGGACTAAACCAGGTCTAAACCAGGACTAGACCAGGACTAAACCAGGTCTAAACGTCGGCTAAACCAGGACTAAACCAGGTCTAATCAAAAACTAAACCAGGACTAAACCAGGACTAAACCAGGTCTAAACCAGGACTAAACCAGGACTAAACCGGGGTTAAACTAGGACTAAACCAGGACTAAACCAGGACTAAACCAGGTCTAAACTAGGACTAAACCAGGACTAAACCAGGTCTAGACCAGGACTAAACCAGGTTTAAACTAGGACTTAACCAGAATTAAACTAGGACTAATCCAAGGTTAAGCTAGGACTAAACCAGGACTAAACCAGGGTTAAACAAAGACTAAACCAGGTCTAAACCAGGACTAAACCAGGACTAAACAAGGGTTAAGATAGACCTAAACCAAGACTAAACCAGGTCTAAACTTGGGCTAAACCAGGACTAAACCAGGTTTAATCAAATACTAAACCAGGACTAAACCAGGACTAAACCAGGCCTAAACCAGGACTAAACCAGGCCTAAACCAGGACAAAACTGGGGTTAAACTAGGACTAAACCAGGACTAAACCAGGACTAAACCAGGCCTAAACCAGGACAAAACTGGGGTTAAACTAGGACTAAACCAGGACTAAACCAGGACTAAACCAGGTCTAAACCAGGACTAAACCAGGACTAAACCAGGTCTAGACCAGGACTAAACCAGGTCTAAATTAGGACTAAACCAGGTCTAAACTAGGACTTAACCAGGACTAAATCAGAGTTAAGATAGAACTAAACCAGGACTAAACCAGGTCTAAACTTGGGCTAAACCAGGACTAAACCAGGTCTAATCAAAAAGTAAACCAGGATTAAACCAGGTCTAAACCAGGACTAAACCAGGACTAAACCAGGAAAAAAATTGTCTTAAACTAGGACTAAACCAGGACTAAACCAGGACTAAACCAGGTCTAAACCAGGACTAAACAAGAACTAAACCAGAATTAAACCAGGATTAAACCAGGACTAAACCAGGACTAAACCAGGACTAAACCAGGACTAAACCAGGACTAAGCCAGGACTAAACAAGAACTAAACCAGAATTAAACCAGGATTAAACCAGGACTAAACCAGGACTAAACCAGGTCTAAACCAGGACAAAACCAGGACTAAATCAGGGCTAAACCCGGTCTAAACCAACTCTGAACCAGGACTAAACAGGACTAAACCAGGCCTAAACCAGGACTAAACCAGGACTAAACCAGGACTAAACAAGGACTAAACCAGGTCTAAACGTCGGCTAAACCAGGACTAAACCAGGTCTAATCAAAAACTAAACCAGGACTAAATCAGGTCTAAACCAGGACTAAACCAGGACTAAACCAGGGTTAAACTAGGACTAAATCAGGACTAAACCAGGTCTAAACTAGGACTAAACCAGGACTAAACCAGGTCTAGACCAGGACTAAACCAGGTCTAAACTAGGACTTAACCAGAATTAAACTAGGACTAATCCAAGGCTAAGCTAGGACTAAACCAGGACTAAAACAGGGTTAAACAAAGACTAAACCAGGTCTAAACCAGGACTAACACAGGGTTAAGATAGACCTAAACCAGGACTAAACCAGGTCTAAACTTGGGCTAAACCAGGACTAAACCAGGTTTAATCAAATACTAAACCAGGTCTAGACCAGGACTAAACCAGGTCTAAATTAGGACTTGACCAGAATTAAACTAGGACTAATCCAAGGTTAAGCTAGGACTAAACCAGGACTAAACCAGGTTAAACAAAGACTAAACCAGGTCTAAACCAGGACTAAACCAGGACTAAACAAGGGTTAAGATAGACCCAAACAGGACTAAACCAGGTCTAAACTAGGACTTAACCAGGACTAAATCAGAGTTAAGATAGAACTAAACCAGGACTAAACCAGGTCTAAACTTGGGCTAAACCAGGACTAAACCAGGTCTAATCAAAAAGTAAACCAGGATTAAACCAGGTCTAAACCAGGACTAAAGCAGGAAAAAAATGGTCTTAAACTAGGACTAAACCAGGACTAAACCAGGACTAAACCAGGTCTAAACCAGGACTAAACCAGGACTAATCCAGGTCTAAAACAGTACTAAACCAGGTCTTAACTAGGACTAAACCAGGTCTAAACTAGGACTTAACCAGAATTAAACTAGGACTAAACCAGGGTTAAACTAGGACTAACTAGGATGTACTTTGGCCTAGGTCCAAAGTACATCTCTGACATGTTAGTGCCATATGAACCATCTCGCACTCTAAGGGCTTCAGGGACTTGTCTCCTGCCGGTGCCCAGAGTCAGGACTAAACATGGAGAATCAGCATTTCAGTTCTATGCAGCTAAAACTTGGAACAGTCTTCCTGAAGATGTGAGACAGGCCTCTACTTTAACAATGTTTAAATCCAGGCTCAAAACAGTTTTGTTTATCTGTGCATATGACTGAAAGGTTTTTATTCTGCACTCTTTTGTTTTAATGTTTAAATGTCATTTTTTTGATGATTATTTGTGATTATTTACATGGATCATGCCGGGGTCACCAATTCTGGTGGCCCCGGCATTGTCCGATCATTAAAAAAAACAAAAAACAAAAAAACATGGTGAGGGTTAAAGTAAATTGTCCGATCATTAAAAAAAACAAAAAACAAAAAAACCTGGTGAGGGTTAAAGTCCCTCATGAAGCCATGTTCAGGTCAAAGTTTTGATAGTAAAACAAGTTAAAGTCCTGTGACCCACCGTGGACTGGTGTAGTGGGCAGACGTGTCCCTACGTAGCTGGGTGCGTACAGCGCTTCCCTGGGGAGTTTTGGGTCCCTCAAAAATAATAAAAGCACGGGGTTAGAGTCCCCAACTGGTGTGTAATAGTGTTACGGGGTTAGAGTCCCCAGTGAGGGTTAAAGTCCCTCACAAAGAAAGGTTCCGTGTTCAGGTTAAAGTCCTGATAGTAAAACAGGTTAAAGTCCTCTATACAGGTTTGAATTGTATTGTTTTGATTTGTATGATTTCAATGTCTTTCTTACTCTGTAAAGCATTTTGAATTACCTTGTGTACGAATTGTGCTATACAAATAAACTTGCCTTGCCTTGCCTTGCCTAAACCAGGTCTAAACCAGGACTAAACCAGGGTTAAGCTAGAACTAAACCAGGACTAAACCAGGTCTAAATTAGGACTAAACTAGGGCTAAACCAGGACTAAACTAGGGTTAAACCAGATCCAATCTGGGTCTAAAGTAGAACGTCTAAACCAGATTTAATTTAGGACCAAACCAGGTCTTAACCAGATCTAAACCAGGATTGATATCCTATAATTCCTTACTGAACCCGGCACCAGTGCCCTCCCACAGACTCTGGCACAAAGCGCGTCTGGGTGTGGAGACTTGTATTGAGTTTAGCATCGGGTCAAATGTAAACACTGCCATTAAAGACCCAGTCTGAACATGTGCCTCCTCCTCCCTCCTTTATTTCACACTGAAAAGTCTAACACACACACAATTATACACACACATACACACACACACACACACACACACACACACACACACACACACACACACACACACACACACACACACACACACACACACATACATAAATACATACACACACAGAGACACACCCACCCACACACACACACACATCCACACACACACACACACACACACACACACACACACACCTACACACACACACACACACACACACATCACATACATACACACACACACACACACACACACACACACACACACACACACACACACACACACACACACACACACCTACACATACATACACACACACACACACACACATACATGCATACACACGCATACGCATACACACACACGCACACATACATACACACACATACACACACACACAGACACACACAGACACACATACATACATACACACACATACACACACACACACACACACACACACATACATACACGCATACACACACACCCATACATACACACGCATATACATACACACACACACACACACATACACACATATACACATACATACATACACACACAGACAAACAGACACACACACACACACACACATACACACATATACACATACATACATACACACACAGACAAACAGACACACACACACACACACACACACACACACACACACATACAAATATACACACACTCACACACACATACACACACACACACGTACACACATACATACACACACAGACAAACACACACATACATACCCACAAACACACATGCATACACACAAACACAAACACATACACACACGTGTGCACACACGTGCACTCGCACATTCACGCACCCATTCACACATACAAACACGCTTATGCACACGCATGAACATGCATGCACCCACACATGCGCACACACATACACACAGGCCTGTCCGAGCACTGCAGAGACGCACCCAATACTCAATAATATAAACAAAGCCAAGAGCACTTCCTCTTCTCCTTTCAGTCTTATTGACTAAGAAATCAGACCGTTTAAAGAGGATTAGTGATTTTATACTAGAGGAAGTTGCTTTTTAGGTGTTGTAAAAGTGATTTGTGAGATAGTGAAAAGAAACAAGAGCTTTTATAATGGACACAATGGGATGTTTTATGACACATGAGAAAACAGATAAACAGGTGACATTAGAAAAATGTTATGTTTTCTCCATTTTTGTCCAGTGTTTAGTGATGTCTTTTGCTAATGTCACATTTAAAAATATATCATAGGAAGAGAGTGTAAGGTTGTTGGTTGGATTCATAGACTGTATATATAAAAGAACATAGCTAACATACTAGCCGCCATGTTCCAAACAGCATCTGAGCAAAACTGTAGCCCCTCTCTCTGTAACTGCTGCTGTCAAACTCGTCATTTTGGTCTTAAAATTTTCATATTAACTCGCTCTACATAATCCTTGTGTTTTTATTTCACTATTGTGTCTGTAAATTAAGATATGGACATTAATAACAGACAAATCAGGCGCCTTCTTCCCCAAAGTTGTTCCAGCTAGCATTAGCAAGAGGTTTGATTGACAGCACCCACTCCTTGCTAAACCAGTGCTGTAGGTGGAAAGGGGTGCGACCTTCAACATCCTTACTCCGGATTGGCTCTTTGGTTGCTATGATTCGCAGTCGGAATTCCAAATATAGAACTCAGATCCAAATTTTCCCCTATAACTGTTCTAGCCTCGATGAGCTTCATTAACTGGAACCGAACGCTGTGGGTGACGTCACACTCACTTTGTCCACTTCTTTATACAGTCTATGGTTGGATTCCAGCTCAGAGCACTGCATAGTGTTGTGTCCTTTGACAATACACTCACCTTAGCTTGTATGAATGTGGAGTTTGCGTTGTTGGGCTAAGAGGCTACTGACACAGATAGTCAGACAGTGACTCAGTTTGTGGAGTGTTCAGCAACAGATCCAAAGGGTTGAATCCCGCTCCCGACATAAACACTTCCCGTTAGTAGATCCACTGACCTACAGGTTGGCAGTTTTATTCCAACTCTCTCAGGTGAACACTGTTGTTATGTCCTGACCAAATGTTTACTGAGGTGAATGGGTGAGTGGTTCCTTGATGTTATGTTCTTTCAGTGTGTGTATGTTGTTGGTAAGTTACTAATTAAATTAAAGTGAAGTGATGAAGTGAAGTGGCTGATATCAAGAAATCCTACCAATGGCTTGAGAAAGCTGGACTGAAGGACTCATTCTGGCTGCACAGGAGCAGGCCTTGAGCACAAGAGTGATAGAGGCCTAGATCTACCACACCAGACAAGACCCACGGTGTAGGCTGTGCAAAGAGGCCCCTGAGACAATCCAGCACATAACTGCAGGGTGTAAGATGCTGGCAGGGAAAGCATACATGGAACGGCATAACCAAGTGGCGGGCATAGTGTACAGAAGCATCTGTGTAGAGTACGGACTGGAAACCCCAAGGTCAAGGTGGGAAACACCTCCAAAGGTAGTGGAGAATAATCGAGCCAAGATCCTGTGGGACTTCCAGATACAGACTGAATGGCGATGGCGAACCAACCGGACATAGTGGTGGTGGATAAACAACAGAGTAAAGCCGTTGTGGTGGACATCGCAGTACCAAGCGATGGGAACATCAGGAAAAAGGAGCATGAGAAACTAGAGAAATACCAGGGGCTCAAAGAAGAGCTGGAGAAAGCCTGGAAGGTGAAGGCCTCAGTGGTGCCCGTGGTCATCGGAGCACTTGGGGCAGTGACCACAGCAGACTGGAGGAGTGGCTACAGCGGATCCCAGGAAAAACATCAGACATCTCAGTCCAGAAAAGTGCAGTACTAGGAACAGCAAAGATATTGCGCAGAACCCTCAAGCTCCCATGTGTGTGTGCATGTACTGTTCAGAAAACACAAACACAAACAGATGTCATCAGTTTTATTACTATTCAAAACTAAATAAATTAAGAAAATATTGTCAATGCGTTTTCCTTTAATATAGGTGTAACTGGAACATTTGCTGTTCTGAGTTAGCTGCATTAGCTCTGTCCCACTGCTAAAGTCCACACACACTATCACAGTGATGGATGGAGACCAGACCGAGTCTCTGTCAGAACTGCACCTGGAACCAATCACAGCATTCCTGCTCCGGCGGCCATCTTGGATTCTAAAAATAAAACATGTGTGGAGCTATTTAGTAGAATTTTGTGTAAAACTACAATCAAATACATGTTTTTGTTTTTATCTCGCAGACAAAACAACACTCGCTGATTGAAAAAGATAATAAAAACAGGGCCTGCGTGGTGTCATATTCTTGTCCTAAGAACAGGAAAAAACGAATTTGTTTACTATAATCTGTTTGCAGTGGTCTAAACTTACTCCTCACTTACCTTATGCTTTGTGAACATCCTAATTACTCACCACAATGAGTCTATAAGTGCTTTTTACAACTCTCAGAGAACTAGCATGCTAATGTGCACTTTCTGATGAGCTACACAATATATCTGTACTGGAGCAAGGCACATTTTGCTCATACATGGTGTATATAGGATCAACTCATGACACTAACACATGCTATAATAAGACGACAAGACTGAACCTGGACCTAAATCTGGACTAGACCAGGACTAAACCAGAACTGACCGTCAGTGACCCCAGTCTGCCTTTGGGTGTCTTGAAAGGCACTATATAAATCCAATAGTTAATTACTAGAAGTACAACAGGACCAGCCCAAGTCGATATTGGAACTAAACCAGGATCAATTTTTGGTTTAGACATGGTTCAGTTCAGGTTTAGTTTAACCTGTGAGTCCTGAAGCAGTCTTGGTTTTGTCCTTCTAACACTTGTACCATGTCATGTCCAAATGTCCTGCACCGCTAGCTTAAATGCACATGCTAACTAACATCACCTCTGGAGTATGTAAAAATACTCGAAAATTACTTGAATGTAAAAATATTTTCAATGAGTTAAAGCTGAACTTTGTAACTTTTCATTTGGAGCGTTTGCTCCTTGTCTCAATGGAGATGGGATTTCTTTGCCTACAATATTTTACAGTATGGCATTGAACTTATTTATCTCCATGGAGACAAGCAGGTGACCAAACCATGCCAGGTTAGTGGTCAGATCTGTGGAGAGGTGATCAGGTTCACAGCAAGAATGCTTTTTTAAGGTATTTTGAGCTATAAATACATCCATAGTTGAATACATATATAGCAAACTTGTGGAACATTCCAGTTAAAGTGATTTTTCTCCATGGAGACAAGAAATTAAATGTCACATAGTGCACCTTTAAATGTCTGACTCATTTCTTTTTTCATTATTGAAGCAGTTAATCACTCAATTCTCTTGCATTCAAATCTGGCTCTTTTAAATCTCTGCTTCTCTCCCGAGGTCCACATAAGCATTAGTGTCATGTTTCTGTCTCGTTACCTTTAGGCTGAAAGTCTGCTCCAAAGCTGGCAACCCGCAGAGCCGTGTAACCAGATCATATCTCTCCTGAGCCAGGACACACCCAGACGCACACGATGTTCCTTTGTATTCCGCCCCATGCTAAAAATACCACGACTCACCGTAAGTAAGTGACCCAGATAAGAACACAGTGACTTTCAGCTGCATTTGGTCGGTTTTGTTTGTGTTTGTTAGAAAGTCCAGTAAGAGATATAAGAAAAATAATTTTAACTGACTTTAGAGGTAGGTTTACACACACACGGTTTGGTCCTGGTTTGGTCCTGGTTTAGTTCTGGATTAGTCGTGGTCTAGTTCTGGTTCAGTCCCTCTGTTAGATGGGAACAGCGGAACTTGTATTCTTCTGTCAATTATATGAAAATTTTAAAAATACTCAAATGGTGCAAATGATCACTTGGAAAATCTAGGTACTAGTGCTACTACTACTACTACTGCTTTTACTGCTGAGGCTAAGGTAGGTTAAGGTAAACTTGTCCTTGTAGGGAATTCTGCTACTAACACTACTTCAACTACATCTACTATTACATATACTACTATTGCCACTACTACTACTGCTACTACTACCGCTGCTACTACTACTACTGCTTTTACTGCATATTTCGACACATTGATTAGATGCAAAAATTAAACAACCTGCCATTTTAAACTATGAGGTTCCACAGTCTGAGGCCTGGAGACTCAAATTATACAAGAGAAATGAACATGTACAAACTTAATGACACAGGACTCAGAACCAAGCTTTGTGACTTTGACTCCACCCTGCTCCACCTGTCCCCAGCCAACTCTAACTGCCCCCAACCAACACCATAAGAGACTCCACAAAGCTCCACATACCGCCAACCAACACCATAAGAGATTCCACACAGCTCCACCTAACCTGCCCTCAATCCAACACCATAAGAGTGTCCATGGCTGATGTAAGAGTACTTACATCAGCCATGGAGAAGGTGGCACTATGGCTGCACAACTCCTGCCTCACATTGAATATTGATAAGAGCCAGCTATGTACTTCACTAATAAAAAAAGGGAACATGGACATTACACCGTTACAGTTAATGGCGAATCAATCAAAACAGTAACAGAGTATAAATACCTCGGACTTACACTTGACCCCTTTCTTGACTTTAAAAAACACATTAAAAGGATAACATAAACACTTAAGTATAACTTGGATTGGAACTTGCATTTTAAATTGTATTGTGTGTGTTTATATGTTTATGTAAATATTAATGTTGACTCTGGCTCCAATTCATTTCCTATTGAAAAACTGTGGCCCCCTCTCTCTGTAATTGCTGCCGTCAGATTCGTCATTTTAGTCTTAAAATGTTTGTACTAACTCATAATCTGGGGTTTTTATTTCACTATTATGTCCATAACTCAAGTTATAAACTTTAATAACAAATCGGGCGTCTTCTTTCCCTGAGATTTCTCCTCCTACTAGCGTTAGCAACAGGTTTGATTGACAGTGTTGCTAAGCGCCAGCTCCATGCTAAACCCAGCTGTGCGGACAGGAAGGGGCATTACCTTCAACTGCATTGGCTCTTTGGTTGCTATGATATTTGCGGTTGGAATTTAGTCTTGGTTAAGTCCTTCTTTAGTCTCGATAAAGTCCCGGTTCAGTCTCGGTTAAATCCTAGTTTAGTGACACTTAAATCCTGGTTTAATTTGGGTTAATTTCTGGTTTAGTCTGGGTTAAGTCTGGGTTAACTCCTGGTTTAGTCTCGATTATATCCTGGTTTAGTCTCGGTTAAGTCTTGGTTCAGTCCTGGTCTGATTCAGGTGGGGTTTTTTCTGTTGTAGTTTCTAGTATGTTCAGAACATGGATTCACAAAAACACATTACAAAACCCTGATATCTGAATAAATGAGACTCTGTGGCACAAACATCTCAACTTCCTCTTTCTCTTTTGTCTCATTTCTTCACCAAATATTGAGCCATCTTTGGAATTAATCACACTTATTTATACATCAGTTCTGTCTAGAATAACATACAAGTGCTGAATCAGCTGACTGGAACTGCAAGGACTTCTGGGTATTGCAAAAAGGCTTCTGACAGAGACTACTGAGAGATACAGCACAGAGATAAGCTGTTGATTACTAGACGGTGGCGTGTATGGGCTTCTGAAGCAAATAGTGAGCCTTCTACAGTAGCCTCCCCTTTTATTTAACTATAAAATAAGACAATATTTCTGCAATACTTTAATGAAAAACTACATAAAAAACACAGCAGCTTCAAACTGGAGAACGTTTTAATCAGGGAGGATTACATTACTTTAATGACAAGTAGGGACTGGTTTAGTCATGGTTTACTCCTGGTTTGGTCCTGGTTTGGTTCTGGTTTGCATGGTTTATTTCTGGTTTGGTCCTGTTTTTTGTTCTAATTTGGATCTAAACTTGGTTTAGTCCTAATTAAGTCTTGGTTTAGTCCTGGTTTAGTTATAGTGTAGTTCTGGTTTAATCCTGGGTTAGTCCTGGTTTGTTCCAGGTTTAGCCCTAATTTAGTCCCGGTTTAGATCAAGTTTTATCCTAGTTTACTGTAGCCCTAATTTAGCCCCTATTTAGCTCGAGTTTAGTCCTATTTTGGTCCTGCTTTAACCCTGGATTAGTCCTAGTTTAGTCCTGATTTGATCCTAGTTTAATCCTGCCTCAGCCCTGTTTATATGATCCCATAATCTTATTGTAAATATATCTAACTGAACTTCACCACTACTACACCTGTGTACTACAATTACGTACAAACGTGTGTACTACACCTGTGTACTATACTTTGTGTACTACACTTTGTGTACTACACCTGTGTACTACACCTGTGTAAGTGTAAAACTGCCATCTCCACTGATAAGTCCATGTGTGGTTATGAAACTGGTTTTGAGTCTGGTTTGTGTGACTCACGCTTTTAAAACCCACAGGATTGTTTCTTAAACCATTTGACTGATAAGACGTGAGAGAGTTTGAGCCAAGAACGCACCTCCCACAATCTTATCTGCTCTGAGATCTGTCCTGCAAATGTCCCTCCAAAAACCAACGTGATGAACCTCTCAGCTATGCACATGAGCTCTGGGCCCTGTCAGGTGAGAGGAGGAATCAAAGGAAAAAATTATAAAACAAAAAATAAAATAATAATACAAATTAAATAATAACAAAATAAAATTAAAAACAGCAAAAAACAACCACAACAATACTACTACTACTACTACTACTACTACTACTACTACTACTACTACTACAAAAAATAAATAAATAAATACATAAATAAAAAATAATAATAATTAAAAAAAAAATACTAATAATAATAATAATAATAATAATAATACAAATTTAATACAAATGTAATTCAATAAAAAAAAAAAAAATTTAAATAAAACAAAAAAAATTATAAATGAATTAGATATGTTTTTTTAAGACCTAACAAACTTCTGTACATTTAAAAAATGAATACAGCACTTTTCTCGGGTATGTCACCTAATTGTTGCCGTGGAGATTTTATGCTTTGCGTAAAATGTTGCACAATGTGGCATTAACTTGTTTTTCTTCCATTCAATTACAGGTGTTACTATAGCTTGAAAAACATGAATTGTTACTACAAACTAGGTCCCCTTTCCATAGAGTTGACCTGTACCTTGGCCTAGTGGTGTCACCTGCTTGTTTCCATGGAGTTTGATAAGTTTAACGCTATACTGTGGAACATTGTAGATAAAGCAGTAACATCGCCATTACAATGAATTGCATGCTCTCCACTAAAAAAGTTCCACAATGCACCTTTAAACAATGGATTATATTTTGTTTTAATATTTTGCATTTTTTAATTTTCCCCATTTTAGTGTTTAGCTTTGTATTTAAAATGTAATATATGAAGTGGTACAGTGCAGATGTTGCCAACTAGAACTGAGAGTTGATACTTCACATTTCACCCTTGGGCAAGACATTGCAGGTACAAACCTGAACTGTTTTATTTTGAAATGTACCAACCATGTTTCCAGACTTGACACATGAATTCAATTGCAAAGCTCACCTATAGTTTTGACGAGCTATTTTGAAATGCCTTAAGTATTTTACACGTATAACTGCTAACTGTAGAAAAAGCCCTAAAGACAAAGTGTTGACAAGCTCAGACCTGCCTCTGCGGTGTGTCCCGGGTTTAGACTTAGACTTGTCTGCTCCTGTCTCCAGACTACTCCCTCTGTTACAGCGAAGTGAGAGAGAAAGTGAGGAAGAGGAGGAGGAGAGGGACACTGAGGAACGAGATGCTAATATTTTCATTCACATTGTAGAAGTGGATCACATTATAATTTCAGATGGAGGGCAGGGTTTATTTAACTTTATGAGAGTCCCTGTTTTGGAAGACTCCGCAAATGTTGAACTTTCTCATTATTAGTTTGGGATCAGCTCCAAAAACTTGTCGTATTAATCTTATGGCTTAAACTGACAACAATCACGTCTTTGAGGTTGAATAATGGCTGCTCTTGTTGAAGCCATTGTGAAAACATAATTCTACTTTTGTTTATTTACACTGACAGAGGAGACGTTGGATATTGTGCACGTTTTTGTTTCATGTGGATAGGCCCAGGAATTACAGAGATCCATGCATTTTGTTCCCCTTTATCTGGGGCCAGGTCACAGAGGCAGCAGTCTGAGTGGGAAGGTCCAGACTTCTCCCATCTCCTCCAGCCCTGCTGGGAGATCCTGAGGTGTTGCCAGGCTAGTCGAGTCCCTCCAGTGTGTCCAGGGGCCTTACCATTGTTCATATCTTGATTTACGAACATAATAGTGAAACAAAAAACTCAGGATCATGTTGAGTAGGTTAATACGAACATTTTAAGACCAAAATGAAGAGTCTGACAGCAGTAGTTACAGAGAGAGGAGCCTCAGTTTTCTAATGTAAAGTGAATTGGAGCCAGAGAGCCGGAAGCACGGCCATGATCACTTCCTGTTTTGGAACACAGCAGTTAGTGGGTTAGCTAAGTCCATTTATATATGTATGATAGAGAGGCATCTAAAATAGTTCAAATGCAGATTTTTGTTGTAACAGTGAGTTCTTGGGTCCAGTCACTGAAATGATCAGGTTCGACATTTGTGCTTTTATCTTTTGGATATTTCATGGCCTAATCTATGGGGGGGGAAATGCCCTTTGCCATTCCACTAAAATGAAACAGAAAATGGATGCAGGCTTCGGGGAATGTAAAAGTCTGAACTGGGAAGTGCTCATTGAGGTGAAAGCAGAGACTAAGGAGGTGTGAGAAGAACAGCCCTAAGGCAACTTCAGCCTCTGTCACATCCTGCCTAACATTATGATTGATACAGATGTGATTCTCACACAGATCTGGCTTCTATATATCAACAACCTGGCAAAGAGGTCAAACCCAGATCAAACCCAGATCAAACCCAGGTCAAACCCAGGTCAAACCCAGGTCAAACCCAGGTCAAACCCAGGTCCAACCCAGGTCGCCGCCATTAATTTTTTTTTTCCTCATAAATTTCTCTTTTTTTTGGTCAGTGTATAACTCAGTACAGACTATATACTTTATATTCAGTATGATGCCCATAAAATAAAACAATCAGTTTGTAGAACCCATAGTCTGTATAAAGAAGTGGATTAAATGAGTGTGACATCACCCATAGTGTTCGGCGCCAGTCAAATGAAGCTCATTGAGGCTAGCAGTTATAGGGGCCAATTTGGAGCACAGTTCCAACCTTGAGTATCATAGAAACCAAAGAGCCATTCTGGAGCAAAGCTGTTGATTATAACTATTTAATAATATATTGGTACTTGGGCAAGACAAATTTTGCGCAAATACATAGGAGTATCTGGAAATACATGCTAGTTGTTGCAAGCTTTAATGTGATGGCTGACTCCGCTATGGACTCTGAAAGTTGTGTAAAATGGTTATAAACTCATCATGGTGAGTAATTAGGATGCTCTGAATGCATAATTGCCTTATGAGGAATAACTTTAGACTACTGTTTGTAAACTAGCTTTGTGTTTCATGTTTTTGAGAAGGTAAAAATCTGGAAGAGCGCCTTTAATCATTTAAACTGCTTTGTGATCTGAAGAAACGTTTGCCCTCTCTAAATATGATATGTTCCTGTCTGTTCATGTTGTCTCTGCTTTTCAGTCAAAGCTCAGAGCATGTTCAGGACTCAGAGCGTGTTCAGGGCTCAGAGCGTGTTCTGAGCGTGCTCAGAAGTCAGAGCATGTTCAGAGCTCAGAGCATGTTCAGAGCTCATAGTGTGTTCAGGGCTCAGAGCGTGTTCAGGGCTCACAACATGTTCAGGGTTCAGAGTGGGTTCAAAGCATGTTCAAAGCTCAGAGCATGTTCAGAGCATGATCAGAAGCCTGTCCAGGGCTCAGAGTGTGTTCAGAGAATGTTCAGAGCATGTTCACAGCTAGGAGCGTGTTCAGGGCTCAGAGCGTGTTCAGAGCGTGTTCAGAGCTCAGAGCGTGTTCAGACCTGTGTTGCACCTCTTACATAAAACGATTCACACCTTGGTTCTTTCTCTTTCTCAGTTTGTGCTTCATAGACTTGACAGACATGACACCCTCCCACACAACATCAGCTGTCTCAGTACGCCAATCCATTTGCTTTTTCCCCTGCAAAGGCCCTAAAGGTTGTGAGTTTGCTGAAGAAGCTTACAGTGACGTGTTTGCTAGCTAACAATCTCTTTTGGAACAAATATAGAATACAGACAGATGCAAATAGCTAGAAGATTTAGTCTAAGAAAAGGAATTCAATGAGGATTTCAGAGCGTAGGTGTGTCTTTGAAATGTGTGGGCTTTTATTATAAGTTTTGAGAAGATTGCACATACATACATATATATATATATATATATATATATATATATATATATATATATATATATATATATATATATATATTATATATATATATATATATATATATATATACATATATATATATATATATATATATATATATATATATATATATATATATATATATATATATATATATATATATATATATATACATATATATACATATATACACACATATACACACATATACACATACATATATATAAAACTGATCTTTCTGTGTTTTTTAAACAGACTGATATCAGTCTCGTCTCCACTTCCCCCATTGCGTCTCAAGCCCGGGCAAACATGATCATCCGATCAGATTCCTTTTTTCAGTGACAGATGTGAAATGAAGGAGCTCATTGGTCACCTGTGATTTACAAACAAAATCATATTTCTCTCACCTCAGATTCATAGAGTTTAGGCTTCGCTCAGTGATTCCACAGAAATAATTTTAATTTAATTTTTCCGATACAGGTGGATCATGCATGTCTCTGATCCACCTGTCAGTCACAGCCATTTAAAAACGGGCAAATTCACCAGTGACCAGGCTCACATCTTTGTATAGTATTGAAGATGTGTGTGTTCTGGATCTCGGGCAAACACACGGCATGTCAAGACCCATACCACAATGTAAACACTTCACTGGAGGAAGTTTCTGTATTTAGAAATATATATATTTATGTCTTGACACTAATGCTAATTCTAACTTAAATTAAAATGAATTAGTAATGTTTAAACAGCACTACAATCTGAAAAACAATGGACTTGTCATTAGATGTAGTTTCATAAAGTTGTTTGGTGTTCTATTTTGAGATTTAGATTAGGTTAGCATTAGCTTTCCGACACAGATACCTACTTTTATAAACACACAGGTTTCCTGGTTAAGTGCTTACATTTCGCTATTTCTCTTCCCAAAAATTGAATACATTTCATGGACATGCAAAACTGGATAGATTGGTGCTGCTAATAGACTTTAATAATGTGACAATAACAATTTATACTCACACCTGCTCCTGTTTTTAATGTTTTAAATAGACCTATGCAGTTATGTGTTTTGTCATGTGAGTAGGTCCAGTAACTACAGAGATATTAACCACAAACCAGTACAAATTGTCTACTTTATTCTGCCATAGAACGTTGTGATGTCATATGACAGTCAAACTTTTCATATGTTTGCATCAGTTTGCATGTCCAGAAACATGCACACATCCACACTCTGCTTACGCCCAGATCAGAGCAGGAAGTTGGGGTGAGGAGGTGAGTGTGGCCCCCTGGATCCCTCTGGACACAGTCAACCCCCAGCACGTCCCAAATGACCTTGGGTTCACAGGTCAAAGGCCACTGATGGTAGACGTTATTACGGTCCCACCCACTTCACCCCAAGGACCAAATCTCGCTGTTTATAAGTATTTATAACTGCGTTTACGGGCACAGAGTCTCTGAGGAAGACTCAAGTGGAGGAACGGTTCTGCTTTAGACCTTGTTTAGTCCTGGTCCAGTCTTGGAATTTTCTCAGGATTCATATTCTGAAATCAAGTCATTTTGTTTTTCTATTTATTTAAAGATTAAGATTACAGATTAAAAACAAGATTATGCAAAAAAACAAAACAAAAAAAACAAAAAAAAAAAAACAGAAGAAGATGGATCATAGCCAAAGCTAATTTCCATCCTAAGTCTCCTGCTGGGACAAGGCCAGTCACGTGAAGTCTTGATACACTCTCACACATAAAACACACACAAACAAACTGACAACATTAGTGTTAAATGTACCAGACCACAGACTGTATATATAAGTGAGCATAGCTAACCTGCTAGACGGCGTGTTCCGCTCACTTCCAAATAGGAAGAGGGCATAGTCGCTCGCACTTCTGGCTTCATCGACTCTGGCTCCAATTCACTTTAAACTGAAAAACTGTGGCCTCTCTCTTTGTAACTACAGGTGTTAGACTCGTCATTTTGGTCTTAAAATGTTTGGTTTTATTTCGGACAAATCAGGCGCCTTCTTTCCCCGAGGTTGCTTCCACTAGGATTAGTAACAGGTTTGATTGACAGTTTTGCTAAGTGCCTGTTCCCTAAAGGGGGCGTTACCTTCAACAGCCTCCGTCAGGATTGGGTCTTTGGTTGATATGATACTCATGGCCGAAATTCCAAATATGGAACTCGGCTCCAAATTCACCGCTATAACTATTAGCTTCATTTGACTACAACCCTAATTATGGCAGTTTCATGTTGCAATTTTTATTTAAAATTCTGTATTTTGGGTCAATATATAAATTTAACTATGTTTCTGTAGGTGCACTAGTGAACATATGTTTCCCCCATTATAAAGCTGGCATAAGTAACACTGCACTATTGAAATGAGGGCTTTGTGTTGTAACCCAGAGAGAAACAGGAAGTGACAACAATACAGGAAGTCAGACAATAAAAACAGGGCTGTAGCTACGGTGAAAGACGAGCAGACAAATGTAACTCAACTCAACAGTGGAAACCAAACTCCAGGTATATTTTTGATGAATGACTTAATAACATGGTCAAATGAAATCTCAATAAGGAACATTTTGCATACTTCCCCCTTTAATGTCATTAGAGCCTGAGTGGCTGCAGTGCCAGTGTGTGTGGACTGAATGCTGATGAGGAGGACTGCTCTGGTCCACTCTGCTCCACAATGGGCCTATTGTTGTCGCTCTTACCACAGCGGACATGGTTCAGCCTGAGGACTCCGGGGTCTAGTCTCTGGACTCTGGTGTGGTCCCTGGCCTGGTTTGGTCTCTGGCCAGTCTCTGGCCAGTCTCTGGCCAGTCTCTGGCCAGTCTCTGGTCTTTACTTTCTGGTCTGGTCTCTGGTCTGGTCCCTGATGTGGTCTGGTCTCTGGCTGCTCTCTGGTCTGGTCTCTGGTTTCTGGTCTCTGGTTTCTGGTCTCTGGTTTCTGGTCTCTGGTTTCTGGTCTCTGGTTTCTGGTCTCTGGTTTCTGGTTTCTGGTCTCTGGTTTCTGGTCTCTGGTTTCTGGTCTCTGGTTTCTGGTCTCTGGTTTCTGGTCTCTGGTTTCTGGTCTCTGGTTTCTGATCTCTGGTCTCTGATCTCTGTCTCTGGGTCTGGTCTCTGGTCTGGTCTCTGGTCTGGTCTCTGGGTCTGGTCTCTGGTCTGGTCTGGTCTGGTTTCTGGTCTCTGGTTTCTGGTTTCTGGTCTCTGGTTTCTGTCTCTGGTCTCTGATCTCTGATCTCTGATCTCTGGTCTCTGGTCTGGTCTCTGGTCTGGTCTCTGGTCTGGTCTCTGGTCTGGTCTCTGGTTTCTGGTCTCTGGTTTCTGGTCTCTGGTTTCTGATCTCTGGTCTCTGATCTCTGGTCTCTGGCTCTGGTCTCTGGTCTGGTCTCTGTCTGGTCTCTCTGGTCTCTGGTCTCTGGTCTGGTCTCTGGTCTGGTCTCTCTCTGGTTTCTGGTCTCTGGTTTCTGGTTTCTGGTTTCTGGTCTCTGGTTTCTGGTTTTCTCTGGTCTCTGATCTCTGATCTCTGATCTCTGATCTCTGATCTCTGGTCTCTGGTCTGGTCTCTGGTCTGGTCTCTGGTCTGGTCTCTGGTCTGGTCTCTGGTTTCTGGTCTCTGGTTTCTGGTCTCTGGTTTCTGATCTCTGGTCTCTGATCTCTGATCTCTGGTCTCTGGTCTGGTCTCTGGTCTGGTCTCTGGTCTCGTCTCTAGTCTCTCTCGTCCGTACCCTGGTCTAGCCCCAGATCCTGGTCTGGACTCCGGTCTAGACCCAAATCCTGGTCTGGAGGCTGGTCTAGACCCAGATCCTGGTCTGGACCCCAGTCTAGACCCAGATCCCGCTCTGGACAAGATCCCGGTCTGGACCCTGGTCTCACACAGAGACCAGTGTTATTGTGTAACATTAAGAGGAGACTGATCCTGTCTGGAGGTTTTAATGGGCTCAGGGGAAGGAAGTGGAGTTAGTGCTGTCTGCATGGGGCTGGGGTGGAAAAACACACCGTAAAAATGTACATGTACAAGTGCTACAGTATCTACAGTAAAAGTATAGTTTTATATAGTGTTTTAGTATTTTTTTATAGAGCATTTTTTATTTATTTAACCAGGAAAGTTATAGTACAATGCAACATTTCCTATGAGATCCCTGATAAAGCCAATCTTTATTGCTATGCCTGGAATGTTCCACATCCTGGCGTTAAGCATCTCTGTCTCCATAGAGACAAGTAGGTGATGCCACCAGGTCCAGTTATAGGTCAGATTTGTGGAGAGGTGAGTCCACATACAATAAGAATGAATGTTTTTCAAGGTATTTCCAAGTGTGCACACCTCCTTAACTGTGGCTATATAATGGGATTGCACCTAAAATGACCCAAGACTAAACTAGGACTAAACCAGGACTAAACCAGATCTAAAACAGGACTAAACCAATACTAAATCATGGCAAAACTAGAACTAAGCCAACACAAAACCATGACTAAATGTACCGATGTCCAACTTACATGGCTGTACATCTCATCTTTAAATTGACACTGTCTGCAGTAGACACCTAAACCTACCTAACCAGATTCACTACCTGCACCACATGTGCACCATATGGTTCAACTGCCCACTATAAATCTCTATAAAGTTTGTATCCATGTCTTCATTCCCTGGCTCTCCCTTTAGGACCATATTGTTTTTATAAGGTGTTAGATTTGTTCCTTTGGCACGCGGTACCGTATTAATTTATCTTTTTTAACACACACACACACCACTCACAGCTGAGACTAAACTGGGACTAAGCCTGGAAATAAACCTGGACTCAACCAGGACTAGAATTGAACCAAACCAAGCCTACATCAGGGCGAAACGTGGCTGTAATCATAACAAAATCATAATGCATGAATGCCTCCTTATACTTTGGCTATATAATGGGGTTGCAGCAAAATGAGCCAGGACTCAAGCAGAACTAAAGCAGAACTGAACTAGGACTGAACCAGAACTAAACTAGAACTAAACCAGAACTAAACCAGGACTAAACCAGGGCTAAACCAGAAATAAACCAGGACTACACCACGATTTAACCAGGACTAAACCAGGACTAAATCAGAACCAAACCAAGACTAAACCAGAACTAAACCAGGACTAAACCAAGACTAAGCCAGATCTAAACCAGAACTAAACCAGGACTAAACCAGAACCAAACCAGGACTAAACCAAGACTAAGCCAGAACAAAATTAGGACTAAACAGGAATAAACCAGAACTAAACCAGAACTAAACCAGGACAAAACCAGGACAAAACCAGAACTAAACCAAGACTAAATCAGAACTAAACCAGGACTAAAGCAGGCTTAAACCAGGACTAAACCAGAACCAAACCAACACAAAACCATGACTAAATTTACCAATCAAACTTACATGACTATACATCTTATCTTTAAGTTTATACTGTCTGCAACAAACACCAAAATAAACCAGATGCCCTACCTGCAACACAATTTTGCAAACAACCATGTATTTTCTATTCGGGTGCCTCTCCCTTTAGTCATATTTTGTGGTTCAGGTCTACTGTTTTTATAAGGTGTTAGATTCGTTCCTTGGAATCTACATCAGGACTAAACTTGGCTCCAATCATAAAGTATGAACTTCTCCTTAAACTGTGCATTTCTAAGTTAGCATGTAAACACACAGATCATAACAGGCTAATCAGAAGGACATAATGTATTGTTTGGTCATGAATATGACACGCAGATATCCTGTTTTGGTCCATAAACTAGGCCAGTTATTTGGACTATTTCCTCGGTCCAATTATACAACCAGGAAGTAATTAAAAAGGTGGTGGTTTACCCTTATTATGTCACAAACCCATAATCAACACAGTTAGCAAAACAGCCGAGTGCTAGCATAAACCAGAGCTCCAAATGCTTTAAAAATGCACAAGCAAACATAGACTCAAATTATAAAACAGAAAGAGTTTATACAGTGCTCACATTTCAACTAAAATATGGACAATAGACCAATCCTGCAATTGTGTCCTCTGCTCATAACAAACTTCAATGCTTGGGCCATAGACTGTAAAAGAAGTGGACTATGAGAGTGAGACATCACGCACAGCGCTCGGCTCCAGTCAAATGAAGCTCATCGAGGCTAGCAGTTGTAGCAGCCAATTTAGAGCAGAATTCCATTTTTGGAATTCCGACTTTGAGTATCATAGCAACAAACAAGCCAATCTGGAGCCAAGCTGTTGAAGGTAACACCCCTTCCCGCCCGCAGTGTTGGTTTAGCAGAGAGCAAGCTCTTAGCAACACTGTCAATCAAACCTGTTTGCTAATGCTAGCAGGAGTGACCCTGGGGAAAGAAGGCGCCTGATTTGTCTATTAATGTTCATATCTTGAGTTAAGGACACAATTATGAAATGAATATACCAGGATCATGTAGAGTGGGTTAATACAAACATTTTAAGACCAAAATGACAAGTCTGACAGCAGCAGTTACAGAGAGAGGGACCACAGTTTTTCAATAAAAAGTGAACTGGAGTCAGAGTCTAAGGAGTTGGAAGCTCCTGGAAACGTGGCAGTTAGGTATGTACATTTACTAAACGAGAACTAAACCAGAATTAAACTGAAACTAAACCTGGACTAAATTGAGACTAAAGAAGGACTCATTCATGACTAAACCTGGGCTAAACCAGAAGTAAACTGGGACTAAACCAGGACTAAACCAGCACAAAAAACATGACTAAATGTACCTCTCAAACTAACATAGCTATACATTTTATCTTTAGGTTTTACAAAGTCTGCAATAAACACCAAAGTAAACCAGATGACCTACCTGCACACCAATATGTCTTCATTCTGCCCCTCCCCCTTTAGGATCATATTTTTTGGTTCAGGTCTCTTATTTTTATAAGATGTTAGGTCCATTCCTTTAGCTCTGTCATATGAGCGTAGCTGTCTTGACTTGCCTGTGTTTTCGACTGTACTGTAACACATTTGGACGGTATTCCTGATCCCGCTGAGCGCAAACATGGAGTGAGTCTTTTTTGTGGTGACTCAGTTCTTCCATAGACCAGACCTGGAATATGGCTCTTACATAAAACAAACATACTAGAGATTTTCCACTGAAATGCTGCCAGTCCTAATGACCCCATTCACTAAAGGGTAGCGACTTCCAGCTAAGACAAGAAATTACATAATGAGGTTCCTGGCAGTGAAATGGTGCTGATGGGAGAAGTTTGGGGTTTGATTCCTGGAGATAAAACATTTAAAAAAAAATAGTTTCATAAGAAGTGTATGCATCTGTGTGGCACCTGTTATTGGGAGGGATGTGAGGAACAAAAGCCGGAGAAACTGATGCCTTAGATCTGGTTTAGTCCTGGTTTAGTCCTGGGTTGGTTCTGGGATAGGCCTAATTTAGTTCTGGATTACTCCTGGTTTAGGCCTGGTTTTGTTCTGGTTTAGACCTGGTTTAGTCCTGGACTAGTCCTGGTTTAGGTTTGTGTTGGTTCTGGGTGAGGCCTGATTTAGTTCTGGGTTTAGTCCGGGTTAGTCTTGTTTAGTCCGGGTTTAGTCTTGTTTAGACTTGATTTAGTCTTAACTTAGACCAGGTATAGACCTGGGTTAGACCTGGTGTAGGTTTTATTTAGTCCTTGTTAGATCAGGTTAAGTCCTGTTTTAGTGCAACTCTTGTGTTTACGTATGTTGTGGTCAGTATCTGATGTGCTTTAAAACTAGTTTAGTCCTGGTTTGGGCCCTGATTTAGGTCTGGTTCAGTCTTTGTTTAGTCCTAGTTTAAGGCAGTTCTTGTGTGCTGTGTTCCCAATGAATTGTGGTCACATCTATCAGAGTTGCTATTGACCTGGTAAAGTCCTTAGTTGGTCCTGGTCTAGACCTGGTTTAGTCCTGGTTTAGTCCTGGTTTGGACCTGGTTTAGTCCTGTCTTCTGGGTCTGTAATAGTCACATAACTGAGCTGAGAAGGAAGTGAGTGGTAAAACCAGCCAGTGATTCATAGGGAGCCAAAAGGCTTGTGCCAGATCTCAAATATAAATATATATATTTTTTAAATTAAGATTCTGAAAACCAAATTTTTGTTTTGTTCAGATGGAAAAAGCAAGAAGCGTATATATGTATATATATATATAGTATATATATATATATATATATATATATATATATATATATATATATATATATATATATATATATATATATATATAATATATATATATATATATATATATATACATACACACACTTAAACTGCTCTTTCATATAATAACCCAGCTCCAAACATGTGGAAAAACACCATGATTTGTCCTGGATCCAGCTCTGAGGCAGGGGGCTGCCAGATCCAGAGAGATTTATCTGGACTGAGCTCGAGACAGAATCCAAAACATCATCCAACTTAATCAACAAACAGAAAAGATTTGGAAAAATTTCTGTCCAGTTCAAATCCTTGTTATTAACTGTTAGTTCCATGTAGTTTTTTCTCAGAGCCACTTCCAAGGAGAGATTAGCCACGCTCAAAACATTCAAAAGGCATTTCAGTTTTTCCATTCAAATAATCACCAAGCTCCAAGCTAAAGCTACATAATCACCAAGCTAAAGCTAATATCGAAACTAGATACTCATTTGAGCAGGAATTCACATTCACAGGACAAAATTTTAGCAGTTTTAGTGTTTTTTGAGGTTTTATGAGTTTCGAATATATGACCTCATGTTAACGTAAAGAAGTACTCCTATTTTTGTGTTGAAAATTACATTCTGTAGTCACTTAGCAACACTGTCAATCAAACCTGTTGCTAAGGTTAGCGGGAGTGATCTTGGGGAAGGACGGCAGCTGATTTGTCTGTTATTAATGTTCATATCTTGATTTATAGACAGAATAGTGAAATAGAAACTCCAGAGCAGGTTAATATGAATATTTTAATACCAAAATGACGAGTCTGACAGCAGCAGTTACAGAGAGAGGAGCCACAGTTTTTCAATGTAAAGTGAATTCTCACTTCCTATTTGGAGCGCAACTAGCGTGTTAGCTATGTCCTTTATATAATAACATCATCAAGTCTATACCTTAATATCGAAATCGAGTTTGAAATTTTAGTATTGTGACAATGTGATGATTGAGATGTTTCACCTCAGTTATAAATTAAAAAAAATTTACACAGGCTATATGAATCACAAATTATTGTGCCTTTCCTGGTCCCATGTAAATACCAGTCTTCACCAATGGCAC
>JAIEZT010000068.1:26727388-26748999 GCA_019594935.1 Periophthalmus modestus | reverse complement strand
TAGACCTGTTTAGACTGTCTAGTCGGTCTATCCCCTGTTTAGTCTTGGTTTTAGTCCTGGTCGAGTCCTTTCAGTCCTGGTGAAGAGTCCTGGTTTAGACATGGTGACCTGGTTTAGTCCTGGTCTAGTCCTGTTTGACCTGGTTTTAGTCCAGGTCTAAGTCCTGGTTTTAGACCTGGTATTTAGACGCTGGTTTTCCCTGTTCTAGTCTGGTCTAGTCCTGGTCTAGTCCTTGTTTAGTACGGTCCTGGTTTGTCCTGGTCTAGTCCCTGGTTTAGTCCTGGTTAGTCCTGGTTTTAGTCCTGTTTTAGACCTGTTTTAGTCCTTGGTTAAGTCCTGGTTTAGACCTGGTTTAGACCTGGTTTAGTCCTGGTCTAGTCCTGGTTAGTCCCTGTTTTAGACCTGGTCTAGTCCCTGTTTACTTGTCGTCACCTGTTTGGTCTGGGTGTAGACCTGGTTTTAGACCTGGTCTAGTCCTGGTTTCGTCTTGTTAGTCCTGTTTAGTCCTGGTCTAGTCCTGGTTTAGTCCTGGTTTAGACCTGGTTTAGACCTGGTTTAGTCCTGGTTTTAGTCCTGGTTTAGAACCTGGTCTAGTCCTGTTTAGTCCTGGTTTAGTCCTGGTTTAGTCCTGGTCTAGTCCTGGGTTAGTCCTGTTTAGTCTGTCTAGCCTGGTTTAGACCTGGTTAAGACTGGTTTTAGTCCCTGGTTTAGACCTGTTTTAGTCCTGGTTTAGACCCTGGTCTAGTCCCTGGTTAGCCTGGGTTAGACCTGGTCTAGTCCTGTTTAGTCCTGGTTTAGTCCTGGTTTAGACCTGGTTTAGTCCTGGTTTAGTCCTGGTTTAGGACCTGGTTTAGACCTGGTCTAGTCCTGGTTTAGTCCTGGTTTAGACCTGGTTTAGTCCTGGTTTAGACCTGGTCTAGTCCTGGTTTAGACCTGGTTTAGTCCTGGTTTAGTCCTGGTTTAGTCCTGGTTTAGTCCCTGGTTTAAGTCCTGGTTTAGACCTGGTTTAGACCTGGTCTAGTCCTGGTTTAGTCCTGGTTAGACCTGGTCTAGTCTGGTTTAGTCCTGGTCTAGTCTGGTTTAGACCTGGTTTAGTCCTGGTTTAGTCCTGGTTTAGAGTCCCTGTTTTAGACCTGGTTTAGTGTCCTGGTCTAGTCCTGGTTTAGTCCTGGTTTAGACCTGGTTTAGTCCTGGTTTAGTCCTGGTTTAGACCTGGTCTAGTCCTGGTTTAGACCTGTTTAGGTTTAGCCTGGTTTAGACCTGGTTTAGTCCTGGTTTAGTCCTGGTTTAGTCCTGGTTTAGACCTGGTTAAGTCCTGGTTTAGACCTGGTTTAGACCTGGATTAGTCCTGGTTTAGTCCTGGTTTAGTCCTGGATAGTCCTGGTTTAGACCTGGTTTAGTCCTGGTCTAGTACTGGTTTAGTCCTGGTTTAGTACTGGTTAGAGTCTGGTTTAGACCTGGTCTAGTCCTGGTTTAGTCCTGGTTTAGACCTGGTTTAGACTTGGTTTAGACCTGGTTTAGACCTGGTCTAGTCCTGGTTTAGTCCTGGTTTAGTCCTGGTTTAGACCTGGTCTAGTCCTGGTTTAGACCTGGTCTAGTTCTGGTTTAGACCTGGTTTAGACCTGGTTTATTCCTGGTCTAGTTCTGGTTTAGTCCTGGTTTAGTTCCCCTGGTCTAGTCCTGGTTTAGACCTGGTTTAGTCCTGGTCTAGTCCTGGTTTAGTCCTGGTTTAGTCCTGGTCTAGTCCTGGTTTAGTCCTGGTTTAGTCCTGGTTTAGACCTGGTTTAGACCTGGTTTAGTCCTGGTTTAGTCCTGGTTTAGTCCTGGTTTAGACCTGGTTTAGACCTGGTTTGGTTTCTAGTCCTGGTCTAGTCCTGGTTTAGTCCTGGTTTAGTACTGGTCTAGTCCTGGTTAGTACTGGTTTAGACCTGGTTTAGACCTGGTCTAGTCCTGGTCTAGTCCTGGTTTAGTACTGGTTAAGACCTGGTTTAGACCTGGTCTAGTCCTGGTTTAATCCTGGTGTAGACCTGGTTTAGACCTGGTTTAGACCTGGTCTAGTCCTGGTTTAGTTTAGTCCTGGTTTAGTCCTGGTTTAGACCTGGTTTAGTCCTGGTTTAGAGACCTGGTCTAGTTCTGGTTTAGACCTGGTTTAGTCCTGGTTTAGTCCTGGTCTAGTCCTGGTTTAGTCCTGGTTTAGACCTGGTTTAGACCTGGTTAGACCTGGTCTAGTCCTGGTCTAGTCCTGGTTAGACCTGGTTTAGACCTGTTTAGTCCTGGTTTAGACCTGGTCTAGTTCTGGTTTAGACCTGGTTTAGACCTGGTTTAGACCTGGTCTAGTCCTGGTTTAGACCTGGTTTAGTGTCCTGGTTTAGTCCTGGTCTTTAAGAAAAAAGTTTTTACTTTTGAAAAACTTGTTTACATTAAAAAAAACTTGTTTTACCTTTTTAAATTGTTTAGATTTGGTTTAAACTTGTTTAGTCCTGGTTTAGAACTGGTTTAGTATTTAAAAACTTGTTTGGTTTAAAACTGTGTTTATATTTAAAAACTGGTTTAGATTTGGTCTACTTGTTTTATATTTGAAAACTTGTTTAGTCCTGGTTGTTCCTGGTTAAAAACTTGTTTACATTTAAAGTCCTGGTTTACATTTAAAAACTTGTTTCCATTTAAAAACTTGTTTACCTGGTTTAAAAACTTGTTTACATTTAAAAAGTTTAGTCCTGGTTTTTACATTTAAAAACTGGTTTACATTTAAAAAGTTGTTTACATTTAAAACTTGTTTACATTTAAAAAAACTTGTTTACATTTAAAAAATTTGTTTACCTGGTTAAAACCTTTTTTACTTTTGGTTTACTTGTGGTACATTTAGTCCTTGTTTATATGGTTAAAAAGTTGTTTAGTCCTGGTTGAAGTCTTGGTTTAGACCTGGTTTAAGTTGGTTTAGTCCTTTGAGTCCTTGTTTATATTTAGTCCTTGTTTAGTACCTGGTTAAAACCTGTTTTAGATGGTTTAAACGTTGTTTACTTTTGAAAACTAGTCCTGGTTTAAAAACCTGTTTTAGTCATTTAAAAAGTTGTTTACATTTTTAGAACTGGTTTAGTTTAAAAAGTTGTTTACATTGGTTTAAAAACTTGTTTACATTTTAGACCTGGTTTACACCTGGTCTAGTCTGGTTTACATTTAAAAACTTGTTTACTTTTAGAAACTTGTTTACATTTAAAAAGTTGTTTATGGTTTAAAAAGGTTGTTTACTTTTAGAAACTTGTTTAGACCTGGTTTAGTCAAACTTGTTTACAAAGTTGTTTTACATTTGAAAACTTGTTTATATTTAAAAACTTGTTTACATTTAAAAAAGTGTTTACATTTAAAAACTTGTTTACATTTAAAACTTGTTTACATTTTGGTCTAAACTTGTTTACATTTAAAAACTGTTTACATTTAAAACTTGTTTAGTACATTTAAAAACTTGTTTACATTTAAAAACTTGTTTACATTTAAAAACTTGTTTTACCTGTTTAAAAACTTGTTTACATTTAAAAACTTGTTTACATTTGAAAACTTGTTTACATTTGGTTTTAGTTTACATTTAAAAAGTTGTTTACTTTTGAAAACTTGTTTATATTTAAAAAGTTGTTTACTTTTGAAAACTTGTTTATATTTAAAAACTTGTTTACATTTAAAAAGTTGTTTACATTTAAAAACTTGTTTACATTTAAAAAACTTGTTTACATTTAAAAACTTGTTTTAGACCTGGTTTGTTTTACATTTAAAAACCTGTTTTACATTTAAAACTTGTTTTACTTTTGAAAAACTTGTTTACATTTAAAAACTTGTTTTATATTTAAAAACTTGTTTACATTTGAAAACTTGTTTATATTTAAAAACTTGTTTTACATTTAAAAACTTGTTTACATTTAAAAACTTGTTTACATTTAAAAACTTGTTTACATTTAAAAGCTTGTTTACATTTAAAAAACTTGTTTACATTTGAAAAACTTGTTTATATTTAAAAACTTGATTACATTTAAAAAACTTGTTTACATTTAAAAACTTGTTTACATTTAAAAACTTGTTTACATTTAAAAAACTTGTTTACATTTTAAAAACTGTTTACATTTAAAAACTTGTTTACATTTAAAACTGTTGTTTACATTTAAAACTTGTTTATATTTAAAAAACTTGTTTACATTTCAAAACTTGTTTACATTTGAAAACTTGTTTTACATTTAAAAACTTGTTTACATTTAAAAAAACTTGTTTACATTTAAAAACTTGTTTACATTTAAAAACCTTGTTTACTTTTGAAAACTTGTTTACATTTAAAAAGTTGTTTATATTTAAAAACTTGTTTACATTTAAAAAACTTGTTTACTTTGAAAACTTGTTTACATTTGAAAAACTTGTTTACATTTGAAAACTTGTTTACATTTAAAAACTTGTTTTACTTTTGAAAACTTGTTTATATTTAAAAAACTTGTTTACATTTAAAAACTTGTTTACATTTAAAAAGTTGTTTACATTTGAAAAACTTGTTTACATTTGAAAAACTTGTTTACATTTAAAAACTTGTTTACATTTAAAAACTTGTTTACATTTAAAAAACTTGTTTACATTTAAAAACTTGTTTACATTTAAAAAACTTGTTTACATTTGAAAACTTGTTTACATTTAAAAAGTTGTTTACATTTAAAAACTTGTTTACATTTAAAAACTTGTTTACATTTAAAAAACTTGTTTACATTTAAAAAACTTGTTTACATTTAAAAACTTGTTTACATTTAAAAAACTTGTTTACATTTAAAAAACTTGTTTACATTTAAAAAACTTGTTTACATTTAAAAAACTTGTTTACATTTAAAAACTTGTTTACATTTGAAAAACTTGTTTATATTTAAAAAACTTGTTTACATTTAAAAAACTTGTTTACATTTAAAAACTTGTTTACATTTAAAAACTTGTTTACATATATTTAAAAACTTGTTTACATTTAAAACTTGTTTTATTTTGAAAAACTTGTTTACATTTAAAAACTTGTTTACATTTGAAAAACTTGTTTACATTTAAAAAAACTTTGTTTACATTTAAAAACTTGTTTACATTTGAAAAACTGTTTACATTTAAAAACTTGTTTACATTTAAAACTTTGTTTACTTTGAAAACTTGTTTACATTTGAAAAAACTGTTTTACATTTAAAAACTTGTTTACATTTAAAAACTTGTTTACATTTAAAAACTTGTTTTACATTTTGAAAACTTGTTTACATTTAAAAACTTGTTTACATTTAAAACTTGTTTTACTTTTGAAAACTGTGTTTACATTTAAAAACTTGTTTACATTTGAAAACTTGTTTACTTTTGAAAACTTGTTTACATTTAAAACTTGTTTACATTTAAAACTTGTTTACATTTGAAAACTTGTTTACATTTAAAAACTTGTTTACATTGAAAAACTTGTTTACATTTAAAACTTGTTTACATTTGAAAAAAACTGTTTTACATTTAAAAACTTGTTTACATTTGAAAACTTGTTTACATTTGGAAAAACTTGTTTTACATTTAAAAACTTGTTTACATTTAAAAAACTTGTTTATATTTAAAAACTTGTTTACATTTAAAAAACTTGTTTACATTTAAAAAAACTTGTTTACATTTAAAAACTTGTTTTACATTTGAAAAAACTTGTTTACATTTAAAAAAACTTGTTTACTTTTGAAAACTTGTTTACATTTGGAAAACTTGTTTACATTTAAAAAACTTGTTTACATTTAAAAACTTGTTTTACATTTAAAAACTTGTTTACATTTAAAAACTTTTTTACATTTGAAAACTGTTTACATTTGAAAACTTGTTTACATTTAAAACTTGTTTACATTTAAAAACTTGTTTACATTTGAAAACTTGTTTACATTTGAAAAACTTGTTTACATTTGAAAAACTGTTTACATTCAAAAACTTGTTTACATTTTAAAAACTTGTTTACATTTAAAAACTTTTTACATTTGAAAAACTTGTTTACATTTAAAAACTTGTTTACATTTAAAAACTTGTTTACATTTAAAAACTTGTTTACATTTGAAAACTTGTTTACATTTACAAACTTTTTACTTTTTAAAACTTGTTTACATGGAAAAACTTGTTTACATTTAAAAACTTGTTTACATTTAAAAACTTGTTTATATTTAAAAAACTTGTTTACATTTAAAAACTTGTTTACATTTTGAAAAACTTGTTTACATTTAAAAACTTGTTTACATTTGAAAACTTGTTTACATTTAAAAACTTGTTTACATTTGAAAAACTTGTTTACATTTAAAAACTTGTTTACATTTAAAAACTTGTTTACATTTAAAAAACTTGTTTACATTTAAAAAACTTGTTTACATTTGAAAAACTTGTTTACATTTAAAAACTTGTTTACATTTGAAAAACTTGTTTACATTTAAAAACTTGTTTACTTTTGAAAACTTGTTTATATTTGGAAAACTTGTTTACATTTAAAAACTTGTTTACATTTGAAAAACTTGTTTACATTTAAAAACTTGTTTACATTTAAAAACTTGTTTACATTTAAAAAGTTGTTTACATTTAAAACGTTGTTTACTTTTGAAAACTTGTTTATATTTAAAAACTTGTTTACATTTAAAAACTTGTTTACATTTAAAAACTTGTTTACATTTAAAAACTTGTTTACATTTAAAAACTTGTTTACATTTAAAAACTTGTTTACATTTAAAAACTTGTTTACATTTGAAAAACTTGTTTACATTTAAAAAACTTGTTTACATTTAAAAAACTTGTTTACATTTGAAAAACTTGTTTACATTTGAAAACTTGTTTACATTTGAAAAAGTTGTTTACATTTAAAAACTTGTTTACATTTGAAAACTTGTTTACATTTAAAAACTTGTTTACATTTAAAAACTTGTTTACATTTAAAAAACTTGTTTACATTTTTGAAAAACTTGTTTACATTTAAAAACTTGTTTACATTTAAAAACTTGTTTACATTTAAAAAACTTGTTTACATTTAAAAACTTGTTTACATTTAAAAACTTGTTTACATTTGAAAACTTGTTTACATTTAAAAACTTGTTTACATTTGAAAAACTTGTTTACATTTGAAAAACTTGTTTACATTTAAAAACTTGTTTACATTTAAAAACACTTGTTTACATTTGAAAAACTTGTTTACATTTAAAAACTTGTTTACATTTAAAAACTTGTTTACATTTGAAAAACTTGTTTACATTTAAAAAACTTGTTTACATTTAAAAAAAACTTGTTTACATTTAAAAACTTGTTTACATTTGAAAAACTTGTTTACATTTGAAAACTTGTTTACATTTAAAAACTTGTTTACATTTAAAAACTTGTTTACATTTAAAAAACTTGTTTACATTTAAAAAACTTGTTTACTTTTGAAAACTTGTTTACATTTAAAAACTTGTTTACATTTAAAAACTTGTTTACATTTGAAAACTTGTTTACATTTAAAAACTTGTTTTACATTTAAAAACTGTTTTTACATTTGAAAACTTGTTTACATTTAAAAAAACTTGTTTACATTTTAAAAAACTTTTTACATTAAAAAACTGTTTACATTTGAAAACTTGTTTACATTTAAAAAACTTGTTTACATTTAAAAAAACTTGTTTACATTTAAAAAGTTGTTTACATTTGAAAACTTGTTTACATTTAAAAACTTGTTTACATTTAAAAACTTGTTTACATTTAAAAACTTGTTTACATTTAAAAACTTGTTTACATTTAAAAACTTGTTTTACATTTAAAAAACTTGTTTACATTTAAAAACTTGTTTACATTTAAAAACTTGTTTACATTTTAAAACTTTGTTTACATTTAAAAACTTGTTTACATTTAAAACTTGTTACATTTTAAAAACTTGTTTACATTTAAAAAAACTTTTTACATTTTAAAAACTTGTTTACATTTAAAAACTTGTTTACATTTAAAAACTTGTTTACATTTAAAAAACTTGTTTACATTTAAAAAGTTGTTTACTTTTGAAAACTTGTTTACATTTAAAAACTTGTTTACATTTAAAAAACTTGTTTACATTTAAAAACTTGTTTACATTTGAAAAACTTGTTTATATTTAAAAACTTGTTTACATTTAAAAAACTTGTTTACATTTAAAAAGTTGTTTACATTTGAAAACTTGTTTACATTTGAAAACTTGTTTACATTTAAAAACTTGTTTACATTTAAAAACTTGTTTACATTTAAAAACTTGTTTACATTTAAAAAAACTTGTTTACATTTAAAAACTTGTTTACATTTAAAAACTTGTTTACATTTAAAAACTTGTTTACATTTAAAAACTTGTTTACATTTAAAAACTTGTTTACATTTAAAAACTTGTTTACATTTAAAAACTTGTTTACATTTAAAAAGTTGTTTACATTTAAAAACTTGTTTACTTTTGAAAACTTGTTTATATTTAAAAAACTTGTTTACATTTAAAAACTTGTTTACATTTGAAAACTTGTTTACATTTAAAAACTTGTTTACATTTGAAAACTTGTTTACATTTAAAAACTTGTTTTACATTTAAAAACTTGTTTACATTTAAAAACTTGTTTACATTTAAAAACTTGTTTACATTTAAAACTTGTTTACATTTAAAAACTTGTTTACATTTGTAAAAAGTTGTTTACATTTAAAAAACTTGTTTACATTTGAAAACTTGTTTACATTTAAAAAACTTGTTTACATTTAAAAACTTGTTTACATTTGAAAACTTGTTTACATTTGAAAAACTTGTTTACATTTAAAAACTTGTTTACATTTAAAAACTTGTTTACATTTAAAAACTTGTTTACATTTAAAAAACTTGTTTTACATTTAAAACTTGTTTTACATTTAAAAACTTGTTTACATTTAAAAAACTTGTTTACATTTAAAAAACTTGTTTACATTTAAAAACTTGTTTACATTTGAAAAACTTGTTTACATTTAAAAACTTGTTTACATTTAAAAACTTGTTTACATTTAAAAACTTGTTTACATTTAAAACTTGTTTACATTTAAAAACTTGTTTACATTTAAAAACTTGTTTACATTTAAAAACTTGTTTACATTTAAAAACTTGTTTACATTTAAAAACTTGTTTACATTTAAAACTTGTTTACATTTAAAAACTTGTTTACATTTAAAAAACTTGTTTACATTTAAAAACTTGTTTACATTTTAAAAACTGTTTTACATTTAAAAACTTGTTTACATTTAAAAAACTTGTTTACATTTAAAAAAACTTGTTTACATTTAAAACTTGTTTACATTTAAAAACTTGTTTACATTTAAAACTTGTTTACATTTAAAAACTTGTTTACATTTTAAAAACTTGTTTACATTTAAAAAACTTGTTTACATTTAAAAACTTGTTTACATTTGAAAACTTGTTTACATTTAAAAAACTGTTTACATTTAAAAACTTGTTTACATTTAAAAAACTTGTTTACATTTAAAAAACTTGTTTACATTTAAAAAACTTGTTTACATTTGAAAACTTGTTTACATTTAAAAAACTTGTTTACATTTAAAAAACTTGTTTACATTTAAAAACTTGTTTACATTTAAAAACTTGTTTACATTTGAAAAACTTGTTTACATTTAAAAACTTGTTTACATTTAAAAACTTGTTTACATTTAAAAAACTTGTTTACATTTGAAAAACTTGTTTACATTTAAAAAAAACTTGTTTACATTTAAAAACTTGTTTACATTTAAAAAAACTTGTTTACATTTAAAAAACTTGTTTACATTTGAAAAACTTGTTTACATTTAAAAAACTTGTTTACATTTAAAAACTTGTTTACATTTAAAAACTTGTTTACATTTGAAAAACTTGTTTACATTTAAAAACTTGTTTACAAAAAACTTGTTTACATTTAAAAAACTTGTTTACATTTAAAAAACTTGTTTACATTTAAAAACTTGTTTACATTTAAAAACTTGTTTACATTTGAAAAACTTGTTTACATTTAAAAACTTGTTTACATTTAAAAACTTGTTTACATTTAAAAACTTGTTTACATTTAAAAAAAACTTGTTTACATTTAAAAACTTGTTTACATTTAAAAAACTTTTTTTTGAAAAACTTGTTTAATTTAAAAACTTGTTTACATTTAAAAAACTTGTTTACATTTAAAAACTTGTTTACATTTAAAAAACTTGTTTACATTTAAAAAACTTGTTTACATTTAAAAACTTGTTTACATTTAAAAAACTTGTTTACATTTGAAAAACTTGTTTACATTTAAAAACTTGTTTACATTTAAAACTTGTTTACATTTGAAAAAACTTGTTTACATTTAAAAACTTGTTTACATTTAAAAACTTGTTTACATTTAAAAAACTTGTTTACATTTAAAAACTTGTTTACATTTAAAAACTTGTTTACATTTAAAAAACTTGTTTACATTTAAAAAACTTGTTTACATTTAAAAACTTGTTTACATTTAAAAACTTGTTTACATTTAAAAACTTGTTTACATTTAAAAACTTGTTTACATTTAAAAACTTGTTTACATTTAAAAACACTTGTTTACATTTAAAAAGTTGTTTACATTTAAAAACTTGTTTACATTTAAAAACTTGTTTACATTTAAAAAACTTGTTTACATTTAAAAAACTTGTTTACATTTAAAAACTTGTTTACATTTAAAAAAACTTGTTTACATTTAAAAACTTGTTTACATTTGAAAAACTTGTTTTACATTTAAAAACTTTTTACATTTAAAAAACTTGTTTACATTTAAAAACTTGTTTTACATTTAAAAACTTGTTTTACATTTAAAAACTTTTGTTTACATTTAAAAAAAACTTGTTTACATTTAAAAAACTTTTTTACATTTAAAAACTTGTTTACATTTGAAAAACTTGTTTACATTTGAAAAACTTGTTTTACATTTTAAAAACTTGTTTACATTTAAAAACTTGTTTACATTTAAAAACTTGTTTACATTTAAAAAACTTGTTTACATTTAAAAACTTGTTACACATTTAAAAACTTGTTTACATTTAAAAACTTGTTTTACATTTAAAAACTTGTTTACATTTAAAAACTTGTTTACATTTAAAAAACTTGTTTACATTTGAAAAACTTGTTTACATTTAAAAAACTTGTTTACATTTAAAAAACTTGTTTACATTTAAAAACTTGTTTACATTTAAAAACTTGTTTACATTTAAAAACTTGTTTACATTTAAAAACTTGTTTACATTTAAAAACTTGTTTACATTTAAAAAACTTGTTTTTACATTTAAAAACTTGTTTACATTTAAAAAACTTGTTTACATTTAAAAACTTGTTTACATTTAAAAACTTGTTTACATTTAAAAAACTTGTTTACATTTAAAAACTTGTTTACTTTGAAAAACTTGTTTACATTTAAAAAACTTGTTTACATTTAAAAAACTTGTTTACATTTAAAAACTTGTTTACATTTAAAAACTTGTTTACATTTAAAAACTTGTTTACATTTAAAAAACTTGTTTACATTTAAAAACTTGTTTACATTTAAAAAACTTGTTTACATTTAAAAACTTGTTTACATTTAAAAACTTGTTTACATTTAAAAACTTGTTTACATTTAAAAAACTTGTTTACATTTTAAAAACTTGTTTACATTTAAAAAACTTGTTTACATTTAAAAACTTGTTTACATTTAAAAACTTGTTTACATTTAAAAACTTGTTTACATTTAAAAAACTTGTTTACATTTAAAAAAACTTGTTTACATTTAAAAAGTTGTTTACATTTAAAAACTTGTTTACTTTGAACATTTTACATTTAAAACTTGTTTACATTTGAAAAACTTGTTTATATTTAAAAACTTGTTTACATTTAAAAAACTTGTTTACATTTAAAAAGTTGTTTACATTTAAAAACTTGTTTACATTTAAAAAACTTGTTTACATTTAAAAACTTGTTTACATTTAAAAACTTTATTTACATTTAAAAAACACTTGTTACATTTAAAAAACTTGTTTACATTTAAAAACTTGTTTACATTTAAAACTTGTTTACATTTAAACTTGTTTACATTTAAAAACTTTTTTACATTTAAAAACTGTTTACATTTAAAAACTTGTTTACATTTAAAAAACTTGTTTACATTTGAAAAACTTGTTTACATTTAAAAAGTTGTTTACATTTAAAAACTTGTTTACATTTAAAAACTTGTTTACATTTAAAAACTTGTTTACATTTGAAAAACTTGTTTACATTTAAAAACTTGTTTACATTTAAAAACTTGTTTACATTTAAAAACTTGTTTACATTTAAAAACTTGTTTACATTTAAAAACTTGTTTACATTTAAAAAGTTGTTTACATTTGAAAACTTGTTTACATTTAAAAACTTGTTTACATTTAAAAACTTGTTTATATTTAAAAAAGTTGTTTACATTTAAAACTTTGTTTACATTTAAAAAACTTGTTTACATTTAAAAACTTTTTTACATTTAAAAACTTGTTTACATTTAAAAAACTTGTTTACATTTAAAAAACTTGTTTACATTTAAAAAACTTGTTACATTTAAAAACTTGTTTACATTTTAAAAAGTTGTTTACATTTAAAAAAGTTGTTTACATTTAAAAAAAAATGTTTACATTTAAAAAACTTGTTTACATTTAAAAACTTGTTTTACATTTAAAAACTTGTTTACATTTAAAAACTTGTTTACATTTTGAAAAACTTGTTTACATTTAAAAAGTTGTTTACATTTGAAAACTTGTTTATATTTAAAAAACTTGTTTACATTTTTGTAAAACTTGTTTACATTTAAAAACTTGTTTACATTTAAAAAGTTGTTTACATTTAAAAACTTGTTTACATTTAAAAACTTGTTTACATTTAAAAACTTTTTTACATTTAAAAACTTGTTTACATTTAAAAACTTGTTTACATTTAAAAAACTTGTTTACATTTAAAAAACTTGTTTACATTTAAAAAGTTGTTTACATTTAAAAACTTGTTTACATTTAAAAACTTGTTTACATTTAAAAAAGTTGTTTACATTTAAAAACTTGTTTACATTTAAAAAACTTGTTTACATTTAAAAACTTGTTTACATTTAAAAAGTTGTTTACATTTAAAAAGTTGTTTACTTTTGAAAACTTGTTTATATTTAAAAACTTGTTTATATTTAAAAACTTGTTTATATTTAAAAACTTGTTTATACATTTAAAAACTTGTTTACATTTAAAAAACTGTTTACATTTAAAAACTTGTTTAACATTTAAAAAACTTTTACATTTAAAAACTTGTTTACATTTAAAAAAACTGTTTACATTTAAAAACTTGTTTACATTTAAAAAGTTGTTTACATTTAAAAACTTGTTACATTTAAAAAACTTGTTATACATTTAAAAAATTGGTTACATTGAAAAACTGTTTCATTTAAAAAGTTGATTACATTTAAAAAGTTGTTTACTTTTGAAAACTTGTTTATATTTAAAACTTGTTTACATTTAAAATTGTTTACATTTAAAACTTGTTTACATTTAAAAACTTGTTTACACCAACATCATCATCATCATCACTAACATCATCATCATCATCATTATTATTATCACCAATATCATCATTGGTAATGATGATATTGGTGATGATGATGATGTTGGTGATGGTGATGATGATGATGATGATGATGTGGTGATGATGATGATGATGATGATGATGTTGGTGGTGATGATGATAATGATATTGGTGCTGATGATGATGTTGGTGGTGATGATGATGATGATGATGATGATGATGATGATGATGATGATATTGGTGATGATGTTGGTCCAACAGGGGTCCCCAAACTTTTTCCTGTGAGGGCCACATAACTTTTCGCTTCTCTGTTGGGGGGCCGGGGTCAGTTTGTAACAAAAAAAGTGACGACTGGATTCTTCACAGAACAAAAGTCAGGAAATAAATAACACTATTAATGAAATAAATAATAACACTATTAATGAAATAAATAATAACCAAATGACCCTCCCTGGGTTCTAATCATCAATCAATAATCGTTTGTCCACTTCAGGTTAAATGTCCTGCATTCTGAATCTATTTTTCTACGCCACTAAACGCGATCTCACAGTGGACCAACGTAACTTGTAAATTGAGCTGGCGAAATAAAACAAGACAAAACAAAACAAAGCAAAAAGGCAAAGCAGAAAGGCAAAGCAGAAAAAACAAAGCAGCAGAGGCGGTGCCCCGGTGCCTGACACTGATGACACCTAAAAATGAGGATTAACCATTTAGTCCCACAGCCAATGTAACATAACCCAATTAAAGAGGCACGTGCCGCTGATGAAGGTGACACACAACCCCAGGTGTGATGGCTGGAGTTCGCTTTACGCAGCTCACTTTCTGGAGTTTGAAATGTGTAATGGACCTGGTACAGCGAGTACAGCCGAGCAGCGGGACAAGGGACAGATGTGTAAGAATTTGGGAATTTTATGAGTGAAGAGGCCGCACGGGGCAGTACCTGTCACTGCAGATGAGGCACACGCGACGCGCACTTGGCACAAGGTGCAAAGTTACGGTCAAGCAGAGAAGCTACATGAAACATGGACTTTAGTTTGGACAATTTTATGAATGGGCAGGAGTAGTGAATATTAATTACCTGTCGCCAAAGACAAGGCCGCATGAGAACGCGCGGTGAGGTTCAGTGTGTTGCGCGAGGGGAGTGGTGCCGAGCTGCAGTCAAACAGCGGCACTAAAAGAGCAATGATTTAGGAATTTGGACATTTTCATGAAGGAAGAGGAACGAAATTAGGACTTTACCTGGGCCTGGAGGACAGAGCTGCTACACAGGGACCTGGAAATGTGTGTGGGCAAAAGGGGGAGCAACGAGAAAGGAGCGTTTATATAGTTCACCAGAACACACCGCGGGAAACCAGGTGAGGCACATACGCGTTTATGAAATAGTTACTAACTAATAGTTAATAATGAAAATAGTTCATAACTAAGGAACATTTTATTGCAAAAGTCCAACTTTATTATAAAATACAAATACACATATCTGAAAAAAAAAAAAAAAATCAAAATGCTCTCTGGAATTGTTCAGGGGGCCGGACCAAATGTGGAGGCGGGCCGTATCCGGCCCGCGGGCCGCAGTTTGGAGACCCCTGATGTTGGTGATGATGATGATGGTGGTGATGATGATGATGATGATGATGATGAGATGATGATGATGATATTCATGATGATGATGATATTGGTGATGATGTTGGTGATGATGATGATGATGATGATGATGATGTTGGTGATGATGATGATGTTGGTGATGATGATGATGATGATGATGATGATGATGATGATGATGATGATGATGATGATGATGATGATGGTGATGGTGGTGGCTAAATCAGGATTAAATCAGGACAGAATCAGGACTAAATATCATCTGAGAGCAGGTGGAGAGAGGAGAAGGAACAGATAACATCTGTGAGAAACATGAGGATGGAGAGGGTGGAGAAAGAGGAAAGAGTGGAGAGAATGGAGAGAGGACAGGGAGGAGAGAGAGGAAAGGGTGGAGGACCAGGGAACATCTGACAGCAGAGACAAATGAACAACTTATCAACAAAGTTGTAAGATTGCATAAGGGCTATTCACCCATAGACTCTGTGTAAGGATGAGTCAACCCCCACCCACTAGGGGAGCTGTTACCTTGATGAGTGAGATTCCTCGGGCTTTGCTGGACACGCTGCCGACCATTTCCTCACAGATCTTGTGAATGAACTGATGAGGAACCACAAATACTAACAGGTCTGCCCCATCTGCAGCCTCGCTGAGCTGTGGCACCGCCATCTGCAAAACAACTTTAGACCTTCAGAACGTAGATAACTACAGACCTTCAGAACAGACAACACTATAGACCCTCAGAACAGTTTAGACCTTCGGTACATAGAACAATGCTGCAGACCTTTAGAATACAGAGCAAAACTTTAAGCTTTCAGAACACAGAACAAGACCTTCAGAAATCAGAACATTAAAAATGTGTGAGCCCTAAACAGTGCTGTAGGGAAAAGTGTGGACACTTGAATTTGTGCTTTGATTTGATTCTCCTTAGTAACACTTGGTCTGAGCCTGGGCCACTATCTTAGCCACAGTGAGGGCCACAGGTTTATCTTAACCAAGAGAGGCCCACGTTTATCTTAACCAAGAGAGGCCCAGGTTTATCTTAACTATAGCGAGGCCCACGTTTATCTTAACCAAGAGAGGCCCACGTTTATCTTAATCAAGAGAGGCCCACGTTTATCTTAACCAAGAGAGGCCCACGTTTATCTTAACCAAGAGAGGCCCACGTTTATCTTAACCAAGAGAGGCCCACGTTTATCTTAACCAAGAGAGGCCCACGTTTATCTTAACCAAGAGAGGCCCATGTTTATCTTAACTATAGCGAGGCCCACGTTTATCTTAACTATAGCGAGGCCCACGTTTATCTTAACCAAGAGAGGCCCACGTTTATCTTAACCAAGAGAGGCCCACGTTTATCTTAACCAAGAGAGGCCCACGTTTATCTTAACCAAGAGAGGCCCACGTTTATCTTAACTATAGCGAGGACCACGTTTATCTTAACTATAGTGAGGCCCACGTTTATCTTAACCAAGAGAGGCCCACGTTTATCTTAACTATAGCGAGGCCCACGTTTATCTTAACCAAGAGAGGCCCACGTTTATCTTAACCAAGAGAGGCCCACGTTTATCTTAACCAAGAGAGGCCCACGTTTATCTTAACCAAGAGAGGCCCACGTTTATCTTAACCAAGAGAGGCCCACGTTTGTCTTAACCAAGAGAGGCCCACGTTTATCTTAACCAAGAGAGGCCCACGTTTATCTTAACCAAGAGAGGCCCACGTTTATCTTAACTATAGCGAGGCCCACGTTTATCTTAACTATAGTGAGGCCCACGTTTATCTTTAACCAAGAGAGGCCCACGTTTATCTTAACTATAGCGAGGCCCACGTTTATCTTAACCAAGAGAGGCCCACGTTTATCTTAACCAAGAGAGGCCCACGTTTATCTTAACCAAGAGAGGCCCACGTTTATCTTTAACCAAGAGAGGCCCACGTTTATCTTAACCAAGAGAGGCCCACGTTTATCTCTTAACCAAGAGAGGCCCACGTTTATCTTAACCAAGAGAGGCCCACGTTTATCTTAACCAAGAGAGGCCCACGTTTATCTTTACCCAAGAGAGGCCCATGTTTATCTTAACTATAGCGAGGCCCACGTTTATCTTAACTATAGCGAGGCCCACGTTTATCTTAACCAAGAGAGGCCCACGTTTATCTTAACCAAGAGAGGCCCACGTTTATCTTAACCAAGAGAGGCCCACGTTTATCTTAACCAAGAGAGGCCCACGTTTATCTTAACCAAGAGAGGCCCACGTTTATCTTAACCAAGAGAGGCCCACGTTTATCTTAACCAAGAGAGGCCACGTTTTATCTTAACTATAGCGAGGCCCACGTTTATCTTAACCAAGAGAGGCCCACGTTTATCTTAACCAAGAGAGGCCCATGTTTATCTTAACTATAGCGAGGCCCACGTTTATCTTAACCAAGAGAGGCCCACGTTTTATCTTAACCAAGAGAGGCCCACGTTTATCTTAACCAAGAGAGGCCCACGTTTATCTTAACCAAGAGAGGCCCACGTTTAACTATAACACATGACCTTTTGCACAAATCACCTACAAAATGTTGCATATAACCGTAAGCTGAAATCCGCAAATAGGCCCTGCTCTTCCTCCAGTCTCGGCCCTGTCCTGCCCGGACTCAGCCCTGTCCTGTCCCGGCCCTGTTCTGTCAGACTCTCACCACATTCTCTGGCAGGAGGCATCAGGAGGAACCCAGGTCCCACTGCACCAGGGTCTGACAGGGTCCAAGGATTTCATCCCTAAACCTAATGGTGTCAGGGTGTCATTATCTAACCTGTAGAGGTCTGTGCGTCCTTCAGAGATATGTCTCCTCAGACCATCACTGACCCACCACCAAACCTCCTCAGACCATCACTGACCCACCACCAAACCTCAGACCATCACTGACCCACCACCAAACCTCAGACCATCACTGACCCACCACCAAACCTCAGACCATCACTGACCACTCTGTGGCTTGGGAAAATAAATGATAAGTATTTAATTTAAGTGTATTTTATTTTCCTTAGTTAATTTTTTTAAATTAGAGAATTATTGTCATGTTGAAATATAAAAATAAAATTATATTTTATATTTTTTTGTCGCTCAAAATTAGAGTCACACTTGCAGAACTATGTTAAAAACATAGACACACACACACACACACACACACACACAGACACACACACCACACACACACACACACACTCACACACACACACACACACACACACACACACACACACACACACACACACACACACACACACACAGACTGTAACGGCCCGGATAGCAACTTCTGCGGTTTACGGAGGAACAGAGCAGAACTGAGACAGTTTGTCCAGAGCAGATCCCAAGTGTATTTATTTGTCACCAAAAATATTTACAAAAAACAAGAAAAATGTTAAAAGCATCAGCATTTCCGTACAGCCTGTACACACAGCGCCCCCTCTCTGCAGACTGAGGCTTGTTCCTTTTATAGGAGACCTCTTTAATTGGCTGAGCTCACTCTGCAGTACAGGTAAGTGCATATCCAATAATCTATTAAAAGTTCAGCTCTAGCAAAACCAGTGAACATCTTTATTCAATCAAATTGGCCATTTAAAATAGAGCTCTATTTAAATTCAATTCATTATTTAAAACAGTGAACACCAATTTAGATCAAAGGTAAAATGTAGAACACCCCTCCTTTCCCTCACCCAGTTGTCTGTCCCGGAACCTTCATAAGGTGCCTCGGCTCCCCGGGACTCATTTGGCCAAAACACCTGGGACAGACACATGGGTGAGTTGAACATTTGCCACAATTCAATTATCAATTGATACATTTATCAATAAAACATTTAAACCTCTGTATCGTGTCCTTTGTGCTAGTCCTCACAGACAGAAGTAATGGACTAGCTACATTACACAGATACACACACACACACACACACACACACACACACACACACACACACACACACACACACACACTCACACACACACACACACACACACACACACACACACACACACCCACAGACTCACACACACACTCACTCACACACACACACACACACACACACACACACACAGACTCACACACACACTCACACACACACACACACACACACACACACTCACACACACACACACACACACACACACACACACAGACTCACACACACACACTCACACACACACACTCACACACACACTCACACACACACTCACACACACACACACACACTCACACACACACACTCACACACACACACACACACACACACACACACACACACACACACACACACAGACTCACACACACACTCACACACACACACACTCACACACACACACACACCACACACACTCACACACACACACACACACACACTCACACACACACACTCACACACACACACACTCACACACACACACACTCACACACACACACACACACACACACACACACATCTCTACGGCTGTGTCCCAATTCACCAAAGTGCTGCTCGAATGAGGCATTTAAGTCTATGTCTAGTACTTCGACCCGCACTTCGAGCAGAACTTCGAGCAGAACTTCGAGCAGAACTTCGAGCAGAACATCGAGCAGAACATCGAGCAGAACATCGAGCAGAACTTCGAGCAGACAGAGGTGCAGAGGAGAACAGAGGAGAACAGTGGTGCAGAGGAGGACAGAGGAGGACAGTGGTGCAGAGGAGGACAGTGGTGCAGAGGAGGACAGTGGTGCAGAGGAGGACAGAGGAGGACAGTGGTGCAGAGGAGGACAGAGGAGGACAGAGGAGGACAGTGGTGCAGAGGAGGACAGTGGTGCAGAGGAGGACAGAGGTGCAGAGGAGGACAGTGGTGCAGAGGAGGACAGAGGAGGACAGAGGAGGACAGTGGTGCAGAGGAGGACAGTGGTGCAGAGGAGGACAGAGGAGGACAGAGGAGGACAGTGGTGCAGAGTAGGACAGAGGAGGACAGTGGTGCAGAGGAGGACAGAGGTGCAGAGGAGGACAGAGGTGCAGAGGAGGACAGAGGTGCAGAGGAGGGCAGAGGAGGACAGAGGTGCAGAGGAGGACAGTGGTGCAGAGGAGGACAGAGGAGAACAGTGGTGCAGAGGAGGACAGTGGTGCAGAGGAGGACAGAGGTGCAAAGGAGGACAGTGGTGCAGAGGAGGACAGAGGAGGACAGAGGAGGACAGTGGTGCAGAGGAGGACAGAGGAGGACAGAGGAGAGACAGAGGAGGACAGAGGAGGACAGTGGTGCAGAGGAGGACAGTGGGCAGAGGAGGACAGAGGTGCAAAGGAGGACAGTGGTGCAGAGGAGGACAGAGGAGGACAGTGGTGCAGAGGAGGACAGAGGTGCAGAGGAGGACAGTGGTGCAGAGGAGGACAGAGGAGGACAGTGGTGCAGAGGAGGACAGTGGTGCAGAGGAGGACAGAGGTGCAGAGGAGGACAGTGGTGCAGAGGAGGACAGAGGAGGACAGTGGTGCAGAGGAGGACAGTGGTGCAGAGGAGGACAGAGGAGGACAGAGGAGGACAGTGGTGCAGAGTAGGACAGAGGAGGACAGTGGTGCAGAGGAGGACAGTGGTGCAGAGGAGGACAGAGGAGGACAGTGGTGCAGAGTAGGACAGAGGAGGACAGAGGTGCAGAGGAGGGCAGAGGAGGACAGTGGTGCAGAGGAGGACAGAGGTACAGAGGAGGACAGAGGTGCAGAGGAGGACAGTGGTGCAGAGGAGGACAGAGGAGGACAGTGGTGCAGAGGAGGACAGAGGTGCAGAGGAGGACAGAGGAGGACAGAGGTGCAGAGGAGGACAGAGGAGGACAGAGGTGCAGAGGAGGACAGAGGAGGACAGAGGTGCAGAGGAGGACAGAGGAGGACAGTGGTGCAGAGGAGGACAGAGAGGAGGACAGAGGTGCAGAGGAGGACAGAGGAGGACAGAGGAGGACAGAGGAGGACAGTGGTGCAGAGGAGGACAGAGGAGACAGAGGGAGGACAGAGGTGCAGAGAGGAGGACAGAGGTGCAGAGGAGGACAGAGGAGGACAGAGGAGGACAGAGGAGGACAGAGGAGGACAGAGGAGGACAGTGGTGCAGAGGAGGACAGAGGAGGACAGAGGTGCAGAGGAGGACAGAGGAGGACAGTGGTGCAGAGGAGGACAGAGGAGGACAGAGGAGGACAGAGGTGCAGAGGAGGACAGAGGAGGACAGAGGAGGACAGAGGAGGACAGTCTGGTTTGTCCTGGTTTAGCCTCATGTGGGGCACAAATGATGTTATGTAATACTTGGATTTCACTCAGACGGATCTTAATAAATTATGTAATATTTTTTCTGTGATGTTGATGAAATGAAACTGCACCTCGTGCTCTGATCACCACAGTCTGTGCAGACGCCTCGTGCTCTGATCACCTCAGTCTGCGCAGACGCCTCGTGCTCTGATCACCTCAGTCTGCGCAGACGCCTCGTGCTCTGATCAC
>JAIEZT010000068.1:26707787-26727288 GCA_019594935.1 Periophthalmus modestus | reverse complement strand
GATTTAATAAAATTACAAGTCATTAACAAATGGACAAAATATGTGTAAATTATTTCAACTTTTTCTCAATATTAAAACCGAGAACTTTTCAATACTTTTCAGCGGCTCTGACACCACTAATAATAATGATGATGATAACAATAATAATAATAATAATGGCAACAAACTAATAATTAATAAATAATAAATAGTAAATAAAATAACAGAAGAACAAGTTATGGAAGACTGGACAATAAGAAACAGTACAAGACAACAGGAGACAGACTCATGCATTTGGCCTAAACCTACAGACTGGAACATCAGTTTGTATAGCACTGGATCATTTATGTTTTATCTGGTCATTTCTGATATGTCTTGAATATTACTCAGAATAGGTTGCACTCACTATCTAGATTTTGATTATGTTCAAATTTCAGATACAGGAGTGGGGCCAGAATTTTTTAAAGACATTTCCAAATAGAATGGAACCACAGACCTGATCATTTTTAAATGCAGAATTAGATGTACAAACTCACAAATTAAACTTCAGGGAAATGCTAATTAATGGCTAGAGTCAGGTCCATAGACTGTATAAAAAAGTGAACCAAGTGAGTGTGACATCACCCACAGCATTTGGCTTCAGTCAAATGAAGCTAATCAAGGCTAGCAGTTATAGGGGCCAATTTGGAGCCGAGTTCCATATTTGGAATTCTGACTGCGAGTATCATAGCAACCAAAGAGCCAATCTGTAGCAAAGTTGTTGAAGGTAATGTCCCTTTCCGACTGCACTGCTGGTTTAGCAAGGAATGGGTGCTTAGCAATGCTGTCAATCAAATCAGTTGCTAACGCTAGCGGAGGTGACCTTGGGGAAAGTAGGTGACTGATTTGTCTGTTATCAATGTTCATATCTGGATTTACAGACAAAATAGTGAAATAAAAATACCAGGATCATGTAGAATGGGTTAATACAAACATTTTGAAACCAAAATGACGAGCATGACAGCAGCAGTTACAGAGAGAGGGGCCACAGTTTTACAATGTGAATTGGAGTCAATGGAGCCAAAGAGCCCATGATAACTTACTATTTGGAACACAGTGGCTAGCATTTTAGCTATGTCCATTTATATATACAGTCTATGGTCAGGTCTGTGTATATCTGGACATTATCACACATTTAAGTTAATTATTGCTTTGTGTCACCCAGTAACCATAAAAAAAATAAATCTGTATTTTCAATCAATTTATAAGCTTTTTTTTTTTCCTATTTTATACCAATCACATGTGGTACTTATGGGACCTTTGACCAGGCGTTTTATGTTTCCAGTCGGGTGCAGACTTTTTCAGTTTCTTAACAAGGCATTTTTTCTTTCTATATGGTGAGGTCTGCTGTTCTTCAACAGGCTTATTTGGGGCATTCCATTTCATCATGCAATTTAACACACAATCTCAGGCATTCAAACTAACATTACAAAACAAGTCTTTAAATCAGCAGCAGCCATCTTGAGTAATTTCAATGAAAATGTTTAGACTTTGGAAGACAATGATTTTCATGCATTTTACATAACATACAGTGACACTGGTAAAGTTAATACACATCTTTAAATCAGACCTATTGTGCCAGTGTCTCTCTAATGTTATAATTTGCAAATTTTAAATCACAATATTCATCTAAAATGACTAAATAAAAGAAACAAAGTTTGCTGACTTCCATGTTAAAAAGCTACGGTGCCCAATGGGAGCTGACATCTCCGTAAACATCATCACAACAAAGCGCCGCATGCTCTCGGTGCCCCCTATGGATAGGTGCACATCACACTAGCAAGCAGCTCTTTTTTTTTTTCATTTGTACCAAAATGACTATGTGATGCTGCCGAATCCTACGAGTATCACCAATTAAGAAAATAAAGTTGCACGTGGACATGTAGGTCACAGTGGGCGTGTACGTCACTGTGGGCCTGTACTGATGGAACTGAAAATGGGGGTAGATTGACAAAATGGCGTCTTGAAAATAAAATATTAAAGATTACTCAAACATGAATCACTCCAAATACAACTTCAGAGGCTCAATGAGAAGACACGACTAGAACAGTGTTAAAGAGCTAAAAAGTCCAGTTTGCAGAATAGGTCTGATTTAAATAACACTAAAAGACATTAAATACATTTACAAACTAAATGTTATTATCACAGCGGTTTCTACACAGCGTTCAGTCTTTATTTTCAGTAACTGCAGCAACTTTTTAAACTTCATCTCAAAAGTTTTGCGGCTCAATGGGATCTATGTGAGGCACAAAGGGTCTACCTCACTTCAACTGTCAGCCACGTTTGTAGTTTTCTCTAAGAAGAAAATACATTTGACTATACTATATTTATATTTTACTTATCAATGCAATTTTCTACAAGTTATGATGAAACGTAACTTGAATGACCACTCAAGGTTGAAGAGAAAAATCCCTTATTTAGTCCTAGGTTAGACCTGGTTTAGTCCTGGTTTAGACCTGGGTTAATCCTAGTTTGACCTGGTTTAGTCCTGGGTAAGAACTGGGGTAGTCCCGGTTTAGAACTGGTTTAGTTCTAGCGCAGTTCTGGTGTTCTCAGATTGCAAGAGACAGTATATATCAGAGATGCTTTTGTCCTTGTTCAGTCTTGATTTAGTCCTGGGTTAGACCTGATTTAGTCCTGGGTAAGACCTGATTTTGTCCTGGTTTAGAACTGGTTTAGTTATTGCACATTTCTGGTGTTCACAGTCAGTATATAATAGAGATGCTTTTGTCCTGGTTTAGTCATTGGTTTAGTCCTTGGGTTAGTCCTGGGTTAGTCCTGGTTTAGACCTGGGTTAGTCCTGTGTTAGTCTTGGGTTAGCCCTGGGTTAGTTCTAGAATAGTGGCATTCTCAGATTGCAATAATCAGTACAAATCAGACATGCTTTTATCCTTGTTCAGTCCTGGGTTGGTCCTGGTTTAGACCTGGGTTAGATGTTGTTTGGTCCTTCTTAGACCTGGTTTAGTCCTGGTTTAGAACTATTTTAGTTCTAGCATAGTCCTGGCTTTCTCAGATTGCAGTAGTCAGTATATATCAGAGATGCATTACTCCTGCTTTAGTCTTGGTTTAGTCCTGGTCTGGTGCAGGTCTTGTGAAGTGATCCCTGTCTGCAGTAGTCCGTATCTAGGTGCTTTAGTCCTTGGTTTAGTCCTGGTATAGTCCTGTTTTACACGTGGTTTACACCTGGTTTAGTCCTACCTTAATCCAGACCAGGGTGAGACCTCTTCTAATCCTGATATACAAGTGTAGCTCTATTGGGGTCTTGTTGGTCTAGAGGAGTAAATATCTTAAGTCCTTGGTTTGACCTGGTTTAGACCTGGTTTGTAGCTATTCAAATTACTTTAAATACCAAATACACCTTGGAACATGTAGGTTGATTATCTCTATCTTGACTAGCCTCTTTTTTTTCCTTAAAAATATTACACTTAACTAGCCATACAAAATATATGTGTATGCAGCAGTTTCAGATGCCTTGCTTTTGGGCACGCAGTCACTGACTTGGGAATTGAACACTCAGTCAGTCATTCAGCAGTATGTCATTAGCCCTACAAAACATTTCTGTAATGTTTTGTGATGCAGTGGTTTAATGTATAATGTCTTGCTTTTAAGCACATAGTCAGTGGAATCGAACCCTCGTTGTAAGCATATTTTTAGGATTATACAGCTCTGGACAGGCCAATGCAAAACAGTGTGAGTCTTCATCCCATTATAATCGCATGAAAAACATGCATTAGTCTGCCTTCAAAAATCCATTGGCGCTTCCTTCTCTCCTCCTCGTAGACCAGCCATCTTCCACTCCTTCGTGAAATCGTAGCCGTAGCGTTTTCCGAATCACAAATCTTTCTACGATGAAAGACGCACAAAACCACGGAATGGCGTATTCTAAAGTTATAAGACCCATAAAATTATACTTAAACTCAGAATAATCCCAAGGGCAAGCGTTAAACTGCCTCAACAGATATCCAGTCCCAAACTCCCAAAAATAAGTCCATAAAGTGTAGATTATACACCTGAGCAAAATGGAACAATGGCTTCTTAAGCCCAGGTACATTCTTTCTACGATTAAAATGCAAGTTCCGTAAATGAACAACGCCCAAACGCTAGTCACGCCCGGAAATTTCCAGTTTTGGTTGACGACGAATTCCCAAGCAGCAGTGAACATGACCTCGCAGAAGTATCCATGGATGGCATAGAGGTACCAGCGGGACAGAGCCGTGAGGGGGACTGGGGCAGCAGATGAGTCCAGGGAAACCATCACAAAGTCCGGGTAAAGGAGTCACAGCACAGGGGGTAGATGGAAGTCTGGAAGAAGAAGAAGAAAAAGAGATATATTTAGGCTTGTTATGGTAACTCCTATATCGACTTGTCGTTGAGTACATGAGTATACAGTATTTTTTTTTCACACTAGTGGGACATTTTTTGGTAATTTTTTTTACTACTAAGATTTGAGCTGTTAAAAATGTAATTAATAACATCCTTAACATCAACAATCATTACAGAAATCAAACTAACGACTGAAGTGTTTCGTTATGGTCACATTTTTATATACACTTCTCCACCTTCAAGGCTCAAAGCGCTTTACATCAAGGAAACAATTACCCATTCCTACACACACTCATACACAGACACCAGGGGTGAGGAGGGTTAAGTGTCTTGCCCAAGTACACAATGACAGCATTCATGTGTGGGAGCTGGAATCGCACCACCAGCCAACCAAAATGTGTTAATGTGACAAGCCTAGCTAAATTACAACCAATAACAACTAGACATGGAGTAATACCTAGCATGTTTAGGAAACTGCCGATGTGCCATGTTTAAAGTCATACTGAGGAACATGATTCTGTGCACAAATTAAAATCGCTATGGAGACAAGCATACACTGCATAAAGAAGTGGACAAAGTGAGTGTGACGTCACCCATAGCATGTCTCCAGTCAAATGAAGCTCGTCCAGGCTAGGAGTTATAGTGGCCAATTTGGAGCCAAATTGGAAATTTCGACCGTGAGTATCATAGCAATCAAAGAGCCAATCTGGAGTGAGGTAAGGTAACGCCCCTTCCTGCCCGCATCGAAAATAAAAACCCCAGGATCACGTAGAGCGGGTTAATATGAAAACTGTAAGACCAAAATGACAAGGCTGACAGCAGCAGTTACAGAGAGAGGGGTAAAGAGAATTGGAGCCGATGGAGAGGGAAGCGCTCCCATGATCAGATCCTATCAGGAACGTGGCGGCTAGCAGGTTAGTTATGTTCATATATATATACACACACGCACACACGCACGCACGCACACACACACACACACACACGCACGCACGCACGCACACACACACACACACACACACACACACACACACACACATATATAATGGCTTACACTTGTAATGCGCTCTACAGGCTCTCAAAGTGCTACACTATAGTCATTATTCATTCACTCCACACTTGGTGATGGGAAGCTATATACACTGTGTGCACAATTATTAAGTGATTATTTTGACCATATCATCATTTTATCTATAATTTCCAACTCCAAGGTTTATACACTTGAATGCTTATTGGATTTAATGCATATCAGGAGATGTGCATTTGTGTAAAAAGGGAGGGTGTGGTCTAAGAAGATCAACACCCTATAATAAGGTGTGCATAATTATTAGACAAATTCTTCTCCTCAGGAAACATTGACCAAAAAAGAGATTTTATTGACTCTGAAAAGTCAAAAAATGTAAACAGTCTTTCAGAGGGATGCAGGACTCTTGAAATATCTAAGATATTCGGGCGTGATCACAAAACCTTCAAACATTTTGTTGCAAAAAGTCAACAGGGTCGCAAGAAACATGTCGAGAAGAAAATATGCTAATTAACCACCAAAGATTTGAGTAGAGTAGTAGAACGAGGTGTTCAGTTCTCAGAGACATGGCCAAGGTAAGAAAGGCTGAAACCCGATCACCTCTGAACAAGACACATAAGCGGAAATGTCAAGAATGGGCCAAGAAATATCTGAAGACACTTTTGAAAGGTTTTGTGGACTGATAAGACGAGAGTGACTCTTGACGGACCAAATGGATGGGCCTGTGGTTGGATCAGTAACAGACACAGAGCTCCACTTCGACTCAGACGCCAGCGAGGTGGAGGTGGGGGACTGGTATGGGCAGGTATTATTAAAGATGAGCTAGTTGGACTTTTTCGGGTTGAAAATGGACTCAAAATCAACTCTCAGACCTACTGGCAGTTTTTAGAAGACACTTTCTTCAAGCAGTGGTACAGGAAAAAGTCTACATCTTTCAAGAAGGCTTTAATTTTTATGCGAGACAACGCTCCATCACATGTATCAAAGTCCTCCACACTGTGGCTGGCCAGTAAAGGCCTTAAAGATGAAAAACTAATGACATGGCCTCCCCCTTCACCTGACTTAAACCCTATTGAGACATTTTGGGCTCTTCTTAAGCAGGAAATTTACAGTGAAGGAAAACAGTTCCTCTCTGAACAGTGTCTCGGGGGCTGTGGTTGTGGCACAAAAAGTTGATTCTCATGAGATCAAGAAACTGACTGACTCCATGAATGGAAGGCTTGCGACTGTTATTGAAAAGAAAAGGAGGGTGGCTATATTGGTCACTGAGGTTTTTTGTTTTTTTTTCACAAATGTTTATTTCAAAATTTTGAGTTTGTTTATTATTCTCACTTTAACAGGTGAAAATAAACAAGTGAGATCGGAAAATCTTTGTTTTTTATTTAGTTGCATAATAATTCTGCATACTAATAGTTGCCTAATAATGGTTTACATGTAGATACTCTTAAGAAAGCCAAAACTTCTTTTTTACTACTTAAATGTTCAGGTTTGAGGGTTTGTTAACATTTTGGATTGACCAAGAGCACTGTAGCTGTACAATTTCAAAATTAATCCTCTAACTACTATATATATAACTATATAACTATATATTTAAAAATCTCCTCCTCACCCTCCGCGGGTGGTCTTTATCCCCTCTTTTTCCACGCTCGGGACCTCTACCAGAGGCCTGGGAGCTTGAGGGTTCTGCACAGTATCTTTGCTGTTCCTAGTACTGCACTTTTCTGGACTGAGATGTTTTTCCTGGGATCTGCTGTAGCCACTCCTCCAGTTATATTATATATATATATTATATATATATATATATATATATATATATATATATATATATATATATATATATATATATATATACACATACACATACATATACACATACACACACACACACACATATATATATATATATATATATATACACACACACATATATATATATATATATATATATATATATATATATATATATATATATATATATATATATATATATATATAGTCCAGGTTATTATGCTATAAATGCAAGATAAGACCTCTGGAAAATTAACTCTATAGCCTGACCGACTGACACAAACATGGTTGAAACTCTGCTCTGCAACCAAACCCACTATCAAATGAACGCAGGCCAGTTTGGTGAGAAGTCTTGCCCAAGGACACAACTATAAAATGTCATGTCTCTCGGTGTGAATCCAAGGTTGAACCCAGGACAGACATAAATAAAATAAACACGTAAGGGAATATGAGACTGTCCTTCCTGCTGATACAATAAACCGTGTCCTCTCCATGATGCGATTAACCCTTGAAAACACTGCATCTCTTCAACTCAAATCACTTCATTTGACCAAGACAGAACCAGAGAACAGTATCTGGCTTTTTATAGTAACAAAGGAACTCAATATTTTTGCCCTGTACTTGTGGTTGAAGTTTGATTCTTATGTAACATATAGTTCTCCAATATAGGACTTGGATCAGGTTTCCATGAGGCCCACGCAGTAAATAGACCAAGATTAGTCCAAGTTGACTCCAGGTTGAGTCCAGGCTTAGTCTCAGTTTAGTTTCAGTTTAGTCTCTGTTTAGTCTTAGTTTAGTCTCGGTTTAGTCCTGGTTTAGACCATGTTTAGACCAGGTGTAGACCAGGTTTAGTTCAGGTTTAGACCAGGTTTAGTGCAGGTTTAGACCAGGTTTATTCCAGGTTTAGTCTCCCACTACCACACCCACTCGAACAACCATTTCAGTTTGATTGTACAGCCTTACTTGAAAGTTCCAAAGTATGGCATTAAGTTTATTTCCATGAAGACAAGTTGGTGAAGTCAAGATACAGGGCCCAAAGTAATTTTAATGTCTCATTTATTTGTGTTATTGGCTAGATCCAATCAGACACAGGCTGACTATAGGGCCGATATTTGCCCTTTTCAGCATATCAGCCATCGGTCTTAAATGTCCAGCAGAGGGCGATATTTTGTTTGGGTCGACCTGCTGCCTAAATAATATGCATGAAACCTTATTTGAATGCTTCATTGTGAAAAGCTAACAGCGCTAAACATGAGTACACAGCTCTTTTGTGGTAAAAATGATTGTGGGTGAGTTTGTAGTAAATTTAAAGTCTATTGGTTGCTCTGGATCCTAAACATTTGTTAAGGGCATCTGCCATGAAAAAACCCACATCAGTTGGCTTCTAGTTCCATCAGAGGGGCAGTCGCTCGACCATTTCCGCTATAATGTCTGAGGTTTTTGCAGAGTTGCGCTGAAGTCACTAAATCCTGACAGATCTGGCAGTGGACAAGGTGGGTTAGGGGTCAGGGCCAGAGGTTAGGGGCTTAGGCCAGGCAGTGGACAGGGGGCTGCAGGTGGATATCACTAACAGCATGTTAAACACTTTACAAATGTGAGGAGAACTTCACCAGATGATAATTCTCTGTTTACAAAGGTACTTTGGTCTTTATGTGTCGGGGCTAATGCTAATGCCAATATTCGGGCCTATTTAAATAACACCACTGACTGAAATAATCTACACCTAAAAATAATCGGGACGTCCTTACAAATAATTTAATTTTGTTATGTTACTTTCAACATTTTAATAGAAGTTAGCATTAGCATTGACACACAAAGACGTACCTTTTGTAAAAGCAGAGGTGGCCTCCGGTGAAGTTTTCCTCTCAATTTTTAAAGAGTTTAACATGTTCTCAGTGTTCTCCACCTGCAACTCCCTGTCCAAAGCCTGACCCTAACCCCCTAACGTCTGATCCCTGACCCTTAACCCATCCACAGCTCCCTGTCCACTGTCTGATCTGTCAGGATTTAGTGATTTTAGCACAACTGTAAAAACCTCATAGATACATTACATTACTGCCCCTCTGACTGGAACTAGCCGCTACTGTTGTGTGCACTGATAATTAGCATTCATGCTATAACCTGGCACCAGCGTCTCTCCTACAACTTTTGTCCTGGTTAATGTTGTGTACTGTCCTTGTACAACTAAAATCACATCTGCGGAGAGGCGAACCAGTTTAAGAATACATGTTTAAATTCAACACAGGCAATACAGGAAGAACACTCCCAGCCACAAGAGTTTATAAAGAGCCTTTTTAAGTTTTAATTCATATAATTTTTAAATAAACAATAAGATTAGATAATGTTTGTCGTTTTACCCTTTTAAATGTGTGTCTTGAAACTTTTTTGCCATTTTTATTTGAAAGATTTCTTATGATCCACTGCCCACTGCCTCCGCTGCCTCATAATGGCTCTTTGATTCAGACCAGAACAAAAGCTGGTCTGGACAAAGATCTGACCCGGTTTTCCTGAGAGTCCTGGCCCAGATCCAGAGCCCAGAGGATTATAAAACATTCCAACAACAAGGAGCTCCGACTGCCCGCCCCACCAGAGACCACCTCACTGCCCCCAACTAACCACCCCACTGACCCCAACTGACTGGCCTATCTCAAAATTAAGAACTTTTAATCATGTTCTAGTTGTTTCTTCTCACTGAGCCCCTGAAGTTGTATTTGGAGTGATTCATGTTTAAGTAATCTTTAATCTCTTATTTTCAAGACGCCATAGTGTCGATCTACCCCGTTTCCTCCACATTGTGATGTACACAACCACTGTGACGTACATACACACTGTGATATATGCACCCACTGTGACATACACACGTCCTTCTCCAGTTTTATTTTCTTAATCAGTGATACTCGTAGGATTTGGCAGTGTCGCGTAATCATTTTGGTACAAATGAAAAAAATGGGCTGCTCGCAAGTGTGATGTAAATAGGGGGTGCTGACAGCATGCAGACCTTTGTTGTGATGATGTTTACGGTGATGTCACCTATAACATAATGATCCACAGGTCAGAGATTAAAACTATACAGACACAGGCACAATAGGGCAAGAGATGCTATCAATCTATGGAGTGGACCCTGCTCACAGTAAGAATGCATGTTTTCCAAGATATTTTTGAACAATAAAATACCTATAATTGAACAAATGCAAGATAGGTAATGCCATACTATGGAACATTCCAGACAAAGTGATAGCAGGTGTCAGTGGTGAATTTTTCCCCAGCATGTCTCCATGGAGATGCCACAGCTTTGTCTGAAATACTCCACAGTCTGGCATTAATGCTTAATGGGTCAATGCTTGACATTGATTGCATTGACTCATAGTCTGTATAAAGAATTGGACTAAGTGAGTGTGACGTCACCCACAGCGCTCAGCTCCAGTCAAATGAAGCTCATCGAGGATTGCAGTTATAGGGGCCAATTTGGAGCCAATTTCCAATGAGTATCATAGCAACCAAAGAGCCAATCTCTAGCGAGGCTGTTGAACGCTCCTTCCTATCCACACCTGGTTTAGCAAGGAGCAGGCACTTTGCAACACTGTCATTTAAACTTGTTGCTAACGCTAGCAGGAGCGACTGCAGGGAAAAAAGGTGCCTAATTTGTCTGTTATTAATGTTCATATCTTGATTCATGGACACAATAGAGAAATTAAAACACCAGGATCATGTAGAGTGGGTTAATGTGAATAGTTTAAGACCAAAATTACGAGTCTGACAGCACCAAAAAAAACAGACCACAGTTTTTTGACGTAAAGTGAATTGGAGCCAGGTTTAAGTTCAAGTTTTTTGTCCTAGTTTGAGTCCTGATTTGAGCCCTCATTTAGGTCCTGGTTTGGGTCCTGGTTTGAGACCTGATTTAGGTTCTGGTTTAAATGGTGTGGTCAGACTCAGACTGCCCACACACTAGACAAATAAGCCTTTCCTCATGACAATGTGGGGACGCAAATAGAAAATAGGACAAACTGACCAAGATTTTCAGTGATGATGAAAAGAGAAAGATTTTAAGAATTTCAATATTGTTTTCAAAATCATAAGGGAAATTACATCTCATCTTAACTATGCATTTTGTATGTTTGCCCTGATCTTTAATGTGCCACTGTTGGCAGCAGAGGGCACAAGAGTAGAGTGTTTCTTATCAAGCTAAAAACAGTCAGTGGTTTATATTCTATTGTGTGCAGTGATCTGGAAGAGCGCTTTGGGACATGTCTCAAAGGAGGTGAAATAAACAAGCCGTTCACAGCTGAGACAATGGCTTTTTCAAATATATTCTGTAATTCTGAGCATCTTTACCTCATTTTATTCCTATGATGACAGTTGTTTAAGTTTAAGAGTAATAACATTTGTAATCTGGTTTGAGTACTGGTTTGAGTCCTGGTTTGAGTCCTGGATTGAGTCTCAGTTTGAGTCCTGGTTTGAGTATGTGTAAGTTGTGGTATGTGGCTCCAAATCGGCCCCTATAACTGCTAGCCTCAATGAGATTCATTTGACTGGAGCCGAACGCTGTGGGTGATGGCTCACGTCCACTTCTTTATACAGTCTATGGTCGATCACTTAAATGATAAAAGGTGACTTTTTTTTTTTGACATTGCAACAAGATTTAATCATGAACTAAACCAGAACTAAATACTTGTCTACTAAATACACGCACAGTGATTATAACAAACAGGAAATACCTTCTCATTGTTTTCTAAGTGACATAATGTTATAACCCAACCGGTAGTTCTGGCTCCAACACCTGAAAATGTAACACGCGTCCACACCTCTCCTGTAGCAACAATAAATCTATCATCACGAGAGAGAATGCTATCTGAAATATTAGTGAGGCACCTAATTTAAAATGACAGGGAAATTATAATGGCTCAAAGTTAATTAAGTTTGGAAACCCCTGCAGCAACAAGGTAATTAAGAGATGAGATTTTTTTACAGAGACAATGAGAAGAGAGAGATGGGTGTAATACGCAAAATGGACAGGAGAGGCGGCAGAGTGGTTAGCCTTTTGCTCTAAACCAGGTCAAAATGGGGAGTGTATTAGGCATAGAAACTAAACAAGCATTCAAACCAGGACTAAATCAGGACTAAACCAGGTCTCAAATCAGGACTTAACCCAAACTTAACCTGGAGTAAACCCAGACTAAATGGAGATTGGGTATAGAGAGGACTAAACCAGGACTCTAATCAGGGCTAAACCAGGACGAAACCAGGACGAAATCAGGTGTAAACAAGGACAAAGGGTCTAACCCAGGACTGAATCAGGACCAAACAAGGGCTATTCAAGGCCAAATCTGTCTCTTAACCATAACTAAACCTGGACCAGATCAGGATTCAGTCTCCATCTAAGTCTGTACCAGGATTCAAACCAGGACTAAAACAGGACTGAGCTCAGGTTAAAAGCTCAAACTTAAAACTACCCTAAGGATCAGAGTTCCAGAGGTCCAAAGATCAACATGAAAAATCTGTCAGTCCTGGAGGACATGGTGGTGCAGCGGTCAGTGAAACCCTCTGAAGATTCTGCCGGCCCAAACGTCACGGGTTTGAGTCCCACCGACACCACGTTAACGTAAGTGTAACCACAATTAACAATAAACGCACAGCTGCCAGGTCTACTCCGGTTGTCAGTCAGTCAGTCCTGGTTTAAATCTGGTCTGTCCTTTATTTCAACCTGGTTTGGTCCATTCCTGGCCCAGTCCTGGCCCAGTCCTGGCCCAGTCCTGGTTTAAACCTTGTTCAGTCCCAGTCCAGTCCTGGTTCAGTCCTGGTTTAAATCCGGTTCAGTTCTGATCCAGTCCCAGTCCAGTCCTTTTTCGCTAGTACCAACCTCCTTCCTTTTGCTCTCAGTATAAGGAGGTTGTGAAAAAGCTCTGTGCTAGTTGCAAATAGAGAAATACAGTTTCATTTCCAAATGGACAAATGCACGTTTCAGTTGCAGTGATCTGGACGAGGGCTTTTTGACACGTCTCAAAGGAGATGAAATTATTTATTTATTCGATAGGGACAGCGCATATTAATGAACATCTGTAAACACAGTGTAAATATGCCAGATTATAGCAAAATATACTAATTTGTTGTCCCTAGGCAGGTACACAGACAACAAATACAACATAGACATTACAAAAATGCAATAAAAGCAGCTAAAAGTGCTCACAGACCTGGTTTTCCTTGAGCCACAGTTTAAGTGGTAAGTAATTCCACATCACTCAAGTCACTCATAGCTCATACAAGAGCGTTTTAAATATGATACAAATGCGTTTTCAAATATACCCTGCAATACTGACTTCAATTTTTTACTTTGAGTTTTGGTTAGGTGTAAAATATAATATGTGAGATTTTAGCTCTAGATTAGGTCTTGAGTCTTGACTAAAGTCCTGGTTCAGATCATGATCTAGTTCTAACTTAGTTACAGTTTCAGCCTAAATCAGTCCAGGTTTAGTCCGGGTTTAGTTCAGATTTAGTTCAGATTTAGTCCGGGTTTAGTCCTGGATGAGACCTGGTTCAGTCCTGGTTGAGTACTGGTTTAGACTTGGTTGAGAACCAGTTCAGTCCTGGTTGAGACCTGGTTGAGTCCTGGTTGAGTCCTGGTTGAGTCCTGGTTTAGTCCTGGTTTAGTCCTGGTTTAGTCCTGGTTTAGACATGGTTCAGTCCTGGTTGAGAGTTGAGACCTAGTTCAATCCTGGCTGAGATCTGGTTCAGTCCTGGCTGAAACCTGGATTAGTTCTGGTTGAGAACTGGTTTAATCCTGTCCACTTTTCTAGACTCCGGATGTTTCTACTTTGCTTCATGTCCTTATTTAGTCCACATTTAGACCTCATGAGTCTTGTTTTAGTTCTGGTTCAGATCATGATTTAGTCCCTACTAGAGGTGAGCAGATTATTAAATATTTCTAATGTGAATGTAAATGGTGGTTTAAAGAGGGGATAGTTTACTTCTTTGGAGTATTAAAGAGGGGGTATTTGACATCTGTGGGGTATTAAAGAGGGGTATTTTAGTTCTTCTTTTAGACGCGTTTTTGACACTCTGAGTCTCCCCTCCCTTTGCTCTCTGTGCTAAGTCACTCTCCCTTCAGAGCTCAATCACAACACAATCAATATGGCATCCCACTAATGAAACTATTGCACAGCACATCAGGTTTGTCAAGTTGCTGTGTACAGTTTTGTATCATGTTTTTGTATATTCATGGAGAAATATCATATGGGAGCTTGGGTGTCGTAGGCTTGTGGGTATAGCCTTGTACATAATCTTACAGCTAACCGTAAGGAGGGTTTGAATAGGGCCTGGGAGAGATCGCTAGATTGCTCAAACATGCATGGATGACATCCACAACCATTTCAGGCATGATTTTTTCAGAATAACTCCTCTTTAAGAAAATGCTGCAAAAAGTAGTAATTAAAAACATCTGAATATTGTTATAGAGGTACTCTCCCTAACTCACCATGTTCCTCCCTCTTAAACTTGCTCCCACCCTCAAACTTGTCCCTCCATCGACCTGTACCCGGTCTACCTCTCTCTCTCTGGCATGTCTGACTCTAGACAGCATGAGACAATGAGACCAACCAATATCACATTAGATTAGACCACCACAATACTGATCTGGAAAAACTACACAAGTTTGTATTGAATCCATTCAAAGCCCAAAAAACAGGACTAAACTAGGTCTAAACCAAGACTAAACCAGGACTAAACCAGGACTAAACCAGTACTTAACCTGGACTAAAGCAGAACTAACGCAGGACTAAAGCAACACTAAAGCAAGACTAAAGCAGGACAAAAGCAGAACTTAACCTGGACTAAACCTGGAATAAACCAGGACAAAACCAGGACAGAACCAGGACTAAACCATTTAACCAAAACTAGTCATACTAAACCAGGCCTGAAGGTCTTTTAAGTCAGCACCAGTATTCAAAACAGGACTAAAGCGGGACTGAGCTCAGGTTAAAAGCTTGAACTTGAAACCAAACTAAAGGATCAGAAGATCTCCATATAAAGTCAAAAGTCCTGGTTTAGATCTGGTTCAGTCCTTCATTTCAACCTGGTTTAAACCTGATACAGTCTTGGTTTAGTGCTGGTTTAACCGTGGTTCAGTCCTGGTTTAGGCCAACTTTAAACCTGTTTCAGTCCTGGTGTAGTCCCGGTCCAGTTTTGGTCCAGACCTGGTCCAGTCTTGGGTCTAGTCTTGGTCCAGTCCTGGGTTTAGTCCTGGTTCTATAAAGACAGGGGTGGGCAAACACATGGGTCACATTGGGTTCTAAAATTGGACAGAGGGGCCCAGCACACATACACATACACATACACACACACACACACACACACACACACATATATATATATGACCCCCAAACTGGAGGAGTGGCTACAGCAGATCCCAGGAAAAACATCAGACATCTCAGTCCAGAAAAGTGCAGTACTAGGAACAGCTAAGATACTCCCCTCAAGCTCCCAGGCCTCTGGTAGAGGTCCCAAGCGTGGAAAAAGAGGGGATGAGACCACCCGCGGAGGGTGAGCAGGAGATTTTTTATGAATATCAATATATTACAATGGAGATTTGGCCTGTAATATGTAGCATGCATATGCAAGGCTCATTATACAAATTGTTTTCCAAATGCATTAATAACATTAATAATTTGCTTATTACGGGTCGGGTGCGTAGAGGACTGGGCAGCAGTCGAGGACGGGCGTCTCGACGACCCGGTCCACAGACACAGCATCTGGCTGTAGCGACGTGGAATGTCACCTCGCTGGGGGGGAAGGAGCCTGAGCTTGTGCAGGAGGTTGAGAGGTACCGGCTAGATATAGTCGGGCTCACCTCCACGCACAGCTTGGCTCTGGTACCCAACTCCTTGAGAGGGGTTGGACCCTCCACTTCTCTGGCGTTGCCCATGGGGAGAGGCGGCGAGCTGGTGTGGGCTTGCTCATTGCCCCACAGCTCAGCCGTCACGTGTTGGAGTTCACCCCGGTGAACGAGAGGGTGGCGTCCCTGCGCCTTCGGGTCGGGGACAGGTCTCTCACTGTTGTTTCGGCCTATGGGCCGAACAGCAGTGCAGAGTACCCAGCCTTCTTGGAGTCCCTGGGAGGGGTACTAGACAGTGCACCCCACCGGGGACTCCGTTGTTCTCCTGGGGGACTTCAACGCCCACGTGGTAACGCCAGTGACACCTGGAGGGGCGTGATCGGGAAGAACGGCCTCCCCGATCTGAACCCGAGCGGTGTTTTGTTATTGGACTTCTGTGCTAGTCACAGTTTGTCCATAACGAACACCTTGTTCGAACACAAGGGTGTCCATCAGTGCACATGGCACCAGGACACCCTAGGTCGGAGGTCAATGATCGACTTTGTTGTCGTGTCATCTGACCTTCGTCCGTGTGTTTTTGGACACTCGGGTGAAGAGAGGGGCAGAGCTGTCAACCGATCACCACCTGGTTGTGAGTTGGATCCGCTGGCAGGGGACGAAGCTGGACAGACCTGGCAGACCCAAGCGCATTGTGAGGGTCTGTTGGGAACGTCTGGTGGAAACCCTCTGTCAGCAGGGTCTTCAACTCACACCTCCGGGAGAGCTTCTCCCATATCCCGGGGGAGGTTGGAGACATAGAGTCCGAGTGGGCCATGTTCTCCACCTCTATTGTCGATGCGGCTGCGCGTAGCTGCGGGCGCAAGGTCTCTGGTGCCTGTCGCGGTGGCAATCCCCGAACCCGGTGGTGGACGCCGGAAGTAAGGGATGCCGTCAGGCTGAAGAAGGAGTCCTATCAGGCCCTGCTGGCTTGTGGGACTCCTGAAGCAGCCGACAGGTACCGTCAGGCCAAGCGTGCAGCAGCCCGTGCAGTCGCAGAGGCAAAAACTCGGGGTTGGGAGGAGTTCGGGGAGGCCATGGAGGAGGACTATCGGTCGGCCTCGAAGAAATTCTGGCAAACCGTCCGACGTCTCAGGAGGGGGAAGCAGTGCTTCACCAACACTGTTTACAGTGCGGGTGGAGAGCTGCTGACCTCGACTGGGGATATTGTCGGGCGGTGGAAGGAATACTTTGAGGATCTCCTCAATCCCACTGTCACGTCTTCCGAGGAGGAAGCGGAGTTTGAGGACTCGGAGGCGGACTCATCTATTACCCTAGCTGAAGTCACTGAGGTGGTTAGCAAGCTCCTCGGTGGCAAGGCTCCGGGGGTGGATGAGATCCGTCCTGAGTATCTTAAATCTCTGGATGTTGTGGGCTGTCTTGGTTGACACGCCTTTGCAACATCGCGTGGCAGTCGGGGACAGTACCTGTGGAATGGCAGACTGGGGGTGTGGTCCCTCTGTTTAAGAAGGGGGACCGGAGGGTGTGTTCCAACTATAGGGGAATCACACTCCTCAGCCTCCCGGTAAGGTCTATTCCAGGGTACTGGAGAGGAGAATCCGACCCGATAGTCGAACCTCGGATTCAGGAGGAGCAGTGTGTTTTTTTCGTCCTGGTCGCGGAAACACTGGACCAGCTCTACACTCTCCATCGGGTGCTCGAGGGTTCATGGGAGTTTGCCCAACCAGTCCACATGTGCTTTGTGGACTTGGAAAAGGCATTCGACCGTGTCCCTCGTAGTGTCCTTTGGGGGGTGCTCTGGGAATATGGGGTCCGGGGCCCTTTGCTAAGGGCTGTCCGGTCCCTGTATGACCGGAGCAGGAGCTGTGTTCGCATTGCCGGCAGTAAGTCAGACTTGTTCCCAGTGCATGTTGGACTCCGCCAGGGCTGCCCTTTGTCACCGGTTCTGTTCATTATTTTTATGGACAGAATTTCTAGGCGCAGTCAGGGGCCGGAGGGGGTCTGGTTCGGGAACCACAGGATCTCATCTCTGCTGTTTGCAGATGATGTTGTCCTGATGGCTTCATCGAACCAGGACCTGCAACAGGCACTGGGGCGGTTTGCAGCCGAGTGTGAAGCGGCTGGGATGAAAATCAGCACCTCCAAATCCGAGGCCATGGTCCTCAACCGGAAAAAGGTGGGTTTGCTCTCTTCAGGTGGGTGGAGAGTCCTTGCCTCAAGTGGAGGAGTTCAAGTATCTCGGGGTCTTGTTCACGAGTGAGGGAAGGATGGAGCGTGAGATTGACAGGCGGATCGGTGCAGCGTCTGCAGTGATGCGGTCGCTGTATCGGACCGTTGTGGTAAAGAAGGAGCTGAGTCGAAAGGCAAAGCTCTCGATTTACCGGTCAATCTACGTTCTACCCCTCACCTATGGTCATGAGCTTTGGGTAATGACCGAAAGGACAAGATCGCGGATACAAGCGGTCGAAATGAGCTTCCTCCGCAGAGTGGCTGGGCGCTCCCTTAGAGATAAGGTGAGGAGCTCAGTCACACGGAGGAGCTCGGAGTAGAGGCGCTGCTCCTTCACGTCGAGAGGAGTCAGTTGAGGTGGCTCGGGCATCTATTCCGGATGCCCCCTGGACGCCTCCCTAGGGAGGTGTTCCAGGCACGTCCTACCGGGAGGAGGCCCCGGGGAAGACCCAGGACACGCTGGAGGGACTATATCTCTCGGCTGGCCTGGGAACGCCTTGGGATCCTTCCGGAAGAGCTGGAGGAAGTGTGTGTGGAAAGGGAAGTCTGGGCCTCCCTACTGAAACTGCTGCCTCCGCGACCCGGCCCCGGATAAAGCGGAAGAAAATGGATGGATGGATGGAATTTGCTTATTACATTTCAGTTAAATAAACACAGCAGAAAAACTTTGAACAAGGTTTACGCTTACCTATTTTAATACAATTTGATCACATTTAGCGGAACGGATTAATAAACCCAAAGGGCTGTGTGTGGCCCCCGGGCCATAGTTTGCCCATGTCTGTATAAAGAGCATTAAAAAAGCTTGAAGTCATAACTGTACATGCGTTTACTATCTTTGGCCCCTGAACTTTCACAAGGTCAAAAACACAAGCCCCTCATGTGTCCAGGAGACAGGACATTATTATCATCCTTTATGTTCTTCTGATCAGACCTCTACCAGCTCAAACGGAAATCCTTTCTCCTCCAATGCTGATCTCTGCATTCCCCGCCTCACTGACCAACACTGACTCAGCCCTAGACATTATGAGATCCAAAAGGTGAAGGAGGGAGAGTAACAAAGAGAGGAGGGCAAAGCATTGAAACTCAGACACAAATCAATACTAAAACTAGTATCGAAACTAGATACTCATTTGAGCAGGTATCAATACTAAAAAAGCCTTTTCTGAATACCTTTAGCATGATCGACCTTGAGCTGTGGACCACTGAGGGATTCCACTTTCCTGGAACCGCGAGGTGAAGGAAGTCTGGGGGTCCCTGTTTAGACTGCTGCCCCCATGACTCGGCCCAGGATAAGCGCAAAA
>JAIEZT010000068.1:26637787-26702787 GCA_019594935.1 Periophthalmus modestus | reverse complement strand
TCCCCTGGTTCAGCCCTGGTTCTGTCCTGATTTTGTTCTTTTAATACTTGGTGTAATTTGGTTTGGTACTTTCCTTGACTTTAGGATCTAATGCTGTACTCTTGTTTTCCTCTAGAGAGACTTTTTACCTTTATTATTTTAAAGCCATAGTATGTAACTTTTTGTCAAAGAATGGACTAAAGCAAAAGCATTTTTTCATCATGGGTGTTTTTAATACACTGAAAAACTTCTTGTTTCCATGGAAATGTTGTTTCTTTGGCTATAATATTCCAGTGTATGACATAAAACATATCACTCTTAATGAATGAATGTGCCAAAGTATGGTTTTAAGTTTTTATTTCCATGGAAACACATCTTCATAATGTGTACACTATTCAAACCTCTTCCTGCTAACATCTATACCACAGCCTCACATACAGCTACAGTCCCCTCCCCCTCTGGTCTCATGATTTGGTGGGCTGACGGCAGACCCTGAGATCTGCTTGAGTCTGGGTTAAGTCCTGGTTAAATCCTAGGTCCTGGTCGGGATTATAGACAGATCTTGTGCAGATTTACCTTTGGTCTCTAATGGAGGGTCGTCTATGTTCATATGTATCATTAATGTGTCAGCGAGACCATGACCTCTGAACCCAGTCAATGGACCGAAACACAACAGCTCAAAACAGAGTCAGTTTCACAGACTTTATAAAGAAGTGGACTAAGTGAGTGTGACATCACCCATCGCGTTCGGCTCCAGTCAAATTAAGCTCATCAAGGCTAGCGGTTATAGGGGCCAATTTGGAGCCAAGTTTCATATCTGGAATTGCGACTGCGAATACCATAGCAACCAAAGAGCCAATCCGGAGTGAAGCTCTTGAAGGTAACGCCCCTTTTCCCGCCTCACTGGTTTAGTAGGGAGCCGGCGCTTAGCAATGCTGTCAATCAAATCTGTAGCGAACGTTAGCAGGAGTGAACTTGGGGAAAGAAGATGCTTGATTTGTCAGTAATTAATGTTCAAATCTTGATTTACGGACACAATAGTGAACTAAAAATCGTAAGATCACCATGAGTGGGTTAATACAAACATTTTAAGACCAAATGGCCAGTCTGACAGCAACAGTTACAGAGACAGGGTTGACAATTTTTCAATGTAAAGTGAATTCAAGCCAGAGTCGATGGAGTTGGAAGCCGCCCGTGCTGAATTCCTACTTGGAACACGGTGGTTAGCAGGTTAGCTAGGTTTTAATGCAAACTGACCATAAAGAGCTAATTTATCTGAATTACAGCATCTGATTTGTGCTGTTAAACAAGTCTGTCTCAAATAACATTACAGTCATAAGCTACCATTAGAATTAGCCAACAGTTTTTCAATTACCGTAATTTCACGACCATAAGGCGCGGGTAAAAGTTGCGAACATCGTGGGAGCGATGGATGACAGACGGCGAACACAGCTTTACAAAGCCCGAGTTACGCCACGATTTGTGAATGGATTGTGGATGCTTGGGCTCACGTATCTGCTTGTACTGTTCTTTGAGCTTTCGCAAAAGTCGGCATCGTTCACGCGGAGCGGTACGGCAACAAAACAGATTCTGATAGTGACGAGATGGAACCTGGTGTATTTCATAGAGATCTAGCGCAGCTGTTCATTTCAGATACAGAGGATGAAGACTTTGATGGATTTGTGAATTAATTAAAAAATGATGTGAGCATATGCTAAATACTTGAATAAAGCACAACCGAACACAGTATGTGCTCTAAAAAAGGCAAAGGAAGCAAAACTAACATGCATGTTTTACCGTGCCTGCGCCCTAAGGCCCGGTGCACCTGTAACTGAACTGCGCCTTATAATCCGGTGCGCCGTATGGCTGTGAAATTACGGTAGTCACTCTCACCTTTTTGTGTAAAAACAAACTCCTAAACAGGACCATTATGGCTCGGATTGATCACAGGCTCTGAAAATGTTGTCTTTATATCCATTTTGTTTGCTTTTTTTCTTTTTTCCCACACAATCTTATAACTTTTTTGTCTGTATTTGCTATTGTGTGCATTGTTTCACCATGATAACAGCTGAAAATTCTGCCATAGACATATACATAGAACACCCCCAGCATGATGTCACTGCAAAGTATCAATATGACAGATATAAAGTTTTTGGTTCACCTGTTTGTTTACTAGCAGACCAAAGTGGTATGTACATGTGTTCATATGCAATTTTGTGTGTATATGTAAGAGCTTATGTTATATTTGATGTGTATCTGATTAACTGTTATCTTACGCAAACATACCAGAGAGTCCGTTGTCTATGTGTTACTTAGCGTGCTGTACTGCTATTGAGGCTGTTGTTCTCTATTGTTATTATTATAACTTACCAATGAAAATGCGATTTATAGTCCACTGCGACTTATATTTTATTTTTTCATTGTTATTACTAATTTTTTCGTTGGTGTGACACTGCGGAGTGACGTACAGTCCGGAAATTATGGTATATTGTACATTTCGAATAGTGTTTGTGCTTTAAACATATTGTGTCAATGGCATAAATTACTTTCAATATTATAATTTACCGTAATTTTTTAAAAAGAGGGTGTAATCTGCAAAATCGACATTTTGGAGCTCTCTCTCGTGTTACAACGTTGTTACCTCATCAAAAACATGCCTGAAGAGGTTTTAGATGTCATCCATGGATGTTTGAGTAATCCAGCAGTCTCTCCCGGGCCCTATTCGAACCCTCCTTACAGTTAATTTTATGATTCTGCACGAGGCTCTGCCCACAAGCCTACGTCAACCATGCTCCCAAATGACAATTCTCCATAAATATACACAAACATGATACAAAACTGTACACAGCAACTTGAGAAACCTGATGTGATGAGCAGTAGTTTCATTAATGAGATGCACACTGATTGTGTTGTGTAGCACTCTGAAGGCGGAGAGACAGAGCGCAAAGAGAGGGGGAGACTCAGAGTGTTAAAAATTAAAGTGAAAATTATAAAAGATCTTAATACATTGTTTTGGGTGATTATAGCATTTTCAAAACAGTAAAAGGAAACATGGTAATCTAAATATGTTATGTGTTACAGTTAACACCCCACAGAAGTAAAATACCCCCTCTTGAATACCACATACAAGTAAAATACTCCCTCTTTAATACCTCATAGAAGTAAAATACCTCCTCTTTAAGAAATATATCGATGATTCACACTTCCAAATGAGCTTTTGTGACAGGTCTAGTTAATGTAGTGTAGTGACACATGTTTTTTGTTGTAAACAGGTGGAGCTAATGAACAGGTTTGAAATGAGCAGAGCAAAAACCACAATGGAGTCGTGACATGACAAGGATGGACTTTAAACAGACACCACCTGCTCCATGTTTGGCCTGGGTCAATAAGAAGAACAGGGAAGTACTACAAAATATATAAATAACTCTAGAGTGGAGTATAGAGGGGGTATTTTACTTCTATGGGGTGTTAAAGAGGGGGTATTTTTCTTCTATGACATATTAAAGAGGGGGTATTTTACTTCTATGGGGAATTAACTGTAATACATAACATACTTAGACCACCATGTTTCCTTTTACCGTTTTGAAAATGCTATATTCACCCAAAACAACATATTAACATCTTTTATAAGTTTCACTTTAATTTTTGATGCTCTGAGTCCTCCTCCTCCCTCCCTTTGCTCTCTGTGCTTAGTCACTCCCCCTTCAGACCACTATCATAACACAATCAGCGTGGATCCCACTAATGAAACTGTACACATCAACTTGACAAACCTGATGTGATGTGCAGTAGTTTTGTATCATGTTTTTGTATATTTATGAAGGATTTGACACGTGGGAGCATGGGTGACATAGGTTTGTGTGCGGAAAGTGTACAGAATCTTACGGCTAACCGTAAGGAGGGTTTGAATACGGCCCAAGAGAGATAGCTGGATTACTAGCTAGATTACTATAACATGCATGAATGACATCTAAAAACTCTTCAGGCATGTTTTTGATGAGGTAACACTGTTATAACATGGTAGAAAGCTACACAAAAATCTATCTGCACAATATCCCCTCTTTAAGTTATTTTGAATATATATTTTTTGTACATTTAAAATAATAAAATATCAAGTTAAAGCTGCACTATGCGAGTTTTTCTGTAGGGTTTGCCACCTGCTTGTCATTCATCTTGATTTCCACAGTATGACATTAATCATTTCTATCCTGCATTTATCTGGTTACACATTCATTTTTTCAAATATAAAAATAAACATCCTCCTGTCCACAGATTTGACCTGTAACTTGGCTTAGTATTTCCACTGTAATGCCATAGTGCGGAACAATCTAGGGAATGCAATGACAACTCCAAGGAGACAAGCAGGTGATGGAGCGTCCACCAAAAAAATTACATAGTATACCATTAAAACAAGAAAAAAATATAAAAAATGGAGCAGGTATTTGGTAATGAAATAAAATCATAAAAACAGTGGGAGGCTAATCGATGTGTTCATTCATGTGTTCAATGTATTGACATATTGGCTGCTTGTAATAATAATACTATTGCATTAATCCTATATCCTATACAATCTTGACACTTCAAATTATATTTTCGCTCTCTCTCTATAACACACACACACACACACACACACACACACACACACACACACACACACACACATACACATATATGTGTATATATACGTGTATGTGCGTGTGTGTGTGTGTGTGTGTGTGTGTATAAAGGGGTTTTAGTTTGTCCAAAATGTAATAATATAAACTGTACCCTATGTCCCTATGACTGATTGCACCTATCTGCAACGTCAAGGTACAGGCAGGATTTGGAGTGTAGAAGAACAGCTCTTGCAGACATTACAAAACATAATATTGTTTAAATTATCTTTATAAAAAAGTACACCAAACTAGACTAGGCCCGTAGTAACAACCGCAATCTTGGCACAACACGAGTGATCACAGACGGCGGTAATTACTGAGCCAAAGTCATGTTATTCGCCCGTGTAAACCAAAGAGACACTACTGCGCATGCCCAGAGTCTGCAGCATCACGCAGCCTTCTCCATGCACTGCAGCAAAAACTAACAAAAATCCAACAAAATGCGAAAGATATAGGCAGAAACACTGTTTAAAGTGACGTTAAAGAGCGCCAATGACAGTACGCGCGTCAGAGTCTCCCCTTTCCAAAATGAGACGGTTGGTTATGCATTTTTAACAGGTGTAATATCAGCTTTGGATGGGGTGAATAAGCGGCATATATTTTGATGTAAGATTAAACATATAAACGCTATTAACTCGCGACATTGTTCGATCCTCGCTCACAAAAAACTTAAACCAGTACACTTTGTGCGTTAAAGGTTTAGAGTCATATAAGAACATGACGAAACTTGAACAAAATTATGCTCAAATTGGCAAAGTTTAACGCCAGAATGTTGCCAACTTCCGTAGCTAATGAGCCAATAGTTTGACCGTAGAACCAGGTCTATACCAGGACTAAAGCAGGACTAATCCAAGTCTAAAGAAACATCAACTGGGCACGCAACATGGTAAGCAAGGACTGTGCCAGAACTAAACCAGGTCTACAAAACCAGGAATGTACCAGGCATAAATGAGATCTAAACCAAACCAGAACCAGATCTATGCCATGTTATGCGATGGTTAAGCAATAGTCAAATCTTACTGTTGACATTACGACACGAACGAATGCTGTTTTGGTGCGTTACCTCCACCAGCTTCGCACGGTTCCAGCGGTGTCCTGTCAGCAGCGCAGCCGGGCGTCAGGCGCATCCCCTCGGTGTGATTCTGAGGCTCGGCGAGGCTCGGCTTGGCTCGGCGGGTTTCGGGGTGAAAATGTGTACGGAGGAACGGAGAGTGTCGGTGAGGTTGTCCGCAGTGGTGCCACAGAGCAGCGGTGGTGAACAGCGGCCAAACCCGGCACATGCTCAGAGCGTACTTCCAAGCGCTCTGGTTAACCATTTGTGTGCCGAGACACAGAGAGTCCCAGTCCTACACATAAAAAAATATATATTAAAAAAAATAAAGTTGAGCTTTAAAAATTTCACTTTTTTCATGTTTTTTTTTTTTTTTTTAATCAAATAATACATGAATGTACATGTCTTAAATTTTAAAAAGGTAAAAGGAAGCTGTTAACTTCAAAACAAGACATAATGTGGAACAGAGCATTTTGAGCTTTGGAGAGGGAGACAGACTAATAATAAAGGGTTACTCAAACATGAATGAAACAAAAGCAGAGTGTGTGTTTTTGAGCAAGTAACAACATTATAACATGGTTTACAGCATCATAACATGGCTTAAAACTCACAAAAGTAAATTTGGGGTAATATATGACCTTTAATATAAAAAGATATTTAGATATTTAGATAGATAGATAGATAGATAGATAGATAGATAGATAGATAGATAGATAGATAGATAGATAGATAGATAGATAGATAGATAGATAGAAAATGTAAAAAGGTCAACTTTTGTGTATAGGTCCCGATGCACTCTCTGCATGGGGCCCCATCTACGTGAAATTAAAACTAAAATTAGTTCTCACATTGACTTCTGCCATATAAATAAATAGTAAAAGAGCCAGTCATTTGAACGGCTCTTTGAAACGAACCGATCCAAAAGAATCGGGTCCCATAAAGGAACCGAAAGTTACTTCACTAGCTATTTTAGACCTGTGTAACTACGTCGCCGTAATGGATTTTTGATAACATGCCTTTATACAGCCCGTTGTCGCATATTTAATTTTGTCTGCAATGATTTAACTAATATTATTTCTTCCTCAGCACTCAAAAGTCACCGTAATAATTATAAAAACAGTTATTCACCTTTGCATGAACCAGAGACCATCTCGCTAGAGGGATCTTGCTCAGCCAATGTTGTGTTAAGGTTATAAAAAAGTTTGACAGTGAAAACCACAAGTCAGTATATTTTTTATCTTTTTCATTGACTTTATCGAGGACAAAATCAGGATGTACCGCAAGCTAACTACAAGAGTGCACAGAAACACACAGACATATGAAACGTTGCCTCTAAGGTTTCACAATATGACATTAAAATCTACATTGAAATCTGGCTGAGTTACAGGTCAGATCTGTAGAGAGGTGACCCCACTCGCAGTAAGAAGGTTCCAGTTACAACTAGGCTTTCTGTGTGGAGTTTGTATGTTCTCCCTGTGTCTGGGTGGAGCTTGCCTGTTGTCTTTGTGTCTGGGAGACGTTGGCGTGTTCTCACCGTGTCTGGGCGGAGTTTGCAAGTTCTCTCCATATCTGGGCGGAGTTTGCGTTTTCTACCCATGTCTGGGTGGAGTTGGCGTGTACTCCCCGTGTCTGTGTAGTGTGGGTGGGTTTCTTTCGGTTTTCTACGGTTTCCATCCATCAATCCAAAACATGCACAAAAAGTCAGACCCTCCAGGTAAGGTAAGGTAAGGTAAGGTAATCCCTACAAAGACTAGCTCAAGATCTGGATATGGGTCCACTGCTCCTGACAGGTTTAACCCAGAGCCACTGAAGGACGAGTCAAATGCAGAGGACAAATTTACCTACAGTTCTACAGACATCAAGTGTACCTTAACCTTATCTGAAAGGGCCTATATTACACTATTTCTTGATCTCTGTTCTTGTTTCCTCATCACAATCAGACCTGGAGTTGTTTGGTTTCATTCACATGTTTAACACACAAACCCTGAATATTTAGGCTTTGTTCTTCTCTCAAACAGAAAATTCTCAGTTCCACCTTGTGATGTCATCATGTGGTAATACAGAAAGCGCTCCACTGTATTTTTAAACTCCATACACCTTCGCTAGAATCATTTGGATGATTTCAGCCCTGGAATTGCATTGCCAGTCTCTACTGAACTAAAGGTAAGCTGAGCTGCTAACTTGAAAGCTACCACTTCATGGCATTACAAGGTGGAACAGAGCATTTTGAGCTTTGGAGATGTAGACAGACAAATGTATGAATGAAACAAAACACAACTCCAGGTATGTTTTTAAGAAGGTAGCAGCATTATAAATATGGCTTAAAGATCACAAGAGCCAATTTGGTGTAATATAGGACCTTTAAGCTCAAGAATTACAATAGTTTTCCTTACAAATCTCTTTACTTGCAGTTGTCGTTAACTTTCTGTCTAAACAATCCACTCACATCCACTTTGAACACACAGACTGCAGACACATGGAAAACCAATCTTGTTTTTTAATTGCATTATTGAAGCATAGACGCATTACTTGTGAAAAAGGTAGAAAAACAGCATTTCTTTCTTGAATAAGTTAAACCAGGCCAAACATTCAGACCGACCCAAACTGAACCGTCCAAAGTAATTTTTTTTTTTAAACCAAAATGAAGGACTTAGCTCATGTCAGAAATGATTAACTCCTGTTTTTGAAGTTAAAATAAATGAGAAAACACAGAATTACATGAGAGTGGCTATTTTTTTGTTTACAATCCCATCCCGTCCCACATGGGTTTTTAAGCAAGCATATCATGAAACCTGTGTAGATCCACCGCTCAACAATACGCAAAGTTATAGTAGAAAATTATAATAACATTAATTACAGAGACGGTAATAATGGTAAGATTAGTCCTGTACACAAGGGAGTGCTGTTCGGACCACAGATTTACAGAGGAGCGCCGGACTCTCAGACAGAAATGAGGAGAAGATGTTTTCTTCGGGAATTTACTTCTGTCCTCAACTGTGGTGATCAGACGACTCTCATTTCTATAAAAATAAAATACAAAATATAAAAAGTTAAAAGAAATATACATTTCTTGAACATTTAGGAAGTAAAGAGTAAAAAGTATGGCAATCGTGTAGTAATTATATCTCTACTCTTGAATGTGGGGCGTGGGTTTAGACTTCAGTTTGGTTGAGAGATATGACAAAACAATGATTAATCTGTCTTTGTCTGATCTTGTCTGATCTCTAAAGCAGGACTGGACCTGGTTAGTACTTGGATGGGAGATTGCTGGGAATATCAGGTGCCACAGGTGCACCAGTGGGCACAGAGCACAGCTAACCTGCTAGCCGCAGTGTTCCAAATAGGAAGTGATCATGGGCTGTGCTTCCGGCTCTATCGACTCTAGCTGCAATTGACTTTGTCTCCTCTCTCTCTGTAACTCCTGCAGTAAGCGTTGTCATTTTGGGTTTAAAATGTTAAGTTATGTTATTAACCCACTCAAAATGATCCTGGTATTTTTATTTCGCCATTATGTCTGTAACTCAAAATAAGAAAATGAATAACAGACAAATCAGGCACCTTTGTTCCCCAAGGTCTCTCCCACAGGCATTAGCAACAGGTTTAACTGATAACTTTGCTAAATGCCCACTCCCTGCTAAACCAGCAGTGCTTGCGGGAAGGGGCGTTACCTTCATCAGCCTGACTCTTTGGTTACTATGATACTCTTGTCTCCAAATTGGGGCCAAGAGTCCATGGTGGTAGGAGGGGCTGATAGTGCAGACCGACAGCCTTGCATCAGTCAGTCTGTCCAAGGGCAGCTGTGGCTACAACAGTACCTCTTCACCACTGTGTATGGAGTGCATGTTTAATGGACTCTAAAGTTTTTAAATGTCTTGAGAAGCACTATACTATAAGTGCAGTGCATTATTCATATTATAATATAATTTTAACAACATTAATTTTAGCAGCACTCTGTATAAAAATTGGCCTCTCGTATGTGGTGATGTCATCTGAAAGCCAGCGATAAAAAAGGCCTGATGTTACCCCAATTCTGAGTGTTAGACAGCCTCACAGTATCAATTTAAAATCCTTTTGCTTTAATGGTGGAGGTCCAAAGTGTCTGACAGACCAACTTATTCTGAGCCCTGTCGGCCCCTTCAATCAGCTGGGACGGGTCCGAGTTCAGACCAACCACGCCCAGCCCTCATTTGGTTTCTGTGCATGTGGAATTCTTTACCAGAAAATCTGCGTCTTGTAACACGGTCTAATATTTTGAACTCTACATAAAAAACACATATTTTTAAATATGGCCTATGAATAATTAATGGAAAAGGAAAGCATGAACTTACCCTGAATGTTTTAATTTGTTTAACTGATCTTTGGTGTTATGGGCAAATTATGTAAAAGCACATTTTTGTGTACTATGTGAACTTTTATATTTCACAAATTGTTGTGATTTTAATTCTGTGTAAATATGTCAGGTGTGTTTCATACTTTTGAGTTACATGTGAGTGACAGGTGTATGTTGTACCTTTGAGTTACTTGTGAGTGACAGGTGTGTATTGTACCTTTGAGTTACATGTGAGTGTCAGGTATGTGTTGTACCTTTGAGTGACATATGAGTGTCAGGTGTGTGTTGTACCTTTGAGTTACATTTGAGTGACAGGTGTGTGTTGTACCTTTGCAGTGCAGAGGGACCGTCCTCACTTCAGTCCAGTTCATGAACCTCGTCCTGAATCGAACGCTTGGCCACGATGTCCCACTGAGCCAGCACCTTGGACTTACCTGAGCAACACACAAACACAAGGAAATGAGTCAATAAACAACAAACACATGGAAATGAGTCGATAAACAACACAAATCTATGACCACAATGAGAATATATGTTACAATGGACACTACAATACATCTGAGACGCACCATCTTCTGCCATCTAGTGGGGACTGAAAAAAAGTATCCTGTATCATTTGAACAGAACGTACAATTTACAATGGCAATCACTTAAGATCACATATACACCATACATTTACACACACTTTGTCTATTACATAACAAGACAAATATGTGGCCTTTTTAACCCTTAAGTTAGCCAAACTTAACTGAAACTTTGAGTTTAATTTTAAGTGTGGTTTTAAATTCACATGACTTACAAAGGATCCATGGGTTTCAGACTGATGGAAAATTAAGGCTATCCCCATAGCAAGTGACAATTCAAAACCAAATATTATACCTTCCGAAGTCCTAAAAAATAATCTGAAATCACACATCTTTGTATTTACCAATGGAAAAAAAGAGACAATATTTACTACATGACAGAACTGGACTGTGTGGTAAAAAACACAACATAATTAAACCAGACTAAATCAATGTAATTATCAGTTTAAATTTTAATTACAACCACAAATCATGAGTCCAATTACGATGTTTAGCCTCAGACAACCCCTCTTCCTGATCGCTGTTACCATGACGACGGGGTGCTCAATCACACAGCCCCACGTTTCTGTGCTCTCACCTCGTCTCCTCCTTTACCCAAAATTCTCTCTGTCATCCGTGTCTGCCTCATCACAGCTCTACTGTCGCCAGGGATGAGCAAACTGGGGCATAACCCAAAAGTCAGAGTCCCCCCCAAAAAAACATCAGGATAAAAGTTGTCCTATATTAGAGTGTTCTGTTCCACCTTGTCATGAAGTAGTAGTTTTCAAGTCAGTAGAGATTGGCAATTCCAGGGCTAAATGATTCTAGTGAAGCTGTATGGCAGGGGTGTCCAAACTATGGCCCGGGGGCCAAATGTAGCCCTCAGACCAGTTTTTATTGGCCCTCAGGCCTCCTGTTGAACCGGCCCAATTGATCATGAACAGTACTTTTAACAGCAAATTAAACTATTTCTGCCACTATATCCCCAAACACCACATTGCATTGTGATACAAACCTACAATAAATGTGTTTCAAACCTTATTAATATACAGCGGCTCTGTCAAAGCTGTGTTTAAAGCACCGCACAGCATTGATCACCGGTCTGTGGCCCTCTGCTTCAAATATGTTGAAGATGTTGAGATATGGCCCTCGATAAAAAAAAGTTTGGGCATCTCTGCTGTATGGAGTTTAAAAATGTGTGTTTTGAGAGAAGAACTAAGCCTAAATATGCAGAATTTGTGTGTTAAACATGTGTGAATGAAACAAAGCACAACACCAGGTCAGTTTGTCATGAGGAAACAACATAAGAACAGATCAGATAATAGAGTAATATGGGCCCTTTAAGTGAGTATATTGTGTTGTCTACTGCTGCTTGTAAGACCATAGAAACAATACATCACAGCTAAGAGAAGTAAAAGTACTAAGGTATGGAGGTCCAATTTAAAGGTGCACTATGCATCTTTTCTGGTGAGATGTCTGCCACCTTCTTGTCCCCATAGAGATGTAATTTTTTTTTTGTCTGAAATGTTCCACAGCATGACTTTACCATCATAGTCAGTATAAAGAAGTGGACTAAGTGAGTGTGATGTCACCCACAGTGTTCGATGAAGCTTATAGGGGCTAGCAGTTATAGGAGCCAATTTGGAGTCGAGTTCCATATTTGGAATTCCGACCGTGAGTATCACATAACAACCAAAGAATCAATCTGTAGCAGGCTGTTGAAGGTAACGCCCCTTCCCGCCCACACCGCTGGTTTAGCAGGGAGTGGGAACTTAGCAACTCTGTCAATCAAACTTGTTGCTAACGTTAGCAGGAGCGACATCGGAGAAAGGAGGAGGTTGATTTGTGCCTGATTAATGTTCACATCTTGACTTACAAACACAATTGTGAAATAAAAACACCAGGATCATGTAGAGTGGGTTAAGACGAACAATTTACAATTTTTTATTGGAATGCGGTGGCTAGCAGTTTAGCTATGTTCATTTATATATACAGTCTATGGTTGTACTGTTTGCATCAGTTCTCACCATCAAGTCCGTTGTGCTGTTCATAGGAGCGTTTTCCGAGGATGGTGGGTGAGCCGTGGTTCAGGATGGGAGAGGCCTTGATCGGAGTGAGGCTCCCAGTGGAGATGCAGCCGGAGCGGGGAGGCTCTCGGGCCGGACGAGGGTGTGCTTCTGGAAGAGACAAGACACAATGGTATTAATAATCAAAACAAAAACAAAAAAAAACATTCAAAAGTTTGGACAAACTATACTCACAAAACACATCAAATATATGAAGTAAGATATATGGAGTATTATGTAGTAAAGAAATAAGTTTTATATTCAAATCCTTAAAGTAGTCATCCTTTGCTTTGTCAAGAAAAAAATTTGTAGAGTTATCTTTATCTTTACTACTTCATATATTTGATGTCGTCAGTGTTTTTATTTTATTTTTTTTTTATTTTTACCACTTTCAACATTTTGTATACACACAGAAAGAGAGGGTGTGTCCAAACTTTTGAATGGTTGTGTATGTGGTTACATTCATTACATAATTTTTATCTCAATATATAGTCGAATTACATATATAAACAAACTCATACCTAAATACCGGACCACAGACTCAAGTGGTTTGCGTTCCACAGGTTTCAATGAGGGCTTTTTGAGTTTTTCTGGCAACCGTAGTGCACCTGTGAATATATGATATGAAATCAAAAACACAGCATTTCAACCCCCTGATCTGTATGTATGAGCCACAGACTGTAGAAAGAAGTGGACTAAGCGAGTGTGACGTCAAAAGAAACTCATCCAGGCTAGCAGTTATAGGGACAAATGTGGAGCCGAGGTCCATATTTGGAATTCAAACTGCAAGTATCATAGCAACCAAAGAGCCAAACTGGAGCGAGGCTGTTGACGGTAACGCCCCTTCCCACCCCTTGGTTTAGCAGGGAGTGGGCACTGAACAAACTGCCAATCAAAGCTGTTAACCCTAGAAGGAGTGACCTCGGGGAAAGAAGGCACCTGATTGTCTGTTATTAATGCTCATATCTTGCCGCCATCATAAATGTTCATATCTTGCCGCCATCATAAAAACACCAGGATCATGTAGAGCGGGTTAATACGAACATTTTAGGAACAAAATTACGAGTCTGACAGCACCAGTTACAGAGAGAGGGGCCACAGTTTTTAAGTGTAAAGTGAATTAGAGCCAGAGTCGATGAAGCGGAAAGTGCACCCATGATCACTTCCTATTTGGAAAGCAGCAGCGGCTAGCAGGTTAGCTATGTCCATTCATACAAACAGTCTATGGTATGAATTGTAATTGTAGTTGTTAAAAGTCCACCGGACTTCATTTCCCAGGGTGCACCTGTCGTTATTGTAGTGCCGGAAGGCCCGTGGCCCGTGAGTTCAGCAGAATCATTGTGGTGTTTAGAGCGGTGCCTCGTGTTCTCTCAGGTCATCCTGCCTGTTTTCGTGTGTATGCGTACCGTGTGCGTTCTTACGAAGTGAGTATTGTTTGGAATTGTTTATTTACCCATTTTGTATAGTTTTGACCATATTTGCATATTTGCATTGTTGCATTTATATTTTATACTTAACGTTTACTTAGAAGTTGATTTATTGTGTTAGAGCGCCTCCCTGTGGTTCCTTCCCGTTAAAACATGTAATTTTCTCTGTTCATTTCAATGTAAACTTATTGGTGTGGCTAATGCATATATACTTTGTTTTCCTTTCAGATAACCACACGCACACACACCCACACCCACACCCACCTATATACGGACACCACCCTAACCTACCTGTATAACAATCAGTCCCTCAATATCACCTGCTCTCTCCTCCTGAATAAACCTCCCTCGACTATCTAATCGGAGTTTGCCTGTTCCTTCTAACCAAGGACAACTCAGTCGGAGACGAATCAGACAGCAGTGCATGCCAGACGCACACAGTACCTTACAGTAGCGATGTGTGATTGGAGACGCTATGTAAAGTCTGTGTCACTCACATTCAGCCTTGATGGCAGCTGAGTTGACAGGGAGGTACGGGTGCCGTGCGAGGAGACGGGGTCTAATCAGGTCCTGGCACAGTCTCCGGGCAATGCGGGTCACTGCGGTGGTCTGGAGGTAAAACGCCTGTCGAGTTTTCACCGCAAATTTTGGACTGCCGCTGTGTCTGAGGGGGAGGCCGTGAGGGCTCTGAGGAGAAAGGAGAGAGGAGATGAGAGATGAGAGAGGGGAGGAGAGGAGAAGAGGAAAGGGGGAGAGGAGAGGAGAGAGGAGGGGGGAGAGGAGAGAAGGGAGAGGGGACAGAAAGGAGAGAAGAGGAAAAGAGGGGAGAGAGTAGAGAGAGGAGCAGAGAGAGGAGATAAAGTAGAAGAAGCGGAAATGAGAGAGAAAAGAGGACAGAGGAGAAAGGGGGGAGAGAGAGAAGAGAGGGAAGAGAGGATGGGAGAGAGCGGATAGAGAAGAAAGAGGAGAGGGGAAATTTGTTTTAAGAGTACAGAACTCTCTGATGTAATAGAGCAGGCTTCAAAAACTCCACAATGAACTGTTACCTATAACCCCAAACCACAGCCCCTGACAACTCACTCTCTCCACAGCCCCTGATCCCTCCTTCACTCCACAGACCCTGACCCCTTTGTTCACTCCAAAGCCCTGCACTCTTTATCGGACTCTATAGAGCAGGGGTGTCAAACTCAAATTCACAAAGGGCCAAAATTAAAAACTGTGATTAAGTTGCGGGCCAAACTAAGTATGTATTCAAAATTTCAAAAACATCTGCATGTTGGAGTGGATTAAATTTGAGTGAGGTGACAGGTAACAGATGCTAATAAGTGTCAACAAAAGTGGTGGGGTCTGACGGCAACACATTTGCATAGCATTCTGGGGCTCATAGTATTAGATGTGCATGCTCTATGCTGGCGCGACGACCGGCGGGCCAGCTCTAATACATATTTGATATGATCTTGCGAGCCAAATATATTTATATTGAGGGCCAAATTTGGCCCACAGGCCTGAGTTTGACATGACTGCTATAGAGCCTCAGTCACAGAGAGATCTTATAACGGCTCAAGCTAACTTCCTGTCTCTTTACCGTGCTGGAGCGGTTGGGCCCAGGCCGCTCTCCGTCCAGCCTCGTGGGCATCTTCAGACCGCCGTACTTTTTCCAGTACGTCCAGCAGGAGGCGCACAAGCGGCACTGCATGTTTGGAGGGCCCCAGGAGTACCACTGGAATGAACCACTCGCTACAACACAACAGCAGGGTTAGATTAGACAAGATAGACTATAATCCTTCTAATACTCAGGTAAAGGTATTTATTCAGTGTTTGTATTAAGTGACTGTAGTGTTGCATAACTAAGAGGCCGAAGTAACACCAGACATATTAAATGGTGGAGAATTTTGTATTGTAAATAACGATGATAATAATAATAACAATAATAACAATAATAATAATAATAATAATAATGTCTATAATAATAACAGTTTTTGTCAATCCTGAAATTTTTAGATGGAAGATATAGTAAAAGTACTGTAGTAAAGTAGAATTTTTATGTGTATGTACATGTCACAAAATTAATAAGAAAAAAATAAGAAACTGATTCATTAAAAAAAAAAAAATGAACAAAACTTGTGTGAAATGCGTTTACTTTTAACTTTTAAAGAAAAATACTTTACGTTGATTTTTTTCATGTCACACTTATACTTGAGTAACTGGATCTGTCGAATGAGAGGACGTATCCAAACTTTTGACTGGGAGCCTTGTGAGGCCAACATTTTGAACTGAACTGCAAAAATGTGAGTATTATATATTGTCATAATGATACTTTGCAACTAGTCTCATTCTCTGGGGGTGTGCAGCTAACTAGACTTTGCATCTGACCAGAAAGAACTGATTTAGTTGAACTACAAAGGGTGAGCTGATTTGTGCTGTTAAACAAGTCCCTCTCAAATAACATTGCAGCCACAAGCTAGCTAGCATTAGCCAACAGTTTTTTCAGTTAGTCACTCTCACCTTTTTGTTGAAAATCAAACTCCTAAACAGGACCATGAACGCTCAGACTGATCACGCTCAGACTGAAAATTTGCTCTTTAAATTCAATTTGTATTTCTTGAGTTTTCAGATCTTAAAACATTGTGCGAGTGCCAATGTTTGCTAATGTGTGCATTGTGTCACTACAGTAAATGCTGAACATTCCGCCATAGAGATGCATATAGAACACCCCCAGCGTGACATCAGTTCAAAGTATCAATTCTTGTCTTGTCTCACTCGTGTGGATCCAATCTCATTCCCATCCCTTTAAATACAATGTGGTCTGATAAAGTATATATAAACTGTTCTTACTGTAGCAGCTCTCACAGGCCCGGCCCAGTCCTGGAGTCTGGGGAGCTGTGGCCCCGGCTCCATTCACCAAAGGCTTCACACTGTTACTCAGTTGGTTTGGGTTGGGTTTGTTACTAAAAACATGAAAAATAGACATTAAAAGTGCAATATGACATTATCAGTATGAATACAGCCTTGTTTCATTTGATAGAAAAAGAACACAGCAGATGAACGCACTAGTTTGGGATGTAGACCTGCTTCAGCTTGCTCTCTGCTTCTGCTGCTTTTAACCGTTTCTAAAACACAGAGAGTTTAAACAGAGTGATAAACACAGGTATAGAAATAGAGAGATTAGGAGCCATACAACATTATAAACAAGCTAATAGGAAGTATACGTTTGAGCCATCTATGAAACAACTCTACCTTAGACCCTCAGATCGTGTTATATCAACTCATACATCACAGTCACATAGCCCAGCTCTCTCCAATAGGACATTGTGAGTCATTCTCTTGGTGGTTTTCAGATTCTAGAGCACGATGACATCATACTCCCAGATGGGGGCACAAGAGCCTGTTTTTCCTATAGATTACATTGTACTTTGCCATGAAATATCCGAAAGGTAAATTCACAAATGGTGAACCCGATCATTTTCATTAGTGACTGGACCCAACTCACTGTATGACAACAAAAAACTGCATTTTAACCAGTGGAGGATGAAATACTCATTTTTGTTACTTAAGTAAAAGTACAAATACATAGGTGAAAAATTACTTAAGTAAAAGTATCTCGGGGAAAAAAAAATCTACTCTACTAAGTAAAAGTATTTAAGTACCTAAGCGTAAAAGTGTATTGTTAATTTGTGTAAAATGTAAATGTAGTGATACATATTTAAAATGAGACATATTTTGCTCAACAGAAACAATACAATAACAATATTATTTTTTCTCATGAAATTTGTGTATTAATTTTTGTTTGCTCAAAGCCGAAGCTTGAACTCGAAAACTTTAGTCAGGATATTATCACGAACATAGTAAAAATAACCCCTCGAATCATATGGAAAGTGCTTTTTACTTTTTAGTCCAGTGCAAAAATGTAGTGAAGTAGAAAGTATAATGTATACACTGTAACATGTACAGATACCTAAACATTCTACTCGCCTAGTTTTATTTTTTATTTTTTTTAGCCGTAAAAATCATGTTAAAGGAAGTATCAGCATGTACTTTTGCCTTTTTTCACACAACTACCTCTATTTTACATATCCATCCTTACTTTGATGCATTGAATAACTGACTGGGAGAATCCTAGCGGCACCTGCGCTCTGATTGGTCATCTTTGAGGGATGACATAAGCGCATTACCATAATGACAGTAACATACTTAAAGAGCCCCATGCCTCTGCTTTGAGATGCCGTTTGAATTTACATGAGAGCATGATTGGTTGGTGAGTTACAGTAAAGAAAGTCCGCAACCGCGAGTCTATCGGCAGTGATAGCATTCGACGCTATAGGGTTAAGTAGAGTTCGTTACCTTACACCACTGATTTTAACAATGTTCATTTTAGGTGCCCCTAATCTGTATTAAATATTATTGGTCAATAGAATGTTGTAATGTCTGAAACATGGCAATACTTGAATAGATTGACAGAATGAGTTAGCAATAGGAAGCCCATAGTAAAATCCAGTTGAGGTCAAATTACTCTAGGGACTCATGTGGGTCTAAAGCCAGCAGTTAGGCCTTTAAAATTATTTAAAGGTCAAAGGTTTTTCGTGTTACCTGCTGTACATATCTGTCTGTAGTCTTCCACATGTAGTAATACTCGATAATACTGGTGAGTGACTTCCACGGGAGCTGTGAAAAATACACAAAGAGTTTTAAGTTGACAATAGAACAAATTTAACTTTAAACAACATTTTAAGCCTTTTCTTTCCACATTATTTGCCTCAGATGTGTTTTTGTGGCTGAAGGAAAACCAGATCTGTGAGCACTTTTAGCTGCTTTTATTCTTGTATTCTTGTAATGTCTATGTTATATTTGTTGTCTGTGTACCTGCCTAGGGACAACAGATGGAATTAGCATCTTTTGCTATAATCTGGCATATTTACACTGCATTTAGGGCTGATGTTCATTAATATGCGCTCTCCCTATCAAATAAATAAATAAATAAAAATAAACACATCCCATCGGTGCCTGAACACAGAGACTAGTGCTGTACTAAAACTTTTAAAAGCAAAATGAGCCTCAAACTCCACCCAAAATGGAGCGCACGTCTTGTTTGTGGAAACCTGAGTGAGCTGCACTGGCTGCATTCATCCACCAGGGGGCAGAGTGGTGCTCACTGTGAGGGCACAAAGGAACTACACAAGAACGTCTATTGTTTGATTGGGAATTAATTTTTAGAATTAAGTAAGGGGGTGTATATATTTATTTATTTAATTTTAAAACAATGTGTTTCTAGCCAGCTAATAATTAAATCAATACAAGATTTATAGAAGTACACATCCAGAAGTGGATCGTAAATGGGGGGGTTACTTTGTTTTAAATGGATTTAAACTTGAGCTGCAACAATCAGAATAATAGTGATTAGTCCCATAATAAAGCATCATATTTGTATTTTGACAATCATAATCGTTAACATTATTAAATCAAAATGAGATCAAAATAAACAATTTATTATTTTCACCAATAAGATATTTAGAATCTATTCAAATATATTCTCTCTGTAGAACAGGCCTGTCACCATAACACAGTTTGAAGTTTGATATATCGCTGAAGTAGATAAAACAATATATGATAATACTGAAAGAAATGTATGCCACTGACACAAAAACCCAAGAGCAGATTTAGACCACAAAAACTATTATAAATCTACAATATGTAAAACATAAATAAATAAATAAAAATTAGTGTTTAGGTTTGTGTCTATACAAAGAAAAAGTCCCAATGATCTCCCCACATCTCTCACATCCTAAACCATGAGTCCTGATATAGTCCTGGTGTAGTCCTGGTGTAGTCCTGGTGTAGTCCCGGTTTAGTCCCGGTTTAGTCCCGGTTTAGTCTTGTCCTGTCCAGTGTAAAGAAGTGGACTAAGTGAGTGTGATGTCACCCACAGCCTTCGGCTCCAGTCAAATGAAGCATATTGAGGCTAGCAGTTATAGGGGCCAATTTGGAGCCAAGTTCCATATTTGGAACTCTGATCCTGAGTATCATAGCAACCAAAGAGCCACTCTGGACCGAGACTGTTGAAGGTAACACCCCTTCCCCTCTGCATTGCTAGTTTAGCAAGGAGTGCTAGCATTAGCAAATCTGTTGCTAATGCTAGCAGGAGCGACTTCGAAAAAGAAGGTGCCTGATTTGTCTGTTATTAATGTTCACATCTTGATTTACGGACAAAATAAAAACCCCAGGATCAAGTAGAGCGGGTTAATACAAACATTTTAAGACCAAAATGACGAGCCACAGTTACAGAGGGCCACAGCTTTTCAATGTAAAGTGAATTGGAGCCAGAGTCAGTGGAGAAGGAAGCCTAAATATGCCGGTTTGTTTGTTAAACATGTGTGAATGAAACAAAACACAACTCCAGGTCTGTTTGTGATGAAGAAACAACATTAGAACAGAGATCAGAGAATAGTGTAATATGAGCTCTTCAACAGGTGCAGCTGGATGGACTTTTGGTGTGGAGCTTAAAGAGTATATTTCTGTGTCAAGTATAAGGGGCAGCAAGTCTGATGCTACACATTTGGTCAAACACAAAATTGTTTTATTGACGGAGTGTGAATTGGCTGCTGTGATTAGCTAAAACTCCTCTGAGAGTCCCTTCTCTTCTTGAACGATACTGACGGGAGCCATTCAAGATTCATAATTGACAGAACTAAACTGAAATAAATATATAAAATATGGTGTAAAAGAGTCACTAATCTAATCTATACATAGACGGTGTATACATAGTCCAAATAGGAAGTGAGCATGGGCACGTTTCCGGCTCCAATTAACTTTACATTGAAAAACTATTCCCTGTCTCTGTAACCGCTGCTGTCAGCTTCGTCATTTTGGTCTTAAAATGTTTGTATTCACCCCCTCTACATGATCCTGTTTTATTTCACTACTGTGTCTGTAAATCAAGATATGAGCATTAATATCAGACAAATCAGGTGCCTTCTTTTCCCGAGGTCGCTACTACTAGCATTAGCAACAGGTTTGACTAACAGTGTTACAAAGCATCCGCCCCCTGCTAAACCGGCAGTGTCAGCGGGAAGGTGCATTACCTACAACAGCCTTGCTTCAGATTAGGGCTTTGGTTACTATGACACTCTCAATCGAAATTCCAAATATGGAACTTGGCTCCAACGTGGCCGCTTCATTTGACTTCAGCCGAATGCTATGGGTGATGTCACACTCACATTAAGACTACTTCTTTATACTGTCTAGCGATCTATAGTGAACTTCAAAACATGAATCACAAAACATTGCAAATAAAAAGGAACAGTAAAGTTAACGAAAACATTATTTCAAATATAACCAAAGCCTGAAGTGTACCATTTTGCTGTACTCACAAAGTCCTGCTGTATATCTGTGAAGTCCTTGCCGTACTTCTCCAGAGCTTCCTCAAACAGATTGGCCTCAGACGCGCTCCACTCCTCCATCTCGTCTCTGCAGAGGACTGGCCCTCCCTGAGGCACCAGGGAGGATATGGCCCGAGTCATGTCATAATCTGCCGTGTGCAGACTGTCCATGGCATGAAACTGAGGAAGGACAACAGGGAACAGTCAATATACGTAGGTCTATCACTAACATCTCCCACATGTTAGTGCTATATGAACCATCTCACACTTAGGACTTCAAGGACCGGCTTCCTGCTGGTGCCCAGAGTCAGGACAGAATCAGGACAGAGTCAGGACTAAAGCAGGACTAAAGCAGGACTAAAGCAGGACTAAAGCAGGACTAAAGCAGGACTAAAGCAGGACTAAAGCAGGACTAAAGCCAGCCAACCTGCGGGCCAGTGGATCTGACTGCTCTACAAATTATGTTTATGTCGAGAGTGGGATTCAAACCGGCAACTATCAACTAAAGTGTTTCATTCTGCTGTTTATTTACTGCAGCTCGTGATTTTTTACAATATTGTAGATTTAGAAACGTTTTAGTGGTTTGAATCTGCTTTTGGGTTTTTGTGTCAGTGGCATAATAGTTTCAATATTATCATTTATATTTACTTCAGCAATATATCGAACGTCTGACCTAATTGGTACTAGTCTAGTCCTAATTTAAATCTGGTCAAGTTTTGTTGAGCAATGTTGGTAAAGCCTTCTGAAAACATGGCCTTTCAAAAATATGGCCCCCAGAAAAAAATAAATAAATAAATAAAAAAACTTGAATTGAATAGCTCTGGGATAGAGAGTAGCCTTTTGAGAGTCCTGTTGGGTTTATAAAGTAAAACACAGATATAAGGCATTATTAGAAGTAGTGACCAAGATGAAGGATGTCCATAAAGTTGCTTCACAATTTTAAAATTCAATTACAAAGGCAAGTGATAAGATATATCAATTACATTTGTTCTATCGTACTCTGTGGTTATAAAAGTTCAATTCAATTTATTTTTGTAGAGCCCAAAATCTCAACAGCAGTTGCCTCTTAGTGCTGAACATAAGAATTAATTCAACCAACAGAAGGTTAGAAAATCAACAATCACAATCAAAGAGAAACAGACAAGCAAATTGGCAAAACGTTTTTAATCATACTGGGGTCTGCATTTCCAGAGCGTTGGATAGGAAGGGGTGGAACAGTTCCATTTGCACTACGTTCCCCAGGATTCTGGATTTCTTTTTATGGGGCTGTGTTAAAAATATTGTGCATTGAACAAAGATACGAGACATTACTGAACTAAAGCAAAAGATAACAGATGAGACTGAACCATTGATGAGACTCTGCTACAGCGAATATGGCAAGAAATCCAGTCCCGTCTTGATGTGCTTCATGGGACTAATGGAGCCCATATAGAGGTGCATTAAATGAGGTCAAACACATTGGAAATCACTGTGTACAACAGAAGAAATCTGATAAACACATCTGATCAACTGCTTTTGTAATACATTTTTAAACTGTAGAGACTTTATGGACACCCTGTATATAGCTGGGTTTCAGATAACATCACCACATTCTATAGGTTGATCATATTTAATACAGATGACATCACCACATTCTATAGGCCAATCACATTTAATACAGATGGAGGCGGTTAAAATGAATATTCAAATGCAGACTTTTGTTGTAATATAAGAAGTTAATGGGTCCAGTCTCTAATATCAGTTCAAAATTTGTGGGTTTACCTTTTGGCAAAGTACAATGTGATCAAAAGGGAAATCTGGCTCATGCACCCCCATCTGGGTGTATGACCGCCAGTTCTATGCACATGCTCTATTTATCCATTTACCCGACCACACAACAATATTCACGACAATATTTAAATCTGCCCCAGTCTTGATGTGGCAATTTCTGGTGAAACTAGAACAAAATGATATATATTTTTTCCTCATAATGATTGATTGTGATTTTCAATTAGATTCAATTTCATCTTTTTGAGAATCAAATCAAAATGGCTTTTAATATTCTGTGAATATACACAGACTTGCTGACAGACGGCTGGCTGTAGACCTCTCGATAAAAACTCTCAAGCTGATCACTGCCGATTCGAAATGATTAAATTGCTATCTTAATTAAAATTTGATTATAACACAGCCCCATTAGAAACACAGCAATCGCCAAGGCTGTAACAACATTAATATTACTATACACTCTGCAACCTTCATGTTTCCCTTCGCTGTTCTGTTTTTTACACTATGCTCTTCATCTCAGATCCTTGTCGTCTTCTTCTCCTGCTCCGTCTCTGCAGTGGGAGTCTGAGTGCTTTGGGCTGTGCTTCAGACTCTGTGGTGGGAGGAGCTTAGGGGTTGCACATGTTTTATAAATGAGGAGCAGATCTGAACAGACGCGACCAGGGCCCAGATCAGGGTAAAGACTAACCACGAACAACCGGAGGGCAAAATATGTCCACAGCTCTAACATACAAAAGATATAGGAAGAAGAAGCTCAGGGAGGGCATCTGATACACAAGGAGGGTATCTGACACACACAGGGACATTTCAGAACACGTTTGTAAAGATGTAAACTACAGGGTTAGCAACTTTTATGCATAACAAGACCCCACGGAGACACAGGGAGCGCGTGTGACACACACACAGGAAGGGCATCGGACACGCAGGGACATTTCGGAACGTGTTTGTACAGATCTAAACTACAGGGTTAGCAGATTTATACAGAATAAAACAGGATATGTTGTTGTTTATGGATTATGGCCCTTCAAAAGCTGCAGTCTTTGTGATTTGCCAGTTGCTTCCATTCAAACTGTGATTTTGATTCAATTGTCATTAATCTTCCAGCCCTGAGTGCAGCTGTGCTATAATCAAACTCAGCCATTTCTAATTGTCAGTAATCAGCTTGGGTCTTTTTAATGGAGAGGTCTATAGCCGATCCTCTGGCAGTAAAAGCATGTGGTTTGGAGCAGAGTTCAGACCATGGTGAAAGAAGTGGTGCTGATTAACATTCTGTATTTTCTATGTTCAGCAAATTAATAATAAAATGCACTTGTGCTTATTAATAAGTTCCACCTTGTGATGTCATTGATCGGTAATACAGGAAGTGCTCCATTATGTTTTTAAACTGCATACAGCTTCAGTAGAATCATTTAGATAATTTCATCCCTGGAATTGCCAATCTCTACTGAACTAAAGGTAAAATGAGCTGTTAACTTGCTTCATGACATCACAAGGTGGAACAGAGCATTTTGAGCTTTGGAGATGTAGACAGCCTAATAATAAAGGGTTACTCAAACATGTGTGAATGAAACAAAACACATCTCCAGGTATGTTTTTGAGGAGGTGACAGCATTATAACATGGCTTAAATGTCACAAGTGTCACCTTTCATGTGCACAATCCTACTGTTGAAACATATACCAGAAATGTAATCACAATTGCAATAAAACTAAGCTAAATTACAAGATACCAGTAGAACTTAGCCCTTGTTCTTAGCTATTAGGCTTTGGGACCTGCATGTGGACTGGTACATGAGCGGACACAGAACACTCTTCTTTGAGCTTGTAAATCTAGTGTGTTCTCACCAGTGTAATGTCTCTGGAGGCAGCGGCGGCGCTCATGTGGAGACTGGGCTGCCGGACAGAGCTGCTGCAGTCCAAAGCGCGAGCAAATGTTCCAACTGACCTGAGGAGAGTTAAACGTGAAAGGTGAAAGGGGGAGTGCTAGACGGATACAAAGAAGGTTAGGAGGCAAAGGGAGATACCAGACTATAGGTTCTAAAGAAGTGAACTAAGTGACTGTGACGTCACCCACAGCATTCGGCTCCAGTTAAATGAAGCTCATCGAGGCTAGCAGTTATAGGGGCCAATTTGGAGCAGAGTTCCATACTTGGAATTCCAACCACGAATATCATAGCAACCAAAGAGCCAATCTGGAGCGAGGCTGCTGAAGTTAATGCCCCTTCCCGCTACCTGCTAATCCAGTGATGCAGGCACTTAGCAACGCTGTCAATCAAACCTGTTACCAACGCTAGCGGGAGTGACCTTGGGGAAAGAAGGCATCTGATTTGTCTGTTATTAATGTTTATATCTTGATTTACGGGCACAATAGCAGGACCATGTACAGAGGGTTAATACGAACATTTTAAGACCAAAATGCCGGTTCTGACAGCAGCAGTTACAGAGAGGGACCACAGTTTTTCCAAGAGTCAATGGAGCCAGAAGTGCACCCATGATCACTTCGTATTTGGAACACGGCAGCCAGCAGGTTAGCTATGTCCATTTATATATGCAGTCTATGGGGGTGCCAGACAGATACAGAGGAGGGTCTGAGGTGGGTAAAGGCAGTATCAGACACATTTTGTGACTCATCTACATCAAGTATCTTATTAAACCCAAAAGAAAGAGTTGCAAACATCACTGAGCATTGGTGGTTCCACCATGCTTTGGTTTAGGTTCTCATTTATTTCATCTCCTCATGAAGAAATTTGGCTCCGAGCAGGGGTCAGTAGCATTAACACATAGACATGACATAACAAAAAGACTAAACTTAAAAAAAAAAAAAAAACCCACACACTTAAGACTAAATGCATGTGCTTTAAATATCACTATCCAACTTCTCTGCTTGTCATTGGAGATTTTTTTTTTGTTTGCATTGCCCTGTGTTCCACAGTATGGCATTAGATGTTTCTTTCTTTCTCCACTATGACAGGTAGGTGACTGCAGCCAGCAGGCCAAGTTACAGTCCAGATCTGTGGAGATGTGATCTTGCTCAGTGTTTAAGGCCATAAAGCACCTATAATTTTAAAGGTGCTTTATGGCCTTAAACATTTACAAAATGGAAGACAGACCAAGACTGACTGCAATCAAATCATTTCCAGCAGAAGAGTCAGACGTGCTGATTTAAATACACACACTTTTACCTTCAACAAAACTCACCGAGCCACGACTAAAAACTGGTCGATCTGTTTCTCTGTGAGTGAGCTGTTCGGATCCCAAACCTTCTCCTCCATTTTGGAAAGATCCCTCCCGTCTTCCTCATCTGAAACAACAACACCATGTGTTCAAAATGTGACTACAGCAATGCTCAGCTCAATGGACATGGAAAATATTAGGACAAAAACTAATGTTTGATACAGTACATATTTCTTTAATCTTGGATACAGTAAAAATTCAAAAGTTCACCATGTAACTTGTCTCAATAGTAAAGGTTTTGCCTTGCCTGGAATATTCCACAGTATGGCATTAAATATATCTATCTCCATGGAGACAAGCAGGTGACGTAATCGCACCAAGTTACAGGTCAGCTCTGTGGAGAGTCAAGCTAGCAACACAGATTGGTTTAATGCTATACTGTGGAACATTCCAGGCTAGGGTTCTCAAAAGTATTAAAAATGTTAATTGATAGTAAAATAAGTATCACGTGGATTCACCGTGAGTTTGGAGTAGGCATTGGACGATAAAGAAATTTTGTGTTTCAATTATCATGGTCAAAATAATTGCAATTAACAATTATGTCACAATAAAGATTAAAGTTGCTGATAGTTTAAAAAATGTTATGAATATGAATAATTATAATTTTATTGTTATGAATGAGTTCTGTGTTTAAACAACTTTTATATAATTGTACTTTGTTATCAGTGAAAACAACTACGATCTAGCGAAGAACTTTATGGATAAGCAGGGCCGTCAACAGAAATTTGGGGGCCCAGGTCAAGAAGCCTCACAATTCTCGGCCTCCTAAGACCCCGGGCCCTGAGACAACAGACCGCTTTGTCCCCCCAATTATGGCAATTGTCACGATTATACAAAATGTCCCACAAACGATTATTGTCTACCCTATCCATCACAATAAATGATATTGTTTATCGTCCCATCCCTAGTTTGGAGCAGAGTTCATTCAAATTCTCTTCTTCTCCCAAGTCCCACTCACATTGGACAAATGCACAGCGCTTTAGGGGCTGTCCGAGCTTGGGCACGGTTCGATTAGGCCTGTGTGGGGGTAGTCTTAATGTTAAAAATCACATTCTATCGTCTCGTGTTTTTAATTATCATTGTGGTGTCTGAATCTGTATTGAGTCTACTCTTTAGTGTCCAAATCCAGTTTTAAATTTTTGTATAGTGACAACATTATTCCAGGCAAAACAATAACATCTCCATGGAGACAGGAAGTAGAAAGTAAACGCAAGGTTCACCTTTGGCAGGTTTCAGCTTCACAAAATGGAGCCGAACTTGTGTTTACAAACATGGTGTGCTTGTGTAAGTTCTTAATAAGTCCCAGTGCTGATCAGGCAGAGTCACACTGCCAATACCTCCTCTCTCTCCTCCTCTTTCTGACCTCCCCCCTCTCTCTCACCCACCCCTCCTTCTTCCCTCCCCCTCCCCCCTCTCTCTCTCTCTCTCTCTCTCAAACTTCCCTCTGACACATGTATCTCCTCCTCTCTCCTTCTCTCTGACACATGTACCTCTCTCATCATCACTTCTCTCCCTCTCACATATGTACCTCCCTCTCTCTCTCCTTCTTTCCCTCCTCTGCCTCTCTCCCTTTCTCCTTCTCTCCCTTCTCTCCCTCCCCCCTCCCCGAGACATGCATCTCTCTCTCCTTCTTCCCCCTCTCCTTGTCTCCCTCTGACACATGTACCTCTCTCCCTCTCTCCTTCTTTTTCCCCTCTAATTCTTTCCCTCTGACACATGTACCAGAATCTCATTAACATGTCTTTAATTAGAAAGGCCAGTGTCCCGTGGAGGGCTGATTGCCGTTTCTCGGATTATCCCACCTGCTAAGAATAAAGATTTTGGCAGAACATGAGCGCACCTAAATTTGGCATTTGAAAATTTGTGAAAACTGCGAGTTATTGGAATTATTGGAAATTCCTGCACATCGCTGAATAATATTGAATAATAACTCCAAAATAAAGTCCAAGCATGACACAAGAAAATACTTAACTCAAAACCAAGAATAAACCTGAACTAAACCAGATGTAAACAGGACAAAACCAGGACTAACGAAGACACAATCAGGAATGACCTTCTACTAAATCAGATATAAAGTAGGACTCGAACAGGACTAAACCAGAACTAAACCAGGTCTAGACCAGGACTGTGATCAGCCCTTGTTTATCCTTAGTTTATACGTGGTCAGATTAAACCAGGTGTAAACCAGGACTAAACCAGAACTGAACAGAACTAAACAAGTTCTAGACTAGTTCTAAACCACAGACTGTGTAATGAAGTGGACTAAGTGAGTGTGACGTCACCCACAGTGTTCGGCTTCAGTCAAACGATGCTCATCAAGGCTAGCAGTTATAGGGATCAATTTGGAGCCAGGCTCCATATTTGGAATTCCAACTGCAAGCATCATAGCGACTAAAGAGCCAATCCAGGGGGAAGATGTGGAAGGTAACACCCCTTCCCACCCACACTACTGGTTTAGCAGGGAACGAGCATTTGGCAATACTGTCAATCAAACCTGTTGCCAACACTAGCGGAAGCGAACTCGGGGATAGAAATGCACCTGATTTGTCATGTCATGTTATTAATGTTCATATCTTGATTTACAGACACAATAGTGACATAAAAAGACCAGGATCACGTAGGGTTAAAAACATGTTACAAACATCTTAAGATCAAAATGACAAATCTGACAGCAGCAGTTACAGAGAGAGGGGCCACAGTTTTTCAATAGAAAGTTAATTGGAACCAGAGTCGATGGAGCCAGAAGCGGGCCCATGCTCACTTCCTATGTAGAATGCTGGAAGGTTAGCTATGTCCATTTATATTTACAGTCTATGGTTTAAATCAGGACTGTACAACCAATAAACCACTAAACCAGGTGTAGATCAGGATTAACCATATCTAAACCAAAAATAAACAAGGACTCATCACAGACTAAACCAAGCGTTGTTCAGAATCAGGTCTAGACCAGGACGACCTCAAGGTTTAAATTAGGGCTTATACTCATCAAGGGCTAAATCAGGCATAAACTAGGACTAAATCAGGACTAAATCAGGACTAAACCCAGGACTAAACCCAGGACTAAACCCAGGACTAAACCCAAGACTAGACCCAGGACTAAGCCCAGGACTAAACCCAGGACTAAACCCAGGACTAAACCCAGGACTAAACCCAGGACTAAACCAAATCTAAACCTGGATTAACAAAGTTTAAACCAAAACTGGAGGCTAAACCAGGCCTAGACCAGGACTAAAACAAGCCTAAAACTGGTTTAAATTTCTATAAATATGTAAAGAAAAAATAAAATAAAATAAATAAAAATACCAAATTTGGCATCAAGAGTCCCTGGTGTACATGTGTGTGGTTCTAAAGCCCACATCTACTCTTACATGTTTGTGTAACAGCAGAGCAGAGATTATTGTTTTTAGATTGAGTAATGTAAGAAAGATCCAGCGTTGCCTAGAAACCATATGATTTTTATAAGCAGTAACAGAGTGAAAAGTGTTATGTAAGGCCTTGACTCAAGTAGCTGCGCATGTGACCAGCTCATGGGTTCAAAGGTCACCAAGTACGATAAATAGAAGTAGTGAGGGCAGTTATTGGCAACTTAGTTTAAGCCATAATATGTTTCGTTTCCATCTTGTTTACACTAATGTTAAGTTTGTGACATATTTTTTGTTTGGTTGAATCTGTAAGTTCAAGGAATTCTTATAAATATAAACAAGTAAATGCAAAAAAAAAAAAAAAACAAAAAAAAAAAAAACATTTGGAACTTTCCAGGAAAAGCCATCACAACTCCATGGTGACGACCTTCAACTGCAAAAATTGTATAGTGCACCTTTAAAGCAGGGTTTTCTTAAAATTTACAAATCTATATTTGGCCACTATTGTCACTTTTTAATAACATGTTTTATACATAGACTGTATAAAGAAGTGGATTGAGTGAGTGTAACATCACCCATAGCTTTTAGCTGCAGTCAAAGCTCATAAAGACTAGAAGTTATAGCGGCTAATTTGGAGCCCAGTTCCATATCTGGAATTCCGACTGCAAGTACCATAGCAACCAAATACCCAATCTGGAATGAGGCTGTTGAAAGTAACAACCCTACCCACCCCGCACCACTGGTTTAGCAGGGAACGGGAGCTTAGCAACAATGTTAATCAAATTTGTTGCTAACACTAGCGCAGAAAGGCGGCACCTGATTTTTCTTTTATTAATGTTCATATCTTGATTTACAGACACAATAGTGAAATAGAAACACCAGGATCATGTAGAGCGGGTTAATTAAAACATTTTAAGACCAAAATGACCAGCTAGACAGCAGTAGTTGATGGAGCTGGAAGTACACCTATGCTCACTTCCTATTTAGAATGTGCCAGCTAGTAGGTTAGCTATGTCCACATATATAGAGTCTTTGGTTTTATATGACCAAACAGCTTGCTTCACAGTTTATAATCTTTTGATAAAGCACACACCATACCTTCTCTAATTGGACCCAACATTTTTCTTTGGGTTGAAGTTTATAAAAGGCCAAAAGTTTCCACATAAAGGTGAATAGTTTACAGACTTCACCACAGACTCTTATAAAGCAGAGTAAAACAGGTCCTGGAGCAACAAATGTTCTCTCTTTAATCACTGCAGATTATAATGCGGCTTTGTCTGGCTGATTCAGTATATTTGTGTTTTTATTTAAAGTACCTTCTTGGAGCATGTCTGTGACTTCAGCCTGGTACTTGTTTCCCACTCGGATCTCTCCTTTATCGGCCAACAGTGTCTTCTGCTGAGGGTCATACACCAGCGAGTAGAAGAAGGCATCCTGGGAGTGAATTAAAATGAAACAAAAACAGAAGTGAAATACACAAAATGGACTCTTGTGAGGTTTAAGCCATGTTATAATGCTGTTATCAAAAACATCCCTGGAGTTGTGTTTTGTTTCATTCACACATGTTTGAGTAACCCTTAATTATTAGTCTGTTTACATCTCCAAACCTCAAAATTCTCCATTTCAGCTTATGATGTCATGAAGTGGTAGTTTTCAAATTAACAGCTCCTTTTACATTTAGTTCAGTAGAAATGGGCAATTCCAGAGCTGAGATGATTCGACTGAAGGTGTTTGAAGGGTTTGTGTGTTAACATGTGTGAATGAAACAAAACACAACTCCAGGTATGTTTGTGATGAGGAAACAACATTAGAACAGATCAGAAAACAGAATATGGACGCTTTAACTCATTGTCCCACCTAGTTTATTCAAGGTTTGACTTTGGCCCTGGTTTTGTTATGGTTGAGCTCTCACTGAACTGGTTTAAACTTGGTTCTGTCTGTATTAGTCCAAACCATTTCTAAAACAGGTATAAACTAGGACTAAACCTAGGTCTAAACATGGACTGATCCAGGACTAAACTCAGACTAAACCAAGACTAAATCAAGACTAAACCAAGACTAAATCAGGACTAAACCAAGACTAAACCAGGACTAAACCAGGACTAAACCAAGACTAAACCAGGACTAAACAAGAACTAAACAAGGACTAAACCAATGTCCGAATGTCCACACTATCCCTAAAGAGGACATTAGGGCTCAAACATTTTTAGTGGTGTCTGAATGTCCACTCAAAATTTCCCACAGTGCACCTTGAAAAGTATTGGGAATTGGTGGTCGCTAGACCAGTCAAGACCAGTGTGCAATACACATAGCACTTTAGAACTTGTGCAATACACACAGCACTTTAGAACTTATGCAATACACTTAGCACTTTAGAACTTGTGCGATACACACAGCACTTAAAAAGTTGTAGTAACCCTCCTGAGTTTATGTTTTTGACTTGGCTTCTGTCCTGCCTTGTATGTATTTGGCTGTATTTTGTTTATCTTGTATTTTAAGTGTGACCATCAACCTGTCCAGGGACAACAGATGGAAATTAGCCTTTGGCTAAAATCTGGCATATATACATATGTATCTTATGTTCATTAATATGCACTGTCCCTTTTCTAAATAAATAAATAAATAAATAAATATAGACCACAATGCATTGTGAGAGTCGGAAAAACAGCAGTGGACAGAGAAACACAACACAATTGAATGAAGCACATATAAGCGCTGGTTTATTTCACTGTTGATCCTGATTATCGATAAAACACTCTTAAATAAACTTTACTAGCGTTACTAGCACCACTTACCTTAGCTTGTAGGCTGTGTGGTAAATGAGGGGTTAGGGTCTAGGGGAGACATTCGGACACAGTCTTTGTTTAATATAGGGATGGGCGGTGTATCGGGTCCAGTATCGGTATCAGCCGATATCAATACAATAATTAAAAACTTTGTTGGCACTGTCTCAGTCTGTGTGTGCCCTTTTGAACAAACTAATGAGTTAAACTGGAAATAGAAGAGTGTTATAGGGCTGTATGTTACACAAACATGTAATACATCATTTTAAATCTCACTAAAATACATTTTGTAATTTTTACAAAAGTGAAAAATGGGCCTCGCTGTAGATTTTAAAAGCTAGATATCTGGATCGGCCACAGCAGCAGAGCAAATATCAAATATCAGTATCGCTCGATATCGGCCCATCCCTAGTTTAATAGTAGTCTAATACAAATGTAGTCTTGGTTTAATATGGATTCAGTTATGGTTCAATCCTGTCCAGCTTTAACCCTGATTCATAAAACAATTTTAAATCTACTGCAATAAAAACATGAGTAACAAGCAAAGGGAGTGAAGTCAGTCTCTCGCCTCCTCATTACCGTAAGCAAAATTCTAGGTCAACATCCTCAATTATTCATCTAGAAACTGAAATCTCCAGACTACAAACTTTGACAGAGCCAGAAGTTCAATGTAATGTCAGTCAAGAAGAGATAGAATATTATTATAGTTGAGTAAAGTCAATCAGAGACAAAGAGACCTCTAGGGTAGACTAGTGCAGTGGAGAATGCAACCACCATCTTGTGACTGTATAAAGCAAATTCCTATGGTATGCATTGTAAAAAACAAGAGCAGGGTATGCCTTTACCTCACCCCATAAATCTTAATCTAACCCCTAGACTGTATTAAGTGTGACGTCACCCACATCGATCGGCTCCAGTCATCTAGGCTAGCAGTTACAGGGTCAAATTTGGAGCCCAGTTCCGTATTTGGAATTCTGACCGCGAGTATCATAGCAACCAAAGAACCAATCTGGAGCGAGGCTGTTGGACCCCTTGCCACCCTGCCTAGCAACACTGTCAATCAAACCTGTTCCTAATGCTAGTGGGAGTAACCTCATGAAAACAAGGCTGCTCATTTGTCTCTTATTAATGTTCATATCTTGAGTTACAGATAAAAGAGCAAAATAAAAACACCAGGATCACGTAGAGTGGGTTAATACAAACATTTTAAGACAAAAATGACAAGCCTGGCAGCAGCAGGTACCACAGTTTTTTTAATGTAAAGAGAATTGGAGCCAGAGTCGATGGAGTCGGAAGCGCGCCCATGATCACTTCTTATGTGCAACACGATGGCTAGCAGGTTATCGATGTCCATTTATATATACAGTCTGTGGCTATAAGTCATTTCTTACACCTCATCATAGGAATGTCCACTCTGTTAACTTCATTTGAATATCTCTAGACTGTTACGAGTCCAGTGCAATCTGTCCGATGACTTTTTCAAACTCACCTCTCTTTCTAAATATGACTTCAAGGCTTCAGTTTCATTGAGGAGAGTTACACAGCACTTCCCTCTGCAAAATAAAAAAAAAGATATGATTTAATAATACACTGCTCAAAAAAAATTGAGAAACACTCTTTTATCAGAGTATAGCAACCTATCAATCAAACTTCTGAGATATTGATATGGTCAGTTAAGAAGCATAGGGGGTTGTTGATCAGTTCCAGCTGCTTTGTTTAATGAAATAAACAACAGGGGCAGTAGAGGGGCAACAGTAAGACAGCCCCCAAAACAGGAATGGTTTTCCAGGCTGATGCCACAGGTATTTTTCCCTCCTCATCTCTTCTGGCAGATTTTTTTTACTAATTGACTTTTTCCTTTGGCTTGGAGCAACATTATTGATAGCATGGTGCGGTACGTGGACGCTGTAGTGGTTGCATAAGTGGTTCCAACTCCTCCAGGATAGCACATTAATATAAGCCATTGCAAGAAGGTTTGCTGCGTCTCCCAGCACAATCTCAAGAGCATAGACTAGATTCCAAGAGACAGGTAGTTACTCCAGGAGAGCTGGGCAGGGTCATAGAAGGTCCTCAAACCGTCGGCAGGATCGGTATCTGCTCTTCTGTGCAAGAAGGAACAGGATGAGCACTGCCAGAGCCCTACAGAATGACCTCCAGTGGGCCACTGGTGTGAATGTTTCTGACCAAACAATCAGAAACAGACTCTACAAGAGTCGCCTGAGGGGCCGACTTCCTGTAGTGGCCCCTGTGCTCACTGACCTGCACCGTAGAGCTCGATTGGCATTTGCCATAAACCACCAGAATTGGCAAGTGCGCCACTGGCATCCTGTGATCTTCACCGATGAGAGCAGGTTCAACCTGAGAACGTCATGCTGCCTGCAACATCATTGAGCATGATCGGTTTGGTGGTGGGTCAGTGATGGTCTGGGGAGGCATATCTCTGGAAGGACGCACAGACCTCTACAGTTTAGATAATGGCACCCTGACCGCCATTAGGTATAGGGATGAAATCCTTGGACCAACTGTCAGACTATCAGCCTATGCTGATGCAGTGGGACCTGGGTTCCTCCTGATGCACAACAATGCCTGACCTCATGTGCCCAGAGAATGCGGGCTCTTACTGGAGGATGAAGGTATTGAAACCATTGACTGGCCCATTGACGTTCACCTGACCTAAAACCAATAGAACACCTCTGGGACATTATGTTTCGGTCCATCCGGCGCCGCCAGATTGCTCCTCAGATGGTCCAGGAGCTTAGTGATGTCCTGGTCCAAATCTGAGCGGAGATCCCCAAGACAGCATCCGTTGCCTCATGAGGAGCATGCCCCGCTGTTGTCAGGCATGCTTACAAGCACGTGGGGGCCACACTAACTACTGAGTATCATTCTGCGTTGCTATAATGATATTTTGGCAAAATAGACCCATCTGCCGCATCATTTTTTCAGTTTCATTTTTGAGGTGTCTTTGGTTTAACCCTCTGTAGGGAGATCATTTTCATTTACATAAAATCATGTGGCATACTTTTGTTACTAATAAATTACTTTCTCATTATCAGTAAAGAAATTCTAGATTATTTTTTCCCTCATTTAGATCTAATGTGTTTTCAAAGTGTTCCTCTAATTGTTTTGAGCAGTGTAATAATACATTTTATTTGAGGAGCCTTTCAAAACACTCAAGGTCGCCATACAACCATTTAAAATACAAAATACAATAAAAAGCAAAATAAATACATCATTTAGCTACAGTCCATTCATGAGTTCATAAGCCTGTTTATGGCACCATTTTGAGGACTTTACCCGTTCACTCTGAAACCCTCAGATGCTTGTATTACATGTTCTGGGTTGCTGTACAGATGTGGTTTAAAATGGGTTTTACAGAGAAGAGATCAGTCTCCAACCAACTATGACTATTCTATAAAACAAATAAAAGCTTTTAAATCATGGTCTGTAAAAATAAGTAAAGCTGCCTCATCTACCTTCTGCAAAAATGAAACTTGTGACTCGTTTTTCAAAAAAATTATATTATCATAAAACTGCTATGATTGAAGATACGTAAAGTAGACTTCTGCCTACTCTATGACAAACAGTCTGTAATCTTGGACTATTTTAAATCTTTTAAATGTGCAAAAAAGATTACACAACTAGAGATTGACCAATGTTTTTTGGTTTTTTTTTTATTGTTTTGTTTTCCATGGCCCAATGCCAATACCAAAACAGTTACAGTTAAGCGGGAATCTCATTCAATTCAATGGAGAGTTTGGGAAAAGTTTTGCAGCTAAAATCTGATATAAAGTTGGTTTGTGCAAAATGTTCATCTTTTATTAAGCATTAAACTGTAAGCATCTTATCATCGATCATTAGTACAAAGAAAAAAAAAAAGTTTTTAGTAAATTTTGGACTTAATAAAGAAAAACACATGGAATGTTTTTTTTATTTAAAGAGGAGGTATTATGCTAAATACTTTTTTTTTTTTTTAACTTTCTGCCCTTTTTTTTGTTTTCTATCATGTTATAATGTTAAAACCATGTCTGAAGAGGTTTTAGATGTCACTCATGCATGTTTGCATAATCTAGCGATCTCTCCCAGGCCCTATCCAAACCCTCCTTATGGTTAGATGTAAGATTCTGAGCAAGGCTCTGCCCACAAGCCTACATCACCCATGCTCCCAAATGATAATTCTTCATAAATATACAAAAACATGATATAAAACTGTACACAGCAACTTCACAAACCTGATGTGATGTGCACTAGTTTCATTAGTGGGATGTAGGCTGATTGTGTTGTGATAAAGGTCTGAAGGGGGGTGACTTAGCACGGAGAGCAAAGAGCATCAAAAACAAAAGTGAAACTTACATAACATGTCAATTTGTTGTTTTAGGCGAATATGGCATTTTCAAAACACTAAAAGGAAACTTGATCTAAATATGTTATGCGTTACAGTTAATATCCCACAGAAGTAAAATATCCCCTCTTTAATACCCCATAGAATTAAAATGCCCCCTTTTTAACATGCAATATTGATACTTTTGTCGAGCTCATATCCAAACTTTAACTGATTACCAACGTCACCCTTTCAACGCCACCCTTTCAATGCCATCCTTAAGTCGTTAAACAAGACATTACACTGACCGCTTGCTTTGGTCCAGCTGCACTCGTCACCTTCATTTATCACCTGATTTAAAATTATTCACAAACTAATTAGGCTCACTTTTGTAGCTGCGGCTGCTAATAACAAGCTTGATTAACACTAGCGACTGCCGTGACCTTGAGGTATGAGCACATCTTAAAAGTCAATTATATCTGACCTCTTCCTACACAAACAAACAATTTAGGTGTATTTTTAAATAGGCAGATGTTAGTTTGGCCCTTTGGAAATGTTAGTAATAATGTGGTAATGATTGTTTTTTTCAGAGGAAGAGTGCATAGGGAAACAAGATTACAAGTGGAGGTTGACATTTAGAGCTCAGAAAGAGAAAGAGGAGGCAGAGATGGTTTTATAACTGTAACTTATTTAATACAAGAGATACAGAGATATTGGTAGGCCTGTCGCGATAGTAAATTTTGAAGTTGGATATATCGCTGAAGTAATTATAGATGATAAATGATAATGAAACTATGACACAAAAACCCAAGAGCAGATTTAAACCATAAAAAAAATATTCTAAAGCTACAATATTGTTAAAATCATGAGTTGCAAGAAATATATAGCACAATGAAACACTTTAGCCGATAGTTTGCATCTGTAATGAGTCACAGAAGTTATTCAAACCTAGGTGAAATCTTATCATATAGCCAAAAAATAACCAAAAATTTCTCCAGTAGTGCAAAGAAAAAGTACACATGATAAATACTGACACCATAGACAGAGTACAAAGAAATGGACTAAGTGAGTGTGACATCACTCATAGCGTTTGGCTTCAGTCAAATGATGCTCGTTGAGGCTTCCAAGTTCCATATTTGGAATTCCAACTGCGAGTATCATAGTCTATCCGGAGCAAGGCTGTTGAAGGTAAAACCTCTTCCCACCTGGGTGCTTAGTAATGTTGTCAATTAAACCTTTTACAGAAACAATAGCAAAATATATATATATTTTTAAAAAACATCAAAAAAACATGTTTGTATAAGCGGGTTAATACAAACACTTTCAGACCAAATTGATGAGGCTGACAGCAGCAGTTACAGAGAGGGGTGATGATTTCTAATGTAAAGTGAACTGGAGCCAGAAGCTCCCCTGTGCTCACTTTCTATTTGGAACACGGCGACTAGCAGGTTAGCTTTGTCCATTTATATACACAGTCTATGGTAATACTTCACTACCTGATGTGAGTCGCTGGCAGAGACTCCAGTTGTCGGGACAGGAACAACTCTCTGTGCCGGAGCTGATGCTTTTGTTTCTCTGGGAGCTCAGACATCTCTGTGTTCTCCATCTCCTCCTCCATCTCCCCTGGAACAAACAAAGAAGTAATGAAGAGATTCAGAAAAGTAAATGCACGTTTTACAAAAACGTTATTTCAATGTCATTGTTTTATTAAGAGCCTTTCTGTGGGAGGAGTTCAAGTCCTAGTTTCTCTTTGAATGCAGACAGTCTGGATCCAACCATAGGTGTCAATCACAGTCACTTATTTTTAGCATGTGTCAAATGTAGAATAAATCTATCTCTCAAATATCCCTGGAACATTCAGAACAAAATCTATTTATGGGTTATAGGCAAAGAATTCGGCATGACAACAGTCCTCCATTTTTATAGCAATAACACGTTGGTATCGTTGAGTACTCTATGGCCAAGTATCGATATTGGATCAGATTTTGTTTTTTAGAAATGGTATCGTTGTACAGTGGTATGTCTCTATATTGCAGTTCACCTTTTGCGGGCTCGCCGTTTTGCCGATTTTTTTTTTCTGTGCAATTTTGTATGCTTTTTTTTACAGTGTATGAGTGTGCATTGTGTTTTGCGTTCTGATTGGCTAATGGTGCGTTCACATCGGAGTCTCAAGAACGCGTTGGATGCGCCTCTAGTTGGACACCTTTGCATTTAAGGAAAGGCCTCCAACTTACGTCATTTTGATGCGCGGTCTCTGTGAGTGTCTTTGGATGTTTTGTTTTCCCTGTGTCTTTGTGAATGCTGCAGACCAGGTTCAAAGAGTGATTTTAGTGTATTTATTACATAAAACCTATCAATGAAGGTGATCAGCTCTGTGGCGGCGTGTCTGGGTCTGTGACTAGCCTTTATACTAGCCATTATGCTAGCCGGTGAACGCGGTATAATTAAGTTGCCGCTAGTTTGTGGCTGATGTCTCTCTATTTGTTCCGGATAATGACATTGCTCTGTCACTGGAGCGTGGTCTCTTGGTTAACACTGTGCATCAAACACCAAAAAGTTCAGCTTTTTCGACTTTTGGACGCGCAAACAAAGCGTCAAGATGCGCGTCCACCATAGACTTTGCATGCAAACTCAGCATAAAGAAGGACAAAAATAACATAAGCAGCAAATAGGTTTTAACAAGGATGCAAAAATGTTTGTAACCATCATAAGGATGGAGTCTGCTTTAGCTTTGTGGATCAGTGACTGCAGGAAAAACTACTTTACGAGACATTACAGAAGTGCGGCACCAGGACAAAGGCATGGTCAGAGGAACTGAGAAATGCTCATGAAGCACTAATAATCATTTCTTATGTGTCCAACCACGTAGGTTGATCATTAAAATTTTTATTGTTACAGTATTTCTAAAAGCTGTAATTTTCATTTACAGTACAGTATAGTATTTGGTTTCTTTCTGTAATAGTGTGCTTATTTATTTATTTATTTTTATCTACAAAGGTTTTAACTTTGAGAGAGAAATGTGAGTGACTAAATGTTCTTCAGCATATGTTAACAATTGGCAATAGGTCAAGTAATGAGCTAAAAGTGGCTTAAATGGAGTTTTAGCACGGTGGGCCTTACATATCCAAACCCAGACTATTACTGTGCCCTGCTCATATTGTCAAAGTCATTTTCCGCTCACAGCGGGAGGCTCAGCAGGGGGCAGCAGAGAGGAGAATTCGCTCAGAAATAAAATGTCTCGGAAAATCGCAGACAGGTGAGAATAGAGTTATAACATACAGAGAGGGATGGGGCCAAAGGTGGGAGAGGGTGAGAGAGAGTGAGAGAGGAGAGAGGGTGAGAGGTGAGACAGGAGGAGAGAGAGTGAGAGAAGAGGAGAGTGGGGGAGAGTGGAGGAGAGAGGAGGGGAGTGGAGGAGAGAGAGGGAGATGGGAGGAGAGTGGAGGAGAGTGGAGGAGAGTGGAGAAGAGTGGAGGAGTGTGGAGGAGAGAGGGCAAGAGTGGGGGAAAGAGGAGGAGAGTGGAGGAGAGAGGAGGAAAGTGAAAGAGAAGACGAATTGGTCTGATGATATTTAGGGGTGATTGTGGGTAAGATGTGATTTTGAGTGATTTTGTTAAAATAACTACCCTGAGCTATACAATTTATGTATAAATAGTATAGATCAGGGGTCGGCAACCCACAGCTCGCTCACCGTGCCTTGGGAAAATAGATTATAAATATTTAATTGAAGTGTATAGTATACATACATACAGAAGAAGTGACAAACTAAACCAAGAATAACAATTCAGAACATGTTTGTACAGATCAAAATTACAGGGTTAACAGGTTTTATGCAGAATAAGACTCCATGGAGACACAGCGAGGGCATCTGACACACACAGGGAGGGCATCTGACACATGTTATAATGGGGTTACCTCCTCGAAAACATACCTGAAGCTGTGTTTTGTTCATTCACACATGTTTGAGTAATCCTTTATTATAAGTCTGTCTACATCTCCAAACCTCAAAATGCTCTGTTCCACCTTGTGATGTCATGAAGTGGTAGTATTACCTTTTACCTTTAGTTCAGCAGAGACAATTCCAGGGCTGAAATCATCCAACTGAAATCATCAAACTGATTCGAGGTGTATGGTGTTTAAAAACACAGTGGAGCCCTTCCTGTACAGTGATCCCTCACTATATCGCAGTTCATCTTTCACAGTGTGCTGTTTTGCAGATATTTTTGTGTGCAACTTTGCATGCTTTTTTACAGCGCATGAATGTACCTTGTGTTCTGCGTCCTGATTGGCTAAGGGACTGTAGACCATTGTCAATCAATCGCCTCCATGCTGTGTCTACTGTACAGTAAAGAATGTGTTCAGCCAAATTTACATAAATGTTCCATCGAACTTTGCTGACAGTGATAACATTCATGACAGCGAGGAGCAGGATGATGCAGAGCCAGGTCAGTGCAAATACTTTTAACGCAGTACCAAGCTCAATTAATGCCACAAAGGGAACACTAGTGTGTGTTTTACAGCCTTAAAACATATACAATAACTGTAAAAAATAAAGCTGACTACTTCGCGGATTTCGTCTATTGCGGGTTATTTTTAAAACTAACCCGCATGATAAACAAGGGACCACTATAATGGCAAGTATATTATATTTGTGCTAGATATGCTCTTACCACGTATAATGCATCAGAGACGATGCCCAAAAGTAGACCCACAACCTAGAAAAAATTAGCCAAAAACAAGTCTTTGCAGAGCTTTTTTGCAAGAAAAAGAAAGGTAAATTTAAATTAATTATAGGAGTCCTACTTAAAATATGGGTTTGTCACAACAGGTGACTCTCACGCACCGAGTCCGCTCTGCATAATATGCCGGGAAAAGTCTGTGAAAATAAAACCTACATTATTCCGGTCCATGGTGCAAAAAAGGTTGGAGACCGTTGTCATAAGCGCACTATAGTTGTTTACACAAAGGGTAACGATAAAATATAAATAAAAAAACAAACAATATATACAGTGTTATCTTCGTTTTGGATGTCAAAAGATATTTGCGGCTCTCAGTGTTTTTTTCCCCCGTGGAAACCAGGTCCAAATGGCTCTTTGCGTGTTAAAAGGTTGCCAACCCCTGGTACAGATCTATTCAAATAACTGGACAGGGTCCTGCTGCTTAGAGATGTCTCGAGTTGGACTAGTGGCCACTCATTGGTACAACAATGAAAAAAATCCCTCCTGCCCAGGTTTTTCTCAGTGTGCAATGTAATCACCAACCGCTGAGGACAAGGAGCTACAGCTTTCACAAAGATCCAATTTTATGGTGAGTTTTACCTATGTTCATATCATAGACTTTTTCTCAGCTCAAAATCCGTATTGTCTTATAACGCGCTTTTTAATCTTAAGCTTCAGCAACACTCTATGTCCTCTCTAGCTATGCTCAAGCTTTGATTGGTTAGAGCAGTCACATGGTACGACATGAACGACCACTACCATGTCTAGAAGTAGTTGGTTGTTTTTGTTGTTTTTTTTTGTTTTTTTTGAGATTTTCATTTTGATGATATAAAGATGACCTAATTGTGTCCCCAGATATGAGGTAAACATGTTTAATATATCTGGCTCTTACTGGTAACAACTGTAATATATTCTTGGCTAACAGTCTCAGGTGCAGTGGGTCAAGCATCTGGCATCTGTCTGCAAACCTCCATCCACAGGACCCTCCCGTGACGTACCTCTACCCACAGGTCCTCAAAGGCCAACAGCAGCAATGCCAAGAGCACGCCAAAGTCTCCGATGCCTGGGTGCTGGTTTTTACACGGTGTTATAAAAGCTGAGGAGCTGAATACAGGAAGTGCTCCACTGTGTTTTTTACACTCCATACAACTTCACTAGAATCATTTGGAACACTTCAGCCCTGGAATTTCCGATCTCTACTGAACTAAAGGTAAAAGGAACTGTTAATTTGCAAACTACCGCTTCATGACATCACAAGGTGGAACAGAGAATTTGGAGCTCTGGCGATGTAGACAGACACACGTTACTCAAACATTTGTGAATAAAACAAAACACAACGCGGTATGTTTTTGAGGAGTTAACAGCATTATAACATGACTTGTAGCCCCCAAGAGCCCATTTTGTGTTATGTAGGGTCTTTAAATATGAGGGAGTTTTTTTTTTTTTTTAGAGAGAAGAGCGGGAGAAAGGTACGGGAAGTGAGAAGGAGAGAGCGAGCAAGCAAGAGGCAGGGGAAGTGGGAGGGAGAGAGAGGGACTGGCGAAGTGGAAGGGGGGGGAAGAGAGAGAGAGAGAGAAGAGAGAGAGATAGGGGAAGGAGAGAAAAGAGAATACAAAATGGCTTTTCCAGCCACGTCTCTGTAACAGATTTCTACAGTAGATTTTTGCCTCATTAAAGAAGAAACAAGTGAGAAGACGCTCTTATATGTAACCTTTGTGAATGGGTCCGAGTTTGAAGAGACACTCACTTTAAACTGACGCAGATTACATTGTTCTTTCACTTATTTCCATAATTTGAGAAACTTCAGTCTCTACTTTAAACCTTTAGATTCACTCTTTCATTCATCCCTTTTTTCGTAACAGGTGATGAGTTTAAACGCATCACTGTTCACTCTATGGAAAAGTAGGTTGGTCATCACTGTCTGAAGAAAATGCCACAGTATAAAATGTATTTATAAAATGTATTAAATGTATTTATGGGACTACAAAGAATAAGAGAGAGATAAAGGAGATAGAGAGGGAGGGATCGAGGGCGGAGGAGAGAGAGGGAAGAGAAGAGGTGGACAAGAACCTTTAATACAAGATCTCTTTATAGTTCAGATTTTAGCCTTGTGCAATCATAAGAGAAAGGACGGAGAGGGAAGGAGGAGGAGATAGATAGAGGAGGAGAGAGGGAGTGAGAACAAGGGAGGAGAGAGATGCAGAGAAGAGGAAAAGGGGGAGGGGAAAAGGGGGAGGAGAAAAAAGGAGGACACAAGAGAAAAGGAGAGAGTGAGAAGGAAGGAGGAGGAGAGAGATAGAGGAGAAGAAAAAGAAAGGAGATGAGGAGAGAGGGAGTTAGAGAGAGGGAGGAGGAGAGAGAAGTAAGAGAAGAGGTGGAGAAGAACTTTTAATACAAGATCTGATGATTGTCCAAGTCTAAAAACTGGCCTCTCTAGAACTCAAATGGGAAAAAAAAAAATGCTTTTGGTCATTTGCTTCGTTTTGTGAACACAGGACAATCACACCTGCTCCTGTTTTGAATGTTTTAAAGATACAGTTCTGTTCTGTATTTGAACAGGGCGCACATGATGCATCCCTGTAGAAAGAAAGATAAATGAAATGATCTTAAACAACTACAGAAGCCTATGAGGGTCAAACTTAAATCAGATTGCATTTGTGTTGACCTGGTTTATGATTAATATCTAATAGCTAGGCCTATCCACAGGAAACAAATCACATCTTCTGTTAGCATAAAGAAGAAAAAAAAAAGATGATGTAGTTTTGCACTAGTGTGACAGATGCAATGGCCCCATGGAACAGGAAGCTGAAGCCCATAATACAGAGTTGGTGACAATACCATTGACGTTTGAGAAATGGTTCAAAATAAAAGCAAAAAAAATGCTATAGGTGATTAGAAAGATTTGATGTGAGACCCAGCCCTGCTTCATAAACTCAGGAGTGAAGCTGCGGTCTCTCTGCTTTGTCTCTCTATGATTGGTTGTTCCTCAGTCTCTCTCTCTGTTCTGTCGTTCCACAGCGTCTCTCTCTCTGTTCTGTTGTTCCTCAGTTTCTATCTCTCTGTTCTGTTGTTCATCTCTCCCTGTTCTACCGTTCCTTAGTCTCTCTCTCTCTGTGTTATGTCATTCCACAGGGTCCCTCTTTGTTCTGTTGTTCCACAGTGTATCTCTCTGTTCTGCTGTTCCTCTCTCTCTCTCTCTGTTCTGTCACTCTCTGGTTGTTCCTCAGGCCCTCTCTGTTCTGTCGTTCCACAGTCTCTCTCTGTTCTGTATCTCTCTGATCGGTTGTTCCAGTCTCTCTTGCTGTTCTGACGTTCCTTAGTCTCCCTCTCTCTCTCACTGTTCTGTCGTTCCAGTGTCTCTCCATTTTCTATCTCTTTGTTCTGTCATTCCTCAGCCTCTCTCTCCATTTTGTCGTTTCCCAGTCTCTCTGTTCTGCCGTCCTCTATCTCTTTGTTATGTCATTCCACAGTCTCTCCCTGTTCTGCTGTTCCTCAGTCTCTCTCTGTTCTGTCATTCCACATTCTCTCTGTTCCGTCGCTCCTGGGTCTCTCGTTCTGTTCTGTCTCTTTGTTCTGTTGTTCCTGTCTCTCTCTCTGGTCTGTTGTTCCTTAGTCTCTCTCTTTTCTATCGGTCCTCAGTCTCTCTCTCTGTTCTGTCGTACCTCAGTCTCTCTCGCTCTGTTCTGTCATTCCAGTTTCTCTCTTTGTTCTGTTATTCATCTGTCTCTCTTTGTTCTGTCGTTCCTGTCTCTCTCTGTTCTGTCGTTCCTGAGTCTAACTCTAACTGTGAGCCAATCTGAGGCACTGCTCCGCTCCAGCTCTGCACAAATTGCCTCTCCATCTTACCTGTCCCAGCCAATTATCAATTATTGATGAATGGGTCGCCTTACAGAGGAGCTCTGAGAGGGGAGAGGGGGAGAGGGAGTGAAGAAAGGTAAGGAGGAAAGTAGAGGGTGGGGGGCAGACAGACAGAGAGTTATAGGGAGAAAGGAAGTGAGAGAAGTAGAGAGAGGGGGAAAGTCGCAGAGAGAGGCAAAGAGAGAGTGAGAGAGAGACAGAGGGAGGAGTAAAGAGAGGAGTGGGGGAAAAGAAATAATTTAAAGAGGGAATGTAAAAGACCTAGGTAAAGCGGGAGAGAGAGGGAGGGGGGCGATAGAGAAAACAGAGGAAGAGTGGAGTAGAGCTAGAAACAGAGGGGAAAAGGAGACAGCGAGAAAGAAATTGAGAGAGAAAACATGAGCTGGAGGAGGAGAGAGGAAGAGAGGCCTAAGGACAGAGAAGTAGTGCAAAGTCATTACCTTAACAAACTCCACTCAAGACAGAGAGGGGACTAGACTCAAGCCCAGAGGCTTTAAACATGATATAAAACGCATGTGTATAAATATCCTCTATATTAACTTAAGTACATACAACCTGTGTACTTTTGGCTGAAAATGGTGACACAGTGTATTCGTGTAAGATCACAAATTGGTCACTGGTTCAAACCTCTGAAACTGTGTCTGTAAGCAAGACATTTCACTCAGCCTGTACACTCTAGCAGTTAAAATACAGCCCTGGATCTGACAGGAAGGGCATCTGTGGTAAAAAAAAAACCCTGCAAATCTGTACTTTTTAATTACATTTTTTTTCATAAATACTTTAAAAAAAAAAATTAAGTTTTGTATGATGTAATTCTCAAAACGATAACTGAACATAAAATAAAACATAAAAAGGCACTGTTATAACCATTTTCCAGTTTCTAGATTAGATTCAAGTCTTTAAAAATTACTTTTGGTTAAAATTGAAGAGAATTTGAGTCTTAAACATAGTTTTAACAAAGTATGGTGAATATTTTATCTAATTCCTCTTGCAATCAGTGAAATGAATGTGGCTCCCAGTGACCCTAATGAAGCACAATGTTACAGATTACAGCTTTAACTGATCAATAGCTATTCTCGAACTATTAACGTGCCATTACTCCACAGCACATCGATACTGCTCTGTCCTAATGCTCTTAAACACACCATTTGCTTTGATAAATGAGCTTGCAATAAAGACTGTAATGATTCAAATCTATTTTCACTGTAAAGAGGAGAGTGGACACAGCAGAGGAACAGGTAAAATATTGTTACTGTTCAACCATAAACTGCATAAAGAAGTGGACGAAGTGTGACGTCACCCACTGCGTGTTGCTCCAGTCAAATGAAGCTCATCAAGCCTTGCAGGGGTCAATTTTGAGCAGAGTTTCATATTTGGAATTCCAACCATGGGTATAATGGCAAACATAGAATCCAGCCAGCCAATCCAGAGTGAGGATGTTGAAGGTAATGCCCCTTCCCGCCCACACTGCTGGTTTAGCAGGGAGCGGGCGCTTAGCAAAGCTGTCAATCAAACCTTTTCCCGATGCTAGCCAAAAGGATGATTTGTTTGTCATTAAATATTCTTGATTTACGGACACAGTAGTGAAATAAAAACACCAGGATCATGTAGAGCGAGTTAATACGAACATTTTAAGGCCAAAACGAAGAGTCTGACAGGAGCAGTTACAGAGAGGCCACAGTTTTTCAATGTAAAGTGAATTTGAGCCAAATATGATGGAGCCGGAAGTGTGCACATAAACACTTCCTATCTGGAACACAGCAGCTAGCAGGTTAGCTACGTTAATTTATATATACAGTCTATGCTCTTGCCCCCATCTCAGAGCATGACATCATCACTAAAATCTGAATATGACCAATAGAACGTAACCTTAACCCAAGCTACTGAAAAAGCTGCAGATAAAATATGGGTGACCTCTCTGGACTTCATCACATTCCAATGCTAAGGACAGAGCAGAGACTGAATGAACGCTGTGTGGTCCCTGTTTACCTCGGTATGACAGAAATGCATTGTTTTGAGATTATAAAGTCCAGTTTGTCTGGTTTTAAAATGGCTCAGTGTAAAATCTATTTGTGATTCTCTGTGTGTGCTGTGGACCTCATGAGGGGACACTTCTCAGCTCAGGTAAAAGTGAGACCAGAGCTGTGGAAAAGGCTAAAAAAAATAAAATTAAAAAAGACTCATCAATTCCAAAATGGAAATGAACAAAATGAAAAAAAGAAGAATAGAGTTTAATGTATAATTTTAATTTTGAGTAGAGATTGAGAGATATGGGTTTTATTCAATGTTACATTACAATGTTACAATGTTTAGTGGGTGGACTACATCATTATAAACGTACACAGCCTAACATTTCTATTAACACAATTCTTGGACAATTTTATAGAAAAGGCAATGAGGTTGTGTTTTCTTAAAGGTCCTTTATTACACAACATTGACTACGTTGGTTTGTGAGCTTTAAGTCATGTTATAATGTTATTACCTCCTCAAAAACATACCTGGAGTTGTGTTTGTTTCATTCATGTTGGAGTAGCCCTTTCTTAGTAGTCTGTCTACATCTCCAAAGCTGAAAATGCTCTGATCCACCTTGTGATGTCATAAAACAGTAGTTTAAGTTAACAGCTCCTTTTATCTTTAGTTCTGTAGAGACTGGAAATTCCAGGGCTGAAATCATCACTCCATGATTCTTGGAGTTTAAAATACAGGAACTGCTCCACAGTGGAGCACTTCCTGTATTACCACATTACATCACAAGGTGGAACAGAGTGTTTTGAATTTGAGAGAAGAACCAACCATCCATTCATTTGCTTCCGCTTATCAGAGGCCGGGTCGCGGGGGTAGCAGTCTAAGCAGAGACTCCCAGACTTCCCTCACCCCAGACACGTCTTCCAGCTCCTCTGGTGGGACCCGAAGGCGTTCCCAGGCCAGCCGAAAAAACATAGTACCTCCAGCATGTCCTGGGTCTTCGCCGGGGCCTCCTCCTGGAGAGACATCCCCGGAAGACCTCCCTAGGGAGGCGTCCAGGAGACATCCTGAGCAGATGCCTGAGCCACCTCAGCTGACTCCTCTCGACGTGTAGGACAAGCGGCTCTACTCCGAGCTCCTCCCGTGTGACCAAGCTCCTCACCCCATCTTTAAGGAAGTGCCCAGCCACCCTGCAGAGGAAACCCATTTTGGCCGCTTGTATCCGTGATCCTGTCCTTTCTGTCATTACCCAAAGCTCATGACCATAGGCGAGTGTAGAAACATAGATTAAGTCGAGTTGGTAAGTCGAGAGCTTCGCCTTTCAACTCAGGTCCTTCTTCACCACAACAGGCCAATATAACCAACTGCAGACGCTGCACCGATCCGCCTGTCAATCTCACGCTTCATCCTTCCCTCACTCGTGAACAAGACCCCGAGATAACTTGAAGTCCTCCACTTGAGGCAATGACTCACCACCTTTCTCCAGTTGAGAACCATTGCCTCAGATTTGGAGGAGCTGATTCTCATTCCAGTCACTTCACACTCGGCTACAAACCACCCCAGTGCCTGCTGCAGGTCCTGACTCGATGAAGCCATCAGGACAACATCATCCGCAAACAGCAGCAATGAGATCCTGTGGTTCCCAAACTGGACCCCCTCCCACCCCTGGCTGTGCCGAGAAATTCTGTCCATAAATATAATGAACAGAACCGATGACGAAGGGCAGCCCTGGTCGAGTCCAACATGCACTGGGAACAGGTCTGAATTACTGCCGACAATGCGAACACAGCTCCTGCTCCAGTCATATAGGGACTGGACAGCCCTTAGCACCGGACCCCATACTTCCGGAGTACCCTCCAAAGGACTCCACGAGGGACACGGTTGAATGCCTTCTTCAGATCCGCAAGACACATGTGGACTGTTTGGGCAAACTCCCATGAACCCTTGAGGACCCGATGGAGAATATAGAGCTGGTCCAGTGTTCCACGACCGGAACGAAAACCACACTGCTCCTCCTGAATCTGAGCTTCGACTATCGGTCGGATTCTCCTCTCCAGTACCCTGGAATAGACCTTACTTTAAGGTTGAGGAGTGTGATTCCCCTATAAATCTAACACACCCTCCGGTCCCGCTTCTTATAAACAGGGACCACCACCCCAGTCTGCCATTCCAGCGGAACTGTCCCTGACCGCCACGCGACATTGTAGAGATGTGTCAGTCGAGACAGCCCCACAACGTCAAGAGACTTAAGGTACTCAGGACGGATCTCATCCACCCCTGGAGCATTGACACCGAGGAGCTTGCCAACCACCTCGGTGACTTCCGCTAGGGTGATGGACAAGTCCGCCCCCGGGTCCCCAGTCTCTGCTTCCTCCTCGGAAGACATGACAATGAGATTAAGGAGATCCTCAAAGTATTCCTTCCACAGCCTGACGACATCCCCAGTCGAGGTCAGCAGCTCTCCGCCCGCACTGTAAACAGTGTTGGTGAAGCACTGCTGCCCCCTCCTGAGGTGTCGAACGGTTTGCCAGAATTCCTTTGAGGCCGTCCGCTAATCTTTCCCCATGGCCTCCCTTAACTCCTCCCAAACCAGAGTTTTTGCCTCTGTGACAGCATGAGCCACGGCACACTTGGCCCGCCAGTACTCATCAGCTGCTTCAGGAGTCCCACAAGCCAACAAGGCGCGATAGGACTCCTTCAGCTTGACAGCATCCCTGATGGTGCGTTCACACCGCGGCGTCAAAAACGTGCTGGCCGCCTCTATTTGGACGCGTGTGCATTTGAGGGCAGACGCTTGGGAAACGGGTCCAGAGAGCGCGTCTAGAGCGTTGAGTGTTTTCCTGATGTTGTGCACAATGACAGACCATGTTGAGAGAGTGGCTTTGGTGTATTTACTGCACAAAAGTCATTAACGGAGGCGATCGGCTCGGCGGCGGCATGTCTGGGTTCACGACATAATTCAGAGGCGTTCGGAGGTTGTCGAGTTTCATCACTTGCTCCAGGAGCTCCGTCTGGATGATTAGCACTTCCAGCGGTATTTTCGTGTGACCCAGGCCCAGATTGATGACCTGCTGTCCCGCATTTGTGTGTGGATAACGTCCCCTGTCCCCGTTGTGTTTGTGACTCCAGCGATTCAGAATGACGCCGCTGTATCTCAGTGGAGCGTGGTCTCTGATTGGTTGACGCTGCGCGTCGACCGCCTCAAAAGTTCAACCAAGTTGAACTTTCGAGGCGTTCGACGCTTGTACGCTTGAGCGTCTGAACGCGTGGATGCTCAAGACGCGCCGTGCTGACACCAGATTGACGCATCTGACACCTCGGTGTGAACGCACCATTACGTCTAGTGTCCCTGGTTGGGGTTTGCCGCTGCGAAAAACATGGCCTACACGGGGTCTATATCCCCAGCTTCCCCCGGGATCTGGGAGAAGCTCTCCTAGAGGTGTGAGCTGAAGACCCCCCTGACAGAGGGCTCCACCAGATGTCCCCAGCAGACCCTCACAATACACTTGGGCCTACCAGGTCTATCCGGCTTCCTCCTCCGCCAGTAGATCCAACTCACCACCAGGCAGTGATCGGTTAGATGTTAGTGATTCGGAGCGGCTAGAGGTCAATCATTGACCTACAACCTAGGGTGTCCTCGTGCCACGTGCATCAATGGACACCCTTGTGCTCCAACATGGTGTTCATTATGGCAGTTCAGGGAGGCCGTTCTCAATCACGCCCCTCCAGGTGTCACTGTCGTTACCCACATGGGTAACCACAACTGTGAGAGACCTGTCCCCGATCCAAAGGCGCAAGGATCAATCCTCTCGTCACCGGGGTAAACAACACGAGGCAGCTGAGCTGTGGGAAAATGAGCAAGCCCACACCAGCTCGTCGCCCTTCTCAACGAGTTGCATTCCAGAGCCTGAGCTGTGCGTGGAGGCGAGGCTGACTATATCTAGTCGATAATGCTCAACCTTGCGCACAAGCTCAAGCTCCTACCCCCCCAGCGAGGTGACATTCCCCTTCCCAGAGCTAGACTCCATGTCCGGAGATCCGATCATCGAGGCCCCTGCCTTCGACTACCGCCCAGATCTATCTGCACTGGCCCCTTACGGATCAAGTGGTGGGTCCACGTGAGGACGGCCCCACATCACTCCTTCGGGCAGCCCGGCCGGGCTTTGTGGGGACAGGGCCCGCTCACCAGGCACTCGTTCTCAAGCACCAACCCCAGGTCAAGCCCCAAGGTAGGGCTCCAGTGACGTCATTCTGGGCAACGTAGCAAACCTTGTTGTTTCACTCATCATAAAGGGCTTCTGAACTGCTCTTAGTCTGACCCGTCCCCCTGGACCTGTGGCTGGAGCTCAAACCCCTCCACCACGTTAAGGTCGTGGTTCAGTGAGAGGTTGAGAAAAGAACTCTAAAACAAAACTCATTATACTCAACTCATTATAACATAGAGCAGAAAATGGCGTAATGTGGGGCATTTAAAAGTAAAAAATGCAATTAGCCACAATCACTTTGTCTGAATTCACAGAAAAAGGGGAACATCCTTATATATGCAAACTAGATCCAGATATGTTTTATTCAAACTTAACTTATTCATACAAAATATAGTGAAAACCTCCACATTCAGTCTCATGTTTGATGATACTTGTTCAGCCCATCTATAAAACTGTTCATGATTCTAAGAGCGGAACTACACTACCCACAAGTCCTTTGGACAAGCCCACTTCAAAAACCCAAGAGCTCTTTAGATCTCCACAAGAACACAGATATATGCAGCTTATGTGAAAATGGATTACTACCATAGTTTAGGTTAGTTATAAATGGACATAACTAACCGACTAGCTGCCACATTGCAAATAGGTGAGCATGGGCGTGCTTCCGACTCAGTTGACTCTGGCTCCAATTAACTTTACATTGAAAAGCTGTGACCCCTGTCTCTGTAACTGCTGCTGTCAGACTTGTCATTTTGGTCTTAAAATGTAACCCGCTCCACATGATGCTCATGTTTTTATTTCACTATTGTGTTTGTAAATCAAAATATGAACATTAATATCAGACAAATCAGGCCCCTTCTCTCCCAGAGGTCACTCCCACCAGGGTTAGCAACCAGTTTGATTAACAGCGTTTCTCAGAGCCCACTCCTTGCTAAACCAGCAGTACGAACAAGAAGGGGGGTTACCTTCAACAGCCTGTATCCGGACTGGCTCTTTGGGTGCTTTGATACTTTGATACTCGTGGTCTGAAATCCAAATATGAACCTCAGCTGCAAACTGGCCCCTTTTACTGCTAGCCTCGATGAGCTTCATTTGATTGGAGCCAAATGCTGTGGTTGACGTAACGCTCACTTAGTTCACTTCTTTATACAGACTATGATTACTACAGTAAGTGAACAGTGCCAATAAAGTATCAGTAAATTGTATATTGTGTAAAATGTGATATTGAAAGTATATAGTGGTACCTCACTATATCGCGGTTCACCTTTCGCAGTCTTGCAGATTTTTTGTGTGTGCAATTTTGCATGCTATGAACATGCATTTTGTTCTGCGTCCCAATTGACAATGGTCTACAATCCCTTAGCCAATCAATCTCCTCTGTGCCGTGTCTCCTATACAGTACAGAATGCGTTCAGCCACATTTACATAAATGTTCGATCACAGTGTGAGTCTGTAGTGCAATATGTTTGCAAGTTTTCTCCCCAACAAACCCCACAATGTTAATGAAACGTTCTGCACTGACAAATTTCAGAAATGCTTTAGACTTGTGAGTGAGTGTTTCTCAGCATGGAAAGGCCGCCTCTGCGGATACTGCTGGAGCAGAGGCATAAGTACACAACGCATTTAAAGTGACCCTCGGGGAAGGGAGATATAATATATGAAGGTTTGAACTTTGAGAGTGTTTAAACAATAGAGAAATGTGAGAAAATGTTAATGCCTGTCTGAGAAAAGAGTATGCAGTGTAAGGTGAGGGGTTTTACAGCCTTAAAACATTTTTTGATCTCTGTGATGACAAAACAACATTATAACAAACATACCTGGAGTTGTGTTTTGTTTCATTCACACGTTTAACACACAAACCCTGCATATTTAGGCTGAGTTCTTCTCTCAAACTGAAAACACTCTGTTCCAACTTGTTATGTCATGTGGCAATAGAGGAAGTGCTCCACTGTGTTTTTAAACTTCATACACCTTCACTAGAATCATTTGGATAATTTCACCCCTAGAATTGGCAATCTCTACAGAACTAAAGGTAAACAGCAGCTGTTAACTTGAAAACTACCACTACATGACATCACAAGGTGGAACAGAGCATTTTGAGCTTTGGGGATGCAAACTGGGACAGAAAAAACAACTTCAGGTATGTTTTTGAGGAGGTATACATTATAACATGTCTTAAAGCTCATGAGAGTCAATTTTGCATAATATAGGGCCTTTAAAAAGAAGACAACAAAAACATTCAAAATTTCAAATACTGAGGTAAATTTTATGGCTTTTGGGCTGTTCAACTTTTTCCTTTGTTCATCTGTAGACTAATCTCCGCCCATTCTCAGAAAAGCCACCTCATGATAGGTCAGTTCCATTGGGCTTGACTTTGCCCCGTCCACTCCTGCTATTTGAATTTGCTGTGACTCAAAGCGTCTATTTTTAACATGTGGTTGAGAGCTGCTATAAACAATAGTGACGCTGGGTTTAATTGTAGCTTATTCAAACCAGAACTCGTTACTCTCACCAAAAATGTGTGTACTTTTGGACCGTTTGGGTTCACATGTGTAGGGTTTTAGTGTTTGTATACAAGAGCATTCTAAAGATGGTGGGTGGTAATACCAAAAAAGGGATAACGCTCTTACAATAACTATAATCTAATTGTATTGTGTATCATACATACATACATACATACATGCATACATACATACATACATACAGAAGAAGTGACAAACTAAACCAAGAATAACAATTCAGAACATGTTTGTACAGAATTACAGGGTTAGCAGGTTTTATGCAGACTAAGACTCCATAGAGACACGGCGAGGGCATCTGACACACACAGGGAGGGCATCTGACACACGATATAATGTGGTTATCTCCTCGAAAACATACCTGAAGTTGTGTTTTGTTCATTCACATGTTTGAGTAACCCTTTATTATAAGTCTGTCTACATCTCCAAAGCTCAAAATGCTCTGTTCCACCTTGTGATGTCATGAAGTGGTAGTATTACCTTTTACCTTTAGTTCAGCAGAGATTGGCAATTCCAGGGCTGAAATCATCCAACTGATTCTAGGTGTATGGTGTTAAAAAGCACAGTGGAGCACTTCCTGTACAGTGATCCCTCACTATATTGCCGTTCACCTTTCACAGTGTGCTGTTTTGCAGATTTTTTTTTTGTGCAACTTTGCATGCTTTTTACAGCATATGAATGTACATTGTGTTCTGCTTCCTGATTGGCTAAGGGACTGTAGACCATTGTCAATCAATCGCCTCCATGCCGTGTCTACTGTACAGTAAAGAACGTGTTCACCCAAATGTACATAAATGTTCGATTGCAGTGTGACTGAAGTATGTTTGAAAGTGTTCTCCCCAACAAAACCCACAATGTCGATGAAACGTTCTGCACCGACACTTTTCAGAAATGCTTCGGGCTTAAGCGTTTCTCTGCACGAAGAGGCCGCCTCTGCGGATACCGCTGGAGCAGAGGCATACGTGAACAACACATTTAAAGTGATCATCAAGGAAAGGGGATTTAATCTACGAAAGTTTGAACTTTTGAGAGTGTTTAAACAAGAGAGAAATGTGAGAAAATGTTAATGCCTGTCTGAGAAAAGAGTATACATTGTTTTTGGTGAATAGCATTTTCAAAACAATAAAATGTCTCATAGAAATAAAATACTCCCTCTTTAATACCCCATAGAAGTGAAATACTCGGGGGTTGAATCTGAATAAATATTTTCTTATGCAGAGTAGATGCTTCTGAATGAAACGTAGCTCTAAGGCAGATTCTGGGACCATGGCATGAGCAAAAATGTCTCCATGAAATGTGTGTGAGAGTGTGAATCAGAGACTATGTAGAGCAGGGAAAGCACAGAGCCAGAGGGATCAACCGGATACAGGCCGCACCCAAGGGTGACCATGTGTCAAAACGAGAGAAAGACTGAACACTGCAGCCTGGAGAGAAAAAAATACAACAGGAAATAGTGTGAACCAAAAAACTGAAATTTGGTGATTTGAAAAGATCAGTTGGGAAATGAGAACTTAAATTCCGTTTTATCAAGGTCAACAGCCAGAAACAGAAAAATCCAGTTTCCAGTTGTTTACTATTCACTGGACGTTTTATGAGGCCGGTTCTTTTTTATAGCCATCAATCTATAATAATGAATTTTGTGTCAATATAAAAAAATTAAATATGTATTAAAAATAAATTCAAGAATCAAACTGGGAGCCACGGCAATAAAACATTTTTGCTGTGGTCTTGAAATTGTGGGATGTACAATTGGCGGTGCAGGTAGATGGGCTGATCTGGTGCAGTCTGGTCACAGAATATATAAAGAAGTGGACTAAGTGAGTATGAAGTCACCGATAGCGGCCTCCAGTCAGATGAAGCTTATTGAGGCTAGCAGTTATAGGGGCCAATTTGGAGCCGAACTTCATATTAGGAATTCCGAGCTCAAGTATCATAGCAACCATAGTATACAAATAACCTGTATAACTTATATAACCATAGCAAGAGTTAATCTGAAGTGAGGCAGTTGAAAATAAAGCCCCTTTCGCAGAGAACGGGTGCTTAGCAAAGGTGTCAATCAAAGCTGTTGCTAACACTAGCGGAAGCGACCCGAGGGAAACAAGTGACTGATGTGTCTCTTATTAATGTTCATGTCTTGATTTACGAGACAATAGTAAAATAAAAAACCCAGAATCATATAGAGCGGGTTAATACAAACATTTTAAGACCACAATGACGAGTCTGACAGCAACAGTTACAGAGAGAGGGGCCACATTTTTTAAGTGTAAAGTGAACTGGAGTCGATGGAGCGGGAAGAGCGCCCATGATCACTTCCTATTTGGAACGAGGTGACTAGTAGGTTAGCTATTTATATATACAGGCTATGAGAGTGGTATGTTTTCATATAGTCAAATCCATTCTTTTTCCTTTGGGTTATTAATCATTTAGAATTACATTATTTTGGCCTAGTCTCATTTTAGACCAGCTAAGAACTAATTTACACCTGACACAGTCCAGATTCAGATATGATGGGTGCTCGGAAAGCCAAATATTAATTATAGCAAAATGGAAGCTTTTTCTACATTACATTAAATACATATTAATAGGTAAGCAGTTTTTTTTCAAGACTCCATAGTTCATAGTCATAGTATGTCCTAGGGATGGAGCAGTGTTACTTTCTCTTGATTTCATATGCATTTTGATATGTGTTCTTTTGAGGCCTAAATCATATTGATATAGTTACCCAAACTCCTATGTATATGTTTACGCAACTTATAAATTATTTGAAATCAGTCCTATTGTGCTTGTGCCTCTAAAGTTATAATCTCTAATAGCTGTGAATCACTGTTATAATTTGCACATTTTAAATCACAATATTCATTTAAAATGACTTAATAAAAGAAACAAATCCTCTGACTTCCGTGTTAGAAAACCGCAGTGCTCAATGGGAGCTGAGGTCGCTGTAAACATCAGCACAACAAAGTGCCACATGCTGTCGGTGCCCCCTAGGGATAGCTGCATATCACACTAGTGAGCAGCCCTTTTTATTTATTTTTTTTGTCATTTGTACCAAAATGACTATGCAACGCTGCGAAATTGTACAAGCATCACAGAATAAGAAAATAAAACTGAAGAAAAAAGTCCAAATGTCACAGTGGGCATGTACCGGTGGAGGTGAAAACGGGGACTCATTGGCAAAATAGCGTCTTGAAAATAAGTGATTGAAGTTGTATTTAGAGTGATTTGTGCATGTTTGAGTAATCTTTAGGGGCTCAATGAGAAGAAACAGCTAGAACATGGTTAAAACCTCTGAAAAGTCCAGTTTTAGAAGAGGTCTGATTTAAGATGACCTCTTAACATGTCATATCTGCTTTAAGTAAAATCTTAAATCTACCCTATCATATGAACTTTACTGTCTAAACTTTACAACACAATTCTAACATTACACAAGCATTTCTAGGACACTGCATCACTGAAGGAAAAAATCCAGTCCGCCACACCCAAAATCTGGACTCCATTTCAGCCGTGTACACCACAAAGGCCCACACTCAGAACTACACAGGTACATAGCATTGTTCTCGATGTCTGAAATGTGCTCGTTGTCTGTTTCATTTGCATTTCCAAACCCGGAGAAGCCAGTGTTCATCTGCACCTGCGTCTGGGGCTGCAGTTGGTGTTAATTCCCTCGTCAGGTCCATAAAACAACTGTTTGTCCTCAGGCTGCTGCATTAAGATGAGCAGGACTGAACCTCTCCCAGCTCATAGTAAACAAGAGGAGACGGAGGTTTAAAACAGGCTGTGAACACGTCACATCAAAACAGACTAAGACTAAGGGCTATAGTTTTAGAAAGAGCTGGAGGAAAGCCTGTCACTATATCAACTTTGACATATGAACGCCGGAACAATAGGTTTTTGGGTCAATATTTATCGTGTGTACATTTTGCACGTAATAGTAGTGTAAAGAGAGCTGGACTTAGTAAGGAGTCAGTTGGTAGTAGTAGTTGTGGTGGTAGTGCTACCACTATTACTACTACCACCACTACTAATAGTAATGGAAGTATTAGAAATGAGATTCATGTGTTTTGGGATTCAGCTGTGGTGATGGTAGTTGTAGTGGAAGCAGTAGTAGCAGTAGCAGTGGCAGTGGCAGTGGCAGTGGCAGTAGTAGAAGAAGTAGCAGAAGTAGCAGTAGTAGAAGCAGTAGTACTGAACAGTGAATGAGTGTAGGTAATAGTGAGAGTTTCGATACCACTATATCAATTTATCGTTCCATATATGAAACCTGGAAACAATATATTTTTTGGGTCAATATTCATCATGTGTACTTTTTCTTTGCACAACAATTTTTTGTCTATATGATCAGATTTAAGCTGTAAAAGTTTGAATTAGTCCCTCCAGTGTGTCCTGGGTCTTCCCCGGGGCCTCCTCCCGGTGGGACATGCCTGGAACACCTCCCTAGGGAGGCGTCCAGGAGGCATCCTGAGCAGATACCCGAGCCACCTCAGCTGGCTCCTCTCGACGTGTAGGAGCAACGGCTCTACTCTGAGCTCCTCCCGTGTGACTGAGCTCTTCACCCTATCCCTAAGGGAGCGCCCAGCCACCCTTTCGGTCATTACCCAGAGCTCATGACCATAGATGAGGGTAGGAACGTAGATTGACCGGTAAATTGAGAGCTTTGCCTTTCGACTCAGCTCCTTTACCACAACAGACCGATACAGCGACCGCATCACTGCACACGCTGCACCGATCTGTCTGTCAATCTCAAGCTCCATCCGTCCCTCACTCGTGAACAAGACCCCGAGATACTTGAACTCCTCCACTTGAGGCAAAGACTCCCTACCCACCCAGAGAGGGCAAGCCACCATTTTCCAGAGCAAGTCACAGTTTTTCATAGTTTGGTCGGGGGTGACTTATAGTATACTCCGATTTTAATAATTTTACATATCATTTCACATATTCGTTATTGTCACTGACAACTGCGCAAGGGCACTCTACGCTTTGTACCAATATCACAGCCACGTGGAAGGCGCTTCATCTACTTCCGGAGTTGTTGCCACACCAAGGATGAAGAATTCAATGGATTTAGTGATTTGGAATGAGATCGAGAGTAAACTTGTTAGCTTATTTTTAATGCTTTGGTATGTTAACGTGAGATATATCAGATGACTAGACAAGTATTCAGTTTGCTGTCTATGCTCATGCTAAAGTGAAGTCTATTTAAGAAACAACTGAAAAGTAAAATATAAAGTTCACCGCTTTGTTTACTAACAGGCCAAATTGGTATGTATATTTTCTATGTGTTCATATGCAAAATTTTGTGTGTATATGTAATATGAGCCAGAGCTTACCGTATTGTCATGATTATAAGATGACGATTAAAAGTTGCGAACATCGTGGGAGCGATGGATGACAGACGGCGAACACAGTTTTACAAAGACTGGGAGGCAGTGCCGGGCGAGTTACGAGTTAGCTTGGGCTAACGGTGCGCCTTTTGTATGTGTTAAATGCAGAAAAAGCACCCGTAACTGAGTAACTGAAACTGCGCTTTATAATCCGGTGCGCCCTATGGTCGTGAAAATACGGTATGTTATATTTTATGCGTTTTCTAGTTTTACAGCGTGAATTGTGATGAAGTAGTAAGACCACAGTAAACATCAGTGAAAAGAACTCTGGAGTCTCTTGTGTTTGTGGACAAGCTGGTGTATGTTACATTAGCGTAGTTATCTGATTGACTGTTAATATCTTACAAAAACATACCAGACACTTAGTTTGTCGTTTATGTGTTACGTTAGTGTACTGTACTGCTATTCAGCCTGTTGTTCTCTATTTTACCGTTATAATTATAACTTGCCTTTAAAGGTAAAATGTCTCTTCTTGGTCTCGGATTTTGTAAAATACATTTTCCCCAAAAATGTAACTTATAATCCAGTGCGACCTGTATATGTTTTTTTTTTCTTTTTCACTGGTGCGACTTATACTCTGCAGCAACGTACAGTCTGGAAAATAGGGTATTCACTGCAGCTCATGATTTTTAATAATATTGTAGATTTAGAATATTTTTTTGTGTGGCTTAAATCTGCTCTTGGGTTTTTGTGTCAGTGGCATAAATTTGTTTCAATATTATCACGGTGTGGGCCAGAAGGGGCATTGCGTTCAACAGCCTCGCTCCAGATTGGCTCTTTGGAATTCTGACAAGTATCATGGCAACCAAATATGGATTTACAATCACAAAATATAACGCTATAACTGCTAGCCTCAATAAGCTTCACTTGACAGAAGCTGAACGCTATGGGTGATGTCACACTCACTTAGTCAATTTCTTTACACAGTCTATGGGTAAGAAGGCTAAGACAGCATTAGCAGTGACCAACAGTTAATGAGATACACACCGGCAATCCTATGTTATTACTACATCATTTAAGTATTTGAAAAAAAAGTAACTGTATCTTGTTTGATGGATAAGGAACAAAAACAAAGCCAGAAATCAGATGTGAAGTTTCTGGTTGGCCCCGGAAGTGGCATCTTCACATCATAACTCTATAGCTTCAGAAAGTATAGCACCATTGTTCAACCCCAAAGACGTGATGGTTGTCAGTTGTATACGACAAGTTTATGGAGCCAATTCCAAATAATGATAAGGTTCAAGATTTGGGGGTGATTTCAGTTTGGATATTTCTTTCAGAAACATTAAATCCCCCTGCTTCATCTGAAATGATAACATTTAATTCTAGAATATGAACTTTAATCATGTGAGGGAGTGATATTGACAAAATGGACACCCTTTTTCTTGACAGATTTTTGAATCCTTAAAATTATTTTATAGAAACAAAACTACTAATTTGCTTCTAAGAAAGAAACCATGGATTTGAGGTAAAAGTCAGGCTCTGTCACAGATACACAGATAAGCCGGCGCCGCAGATGGAGGGCGGCCATATTGACGGAGCGATCGAAGGCCTGTCTGCTCTGGGCCTGAGAGGAGAGGAGTGTCTAGACTCTGAATCTGTGCAAAGAACTGCACTCAATAGTTCAGCCTGCTCCAGAAACTTTTACCTGCCAAGTGTGAAGTAAATAGAAACAAGAATGTGAAAGATTATATTTGATTTACTGGCTAGACGTAATTTTCTATGCATTCTTGATTAACTATAAACTATAATTTATATAATAAATATATAAAAAAGATATATATAAAAAAAAGGGAATTACCGATAATATTGTGAATGGAATAATCTCACAAGGTCATTTTACTCATGTGTTCACAATCTCATTGAAATTCTGTCTCACGAGTTCTTGTTCCATCCATAGACTGTACAAAGAAATGGACTAAGTGTGACGTCATCCACAGCGTTCGGCTCCAGTCAAATTAAGCTTATTGAGGCTAGCAGTTATAGGGGTCAATTTGGAGCCGAGTTCTGACCGTGAGAATCATAGTAACCAAAGAGCTAATCTGGGACCAAGCTGTTGAAGGTAATGTCCCTTAGCAACACCGTCAATCAAACCTATTGCTAACACAAGTGGGAGTGGCCTCGGGGATAGAAGGCACCTGATTTGTCTGTCATTAATGTTCCCCTCTTGCTTTACAGACAAAATTGTAAAATAAAAACATCAGGATCATGTAGAGCAGGTTAATACGAACTATTTAAGACTAAAGTGACAAGGCTGACAGCAGCAGTTACAGAGAGAGGAGTGACTGTTTTTCAATAGAAAGTGAAATGGAGCCAACGGAGCCAGAATCCCTCCCATGCTCACTTCCTATTCGCAACACGGCGGCTAGCAGGCTAGCTATGTCCATTTATACACAGAACTTATGGTCCCATTCCCCCTTTTTACCATACATAAGAAAACGTTTTAATTAGGATGCGAGCATTTAGAAAAAACAAAAAACAAAAACACAACTAAAATAAAACATAACTGATCCAAATGTGTTCTGTAGCTCTTAAAGTAACTATAGAACAACTTTGTGTAAATACAAATTCGAACATTGTGAGACTTTCTGGGGCATCTACGATCAGTGAATAGTCAAATTACATCAATTACATCCCAACCTAACCTATATGTGCAAGCTGATGGTAAATGCTAAACGGTCACAAGCACATTAACACACCAGTGTACACAAACAAGGGTGGTGAAGTGGGTTAAGTGTATTGCCCAAGGACATAATGCCTGCATTCATCTGTGGGAGCTGGAATCGCACAGCCAACGTGTGAATGAGTGAATCTGACCACTCTACCAATGTGTTTTTATGTCTAGGGAAGGATCTGAACTGCTAATGTTCAGGTCAGTGGACATCTGCTATACCAACTGAGCCACTGTTGCACTAATTTCTGATACAAATGCCCATCTTCTAATATTGGAAGCCGATGGTAAATGGTAAATACAAAAGTAAAATTTTTATATAGCACTTTTTCAACTTCAAGGCTCAAAGTGCTTACATCAAGGAACCACGCACCCATTAACACACTTATGCAGACAAACTGGTGTAAAAGTGGCTTAAGTGTCTTGCCCAAGGACACAACAACAGCATTCATCTGTGGAAGCTGGAATCACATCGCCAACCTGTGGGGCAGTAGATCTGACCACTCAACCAATCATATTTTGTATAATATTTATGTAGTGGAATTTGAACAACCAACGGTTCGGATTAATGGGCAAATGGTCTACAGACTGAGCCACTGTCGCCCAATTTCCAATCCAGTTAATGATTTCATGATCGTTACCAGTTTCTGATACAAATACCTCACCGGTGCATCCCATGTTTTAATATTAAAAGACCAGTGTATGTTTTTGTGTGGGTTAAACGAGGATACTCACTTGCATGTTTATCAGCCAGAGCGATGAGCGTGCTGGAGATGTCTCTACGCCGATAAAAACACACCACTTTGGCCTCCACGTTTCCATTGGTGGTCTGAAAAAATAAATACATTTAAAAAAAAAAAAAAAAAAAAGAGAGGAGACAAGCGGCGTTACCACGGAAACAGGGAGCCGCACGCCAGGCACCAAAATGCACCAAAACAGACAAGTTTAGCACCAGCATTAATGAGGGAATACAAAGAGAGTGGGGCGAGGTTTAACTTTGCACCAGACAGAAAGAGACAGTCCCAAATCATGGTCTAAGAAAAGGGACAAAACAAGTCTGCAATGGTGTGTTTTTTATATGATTTGGGAAAAATATCTAAACATGTTTTTCTGAGTATTTTAAGTATTGTAATTGTGATTACATTAATGATTTATGTTCTACTAATTAAGATTCTGTTCAAAGTTACATTTTTAAACACATCCAGAAAAAGACACAGGGAGGGCATCTGTCACACACGGACATTTCAAAACGTGTTTGTACAGATTGACGACAGGACAGGATTAGCAGTTTTTAAGCCGAAAGGATAGGACATTTTGAAATGATGGTACTTTAAAAATTGCTTAGTGATTCACGTGTGTCAATTCAAATTTTGGTTATATGTGGATTTATGAAGATTATAAATCCAAATCAGTTTTGTTTTTTCAAAGTAAATAAAAAGGTTTAAATACATATATAATAAATTCCAACTATGAAAATCGGCTCCACATTGGCCCCTATAGCTGCTAGCCTCGATGAGCTTCATTTGACTTTAGAACTCAGACTTTGAGGAAATAATTTCACTATTTTTGGCACAGATTAAAAGTCTTGGTTATATTCATAAATTAATGTTGAAAGGTATGTTTGTGTGTTTTTAATAGTGATGACTCAAAACAAAATATACGCATTTATATTTTATGAATGTATATCTTGGCTCATATTTGAATGTTAAAAGTCTGTAGTCTCACCTTGTTAAGCTCCTCTATCCTCCTGATCAGCAGCGGGTTACTGGACGAGTTTTCAAAATAAACATAATCTGTGAAGGAGAGAAAGAGAGAGAAAGGACACAGGGGAATAGAGGGGCGCGGTGAGAGAACGAGAGAAAACAGAGAATGAAAGAGGGAGAGAGAGGAAGAAAGAAGCGAGAGAGGGGCAGAGAGAGGGAAAAAGAAAGAGAGAAAGAATAGAGGGGAATAGGGGGGCGAAGAAAAGAGATAAAGGAAAGAAAAAGGGGGGCGAGAGGAAAAATAAGGGTAAAGACAGGTCAAAAATGGGAGAGTGAGGAGGAAAGATGACAGGAGAGAAAGAAGAGAGCAGAGAGAGAGGGAAGAGGGAGAGAAAGGAAAATTGAGAGAGAAAGGGGTGTGAGAAGAGGGAGAGAGAGAGGGAGTGAAGGACAGATGTGGAAAAGAGGAGAGTGAGGAGTAAAGATGATAGAGAGAAATAAGAAAGCAGAGAGAGGGAAGAGGGAGACATAGAATAGAAAAAAGGCAAAGAGAAAAAAGATGAGAGAAAGAGAAAGAGAGAGGGCAGCAGAAAGAAAAAGGGAGGGGGAAGAAACGGATAGACAGAAAAATAAATTAGACGGTGTCACAAAATGGTGTAAAAACACAGTATATTTCCTGTTGGCCTCAGATGCCTCTGATGGGTCCAGACCTCCTCACACGAGACTCGTGTAGGCCGAGTCCAGACCTCCTCACACGAGACTCGTTTAGGCCGAGTCCAGATCTCCTCACAAGAGATTAGTTTTGGGCCAGATTCATTCACTGTTTCTGGAGTTCTCACTCTGCACTGAAGAAAGTTACTACAAGTTAAGCAGAGATGGGGAAAATACCAGTAATGCCATCGACAATATTGAAAGTGAAATGCTGCCACGGCTGTTGTAATGGAACCTATGAGAAGAGGTGATGTAACTTTTAAACTGGAAATGCTGGAATATTATGAATAAAAATAATCAAGAGATGTGCATGATGATGAATGAATAACAAATTTAAAGTCACACAGTCAAACCCAGAAC
>JAIEZT010000068.1:26582787-26632787 GCA_019594935.1 Periophthalmus modestus | reverse complement strand
ACACAGTACCATACGTATACATATACACCAAAAAGTAAGGTCCTCTACTCCACCACGAAATCTTCACACTCTGCCACAAACCGCTCCGAGTTGGAGATGCCTCTAGCATAACTTCTACAAACACCCACAGTGTCCTCCATCGCGTAGTCTTTGTTATGTATGCTTCGTCATGTTTAGAACACAAAAGTGTTGCAAATCAACAGTGTGTAAAATCAATCAGAAGCCAACACTTGTGTTTAGCATTGAAAAGCAAAGTTGGCGCCGTCTGAAGTTTATTACGCCTGAAATCGCCAAAAAGAAATGCAAAAAAGTGACAGAGCAGATTTCCCATTTGGAATACTTTCCTGCAACAGATTCAACATGGAAGCTTGACTTTATTTTGCGGACATAATTTCTTCACTGGATTATATTCTCTTGACCTGTACGGAACGAATGAGACCAACTTTCTGGGAATATGCTGATGTTTTGAACCAGAGACCACAAAAGGTAAGTTTTTTCTTTTGTATAAAAACGGCTTTCCTGTCAGTACTGTGGTGATGGCAGGTGAAAATGGTTTGCATATTCGGACAGACGAGCGTCGTATCTTTCATTTGATGTGTAGATGAAGTATGATGCATGTGAAGTATGAAGTATGTACATTGCTGGAAAGTAGGGGAGGTGGCCCGTTTTCAGGCTGTGAGCTCTATAACAGATTTTAAAAGGTTAATAATGCACATCATAATATCGCATAAAGGTGACGCACTGTGAACAAATGTCTGCACAACAAATGTCTCAAAACTCGTGACAGCGTAACTTTCAGATTTGTACTTGTAAAATTACAAAGTTGTAAGTGTAAAATGATATATGTGTAAGTGTAAAAAAGTAAATTTTTTGATTTCCCAGTGTACAAATCAACACATTCAAACATTTGACTGTGATTTGTCTGTTTATGTTTCTATCTTCAATCACGAGCACAATGATGTAATAAAAAAACGAGGATCATGTAGAGCAGGGGTGTCAAACTCAAATTGACAGGGGGCCAAATGAAAAAATTTGCTACAAGCCGAGGGCCGGACTGATCGAATGTTCATTGAAAAAATTTAAAATACATAGTCTAGTGAACCTAATTGAACCTACTGAAAACCTAACAAATATATTACTATATGATCGGATAAATGAAGCAATATTTTCTTATGGCTCTGTCAGTAATTTTTTTTTTTCTTCAACAGGCACAAAAGACAAACTTCCTTTATATAAAAATGCCCATAACATGCACATTAAATGAATGAAGCGGGATTATTTAAGGCACCATCAGTATATTTTCTCAGGGAAATGGCAAAAGTAGGATTAATTTACTTCAAAGAAATAAATAATATCAGCAATTTTCTATCAGTCACTCAACTAAAATATTTTTAAAACATAATTGGATTGAAATACAATAAAATAAAGTGCAAAAATCTATGGATGAGAGAAAAACAACACTTTCTGTGCCTCCTGCAGAGTCAGTTTGGTTTTAAACACCTTCACTGTCCTGTACATATCAGAGACACGACCCCGACCTGCAGCTGCAGGTTCATCACATTCAGACTCGTGATGTCAAACAGAAAACACATTTCACACACAAACGTTTCGCCTCGGAGTTGTGTTGTGTCTTTCCCTTTGCTTTCCAAAAACAGACAAATCGCCTCAAGCAGCTCAAACATCTTTGCAGCACCTTTCCCTGGTTTATCCATCGCACCTCAATGTGACAGGGCAAATCACCAGGCTCAGTTTATAACTCGCTCAGAAATGTTTTGAACTGGCGATAATTTAAACCTATGGCTCTGATAAAGTTAACTGCAGCGTGATGGTCTCAGGACATGTTCCATTTTCAAGGCTTTACCACACAACTGCAGTTTCCCATTTCGCCAAATGCACCGCTCGATGTACTGTTCGAGGTGCGGGTCGAAGTACCGCCTGAATGCACCGTGCAAACAGCGCATTTTAGGGCAAATTGGGACACGGCCATCGACTCCTGGTGTATGATACAATAATAAGCTGTCAGCTCACCTGTGACAGTCCACTCCCGTGTCCACCAGTCCACTCCCGTGTCCACCAGTCCACTCCCGTGTCCACCAGTCCACTCCCGTGTCCACCAGTCCACTCCCGTGTCCACACATCGCAGGTGCGCCGTCTGTTATCAAACCCACGAGTTTTTCCCGAGGCAGCTCCATCTCATTTACACATCTTGACACCTCTTCATACAGATCATGTCCTGTAGTTGTGCCACGCATAGGACGTAACGCCAAAAACTCCTCTGTCACACTCAGGCAGATTTAAGATGTTTTAATTCTTCCACCTTCTGTAGCCTTTGTTCCATGTCCATATTCTTGTCATTACCCATTTCCCATACTACATTGTGGGAAATGTGGTGCGTGTAAAACACCTGTGGGCTGCTGGCCCGCATTGGGCTGCTGGCCCGCTGCGGGCTGTGGCCCGCTGCCTGGCCCGCTGCGGGCTGCTGGCCCTGCGGGCTGCTGGCCCGCTGCGGGCTGCTGGCCCCGCTGCGGGCTGCTGGCCCGCTGCGGGCTGCTGGCCCGCTGCGGGCTGCTGGCCCGCTGCGGGCTGCTGCGGGCTGCTGGCCCGCTGCGGGCTGCTGGCCCCGCTGCGGGCTGCTGGCCCGCTGCGGCTGCTGGCCCTGCTGCTGGCTGCTGCGGGCTGCTGCGGGCTGCTGCGGGCTGCTGCGGGCTGCGCTGCGGGCTGCTGCTGCGCTGGCTGCTGCTGCGGGCTGCTGCGGGCTGCTGCGGGCTGCTGCGGGCTGCTGCCTGTGTCTGACAAATGTGCCATAGACGCTACTGACACAGAGGAGGGGGTGTGTCTGCCTCTGTCCTAATTGACGCGCCAAAACAACAGCAGAGCATTATGGGATTTGTAGTATAAGCGGTGAATGCGGTGTTACAGCGCTGCCACCGTATAATACCGGCGGGCCAGCTCTAATATTAATTTGAAATTACCTCGTGGGCCAAATATAATTACACTGCGGGCCAAAATTGCCCAGAGTTTGACACCTATGATGTAGAGGTTAATACAAACATGACAAGTCACACATTTTACTGCACATTGGCAGTAAAGTGCTCATTTTATTTTATTGTTTTGTTTCATCACACTGATTTTTACTAATTGACATTCCTTAAACTCTACAACAACTTTTTTTTACTTTTGTAGAGTTCACAGCAGAGCAGAAGCTAATTAGCCAAAAATCTAAAATTCAATCTGACATTGTGTGCAGTTTACTGAGAGACGACTTGATCTCATGTTCATGTCCCCGCCCACACACGGCTCCTGTGGCTCAGAATATTGTAAAAATCTAGTTTGTTTTTGTTGTCTTTGAGGAGAGGGCAAACCTCTGACTCTAAACAGTACAGTCTCATATTCCTGCATTTCTATTGGTTTGCAGTGTACACCCACACACTGCTCAGGGTCAAGGCCAGAGGACATACTGCCTCCAGATCAAATTCAGACCAAGAAAACAATACAATAAAATTGTGGACCAATTGTGAAAGAAAAAATAAATTAAAAAAAAAAAAAAAAAAATTTAAATTGCAATTAAATGGAGTTAGAACCAAACCAAATATGTCAAACACAATTTCAATAACGAGTAAATGGTACTTTTGATAAAACTAGACTGGCTATTCTGTTTGAGTAATGTTTTGAGTACTGATCAAAACTACAGTGTCAACCCCAGAAATTAAAAACAATCTGAAGAAGCGTTTACACAGAAAAATATAGTGCAAGTAGTTTAGACCTCAAGTTGCATAGCTCCTGTAGTTTAGACCTCATGTTGCATAACTCTTGTATTATTTTATCAATTCATGTTTCAGTTAATATAATTTAATTTAATAAAGTTCAAATTTAAATCTAATCTAATACTTGTCAGAAACTTGCAGCCCTAGTCTACATAAATTATTCCAGGAGTTATAATTTAAGTAAATCCAAGCCCCAAGATGGCCTTTCACCATAATCTCCACTTATTGTTCAGTACATGAAAGATTAACTATATATTTATCGTATGTACAGTTTCTTAGAAATAAAAAAGAAAATCTTCCCACAATTGCAATGTAATAACAGTTCAAACCTGTGGAGAATGAGGTAGATTGAATAAATGCGGCTCATTATTGATTCATTCCGCTGTGTATTTGCTGCAGCTCATGTCTTTTAATGAAACGGTCCATTTAAAACTGCTTCACCGGGATCATCCTGCTTTGTATCAGTCCACCACTTTATACAGAGCATAGTTATGCCACTAAGTGAGTGTGATGTCACCCACAGTATTTGGCTCCAGTCAAATTAAGCTCATCGAGGCTAGCAGCTATAGGGGCCAATGTGAAGCCAAAATCCATATTTGTAATTCCGATCGCGAGTATCATAGCAACTAAAGAGCCAATCCAAAGCAAAGCTATTGTAGGTAACGCCCACTCCTGCCATTTCCCTGCTAAGCATTGCTGGCTTAGCAGGCAAAGGGCACTTGGTAACAGTGTTGCTAAGGCTAGCAGGAGCAACCTCGAGTAAAGAAGGCATCTGATTTGCATGTCATTAATGTTCGTATCGTCATTCATGAAAAAATTGCAAAATAAAAACACCAGGATTATATGGAGTGGGTTAATACGAACATTTTAAGACCAAAATGATGAGTCTGGCCTCTCGCCCTTTAACTGCTGTTCACACAGTTTTTCAACGTAAAGTGAACTGGAGTTCATGATCCATGATCACTTCCTATTTGGAACACGGCGACAAGCAGATTAGCTATGTCCATTTATATATACAGTTTATGATTGCGCCTCAAGTCAGAACCAAGCATGAACATCCAATCAGATTTGTTTATTTCCGTGACACATGTGAAACGAACGAGCTCATTGGTCACACATCATTAAAAAATAAATAAATAAATATTTCTCAGCACGAAATGAGGAGCAAATAGGGAGAAGCAATTGGCCAACTTGGAATAAAATAGCATAGAGCCTGTGTATGCCCCTCAACTCTACCCTCTGAGCTACAAAAAGGACATAGCTGTATGTTTTCTTTTAAATTGAATGTCTACATGACAGAATAGCTTGAATGATGAGAAAAAAAACAGTCAATGAACCAATCCACAGCTAACAACTGGACACTAGTCAAAGATAATAATTATAATGGCCATGGTGCACTGCTAAAACAGCCAGATACATGCCAATTTATACAGCCAATTACTGCCAAAAGTTGTGCTAAAATTACCTATTGGCACAAAGTAAACCTGACCAATATGTTTGAAATAACCTAAAGACAACACACTTTCTACATTCAGTCAAATTATAGAGATTTGCTCCAAGACAGACCTATTTAACATTGACCAGTTGGGCTCCAGGCTTGGGCCAAAAGTGTCCTAACATTTTAAAGTGAAAGAAACGCAGTGAAATCGTATACTTGCTTCTGCTTTGAGCATCCGGCCGAGGACAAGGCTAGATAATGACCGTAACCTCCATTCAACATCTTTTTCTTGGCTTTGAAACTTAACAAGTACAGACAAACAAGTTCAAATCTGGGACCACAGTGACTATCAGAAAAAAAACAAAAACGAATTGTTAAATTAACAATTAGTTAGTTATATATATATATGTATATATGTGTATATATATATGTATATATGTGTATATATGTGTATGTATATATATATATATATATATATGTGTATATATATATATATATATATGTGTATGTATATATATATATATGTGTATGTATATATATATATGTGTGTGTATGTATATATATATATGTGTGTATGTATATATGTATATATATATATATATGTGTGTATGTATATATGTATATATATATATATAAATAAAGTACTTTTAAAATGGTTCATTTAGTCTCCGTCCTCTGAATCTTGACTGAAACTCAAACTGAAAGACAGAGGGGGAGCCGCCCCACGTCCCCAGTCTGTGGGCTCCACCAATCACACGCTTGGCTCGTGTGATGTCATAGTGCAGGCGAATTTAGCCCAGAGCCAATCAAATAGTGTTACTGAGCGGATGAAGTCTGCTGCTCATTCAAACCAGGCCAGGATCAGACATTGAGAGGAGAATAAATATACAAGTCCAGGAAGTGGGCACATGAGGGACAGACTGCACACGCGTAAGTCATAATAAATGGACGAGAAATAATATGCTATCTGCTTTATTATAATGTCCTTTGTTTGAGCCCCTTTAAAACCTATGGAACGTTTTACCCAGAAAATAAAATAAAGATAATGGAGACTGTTCCTGTTGTCATGATAATAACTACATCCACCTAGTGTTCACTATATGAAACCTGAAACTATAAGATGTGAGCTGTAGAGGGTAGAAAAAGTCACATCTGTGTCTGTTATTGCTTCATTTTGATATTAACTTGCTGCAGCTCAGGCCTCTTAATGATTTTGCCTATTTAAAAATGGTTTACTGGGATTGGGACTGGGATTATCTTTTAGTATTGATTTTTTGTATCAGTGGCATAAAGTAGTTTCAATAGTATTGTTTATTGCTTCAAAATGTATTATGACAAGCCTACATGCTACCTACAAAAAGTTACATATTGTACCTTTAAATTTTGAAAAAAAAAAAAAAAAGACACAAGCCTTTTTCCCTGTTTAACTGGTTGCCTGCATTTGATTTTCTTTAACAACAGTGGCTCAGTGGTTAGAGCTTTTTGTTCCCCAACCCGAAGGTCGGAGGATCGAGTCCTGCTCGGACCAAGTTCTGTCATTATGTCCTTAGGCATCCAGATTGCCTAATATGAAAGTGGTGTGTGCGTGAATGATCGGTGGTGGTCGGAGGGGCCGGTGGCGCAGATTGGCAGCCTCGCTTCTGTCAGTCTTCCCCAGGGCAGCTATGGCTACAATAGTAGCTTACTATCACCAAGTGTGGAAGTGAATGAATAATCACTATAGTGTGGTGCTTTGAGAAGCTTTGATAAGCCTGTAAAGCGCATTACAATTTCAGACATTTGTCCCCTGTAATTATCAATTTTCAATAACAGTCAGGAGATTTTAGGATCTGTTCACATTTGAAACACACTAACAAGCACAAACAAAAGTACAATTCAAACTCTCCACACCATCTTTGCTAATGAATCCTCAAAAGACAAAAACTTACACAATTTTTAATATCAGCAGTAGAATCATTTTTACATCACCATCTCAATGTGAGGTGTGTCTGTAACCAGCAGCAACAGGCACCAACCAGTGACATCAAATATAAAATAAATAAAAACTCTTTCATGCCTCGTTTCCACGGAGATGGCAGGTAAAATCTAATGCACGAATCTCACCTTTTGTTTCACACTTCACCAATGCCAACTTCAGCAGCGGGAATGAGGCGACTGAACTGTGAACTGAGTGATACTGTCTCTGATATGATAAAGAACCAGGTATAAACAAAACAGGCTGGTGGATTTGGAGAATTTTAGGTTTGCACACATGGTCTATATACAGAAGTGGACTTAGTGAGTGTGATGTCACCAACAATGTTCAGTCAAATGAAGCTCATCAAGGCTAACAGCTTTTGAGGCGGATTTGGGGCCAATTTGCACATTAGAAATTCTGACTGCAATTATCATAGCAACCAAAGAGCCAAGGCTGTTGAAGGTAACGCCCCTTCCTGCCCGCACCGCTGGTTTAGCAGGGAGTGAGTGCTTACCAACGCTGTCAATCAAACTTGTTGCTAATGCTAGCAGGAGTAACCTCGGGGAAAGCAGGTGCCTGACTTGTCTGTTATCAATGTTCATATCTTGAATCACAGACACAATAATGAAATAAAAACACTAGGATCATTTAGAGTAGCGGGTTAATACGAACATCTTAAGACCAAGATGATGAGCCTGACAGCAGCAGTTACAGACAGGGTGACAATATTTCAATGTAAAGTGAATTGGAGCAAGAGTAGATCTGAAAGCGCGCCCATGCTCACTTCCTATTTAGAATATGGCAGCTTGCAGGTTAGCTATGTCCATTTACATATACAGTCTATGAGTTGCACAATCTAAGACGAATACACTGCTCAAAAAAAATTGAACACTTTGAAAACTCATTAGATCTAAATGAAAGAAAAAATAATCTAGAATTTCTTTACTGATAATGAGAAAGTAATTTATTAGTAACAAAAGGATGCCACATGATTTTATGTAAATGAAAATGATCTCCCTACAGAGGGGTTAAACCAAAGACACCCCAAAATTGAAACTGAAAAACATATGCAGCAGATGGGTCTATTTTGCCAAAATGTCATAGCAACTCAAAATGACACTCAGTAGTTAGTGTGGCCCCCACGTGCTTGTATACATGCCTGACAACGGTGGGGCATGCTCCTAATGAGGCGACGGAAGGTGTCTTGGGGGATCTCCTCTCAGATTTGGACTAAGACATTACTGAGCTCCTGGACAGTCTGAGGAGCAACCTGGCAGCGCCGGATGGACCGAAACATAATGTCCCAGAGGTGTTCTATTGGATTTAGGTCAGGTGAACGTGAGGGCCAGTCAATGGTATCAATGCCTTCATTCTCCAGGAACAAACTGCATACTCTGGCCACATGAGGTCAGGCATTGTAATCCATCAGGAGGAACCCAGGTCCCACTGCATCAGCATAGGGTCTGATCATTGGTCCAAGGATTTCATCCCTATACCCAATGACGGTCAGGGTGCCATTATCTAACCTGTAGAGGTCTGTGTGTCCTTCCAGAGATACGTCTCCCCAGACCATCACTGACCCACCACCAAACCGGTCATGCTCAAAGATGTTGCAGGCAGCATGACGTTCTCCGTGGTGCCTCCAGACCCTTTGCATGTGTTCAGGTTGAACCTGCTCTCATCGGTGAAGAGCACAGGCGCACTTGCCAATTCTGGTGGTCTATGACAAATGCCAATCGAGCTCTACGGTGCAGGGCAATGAGCACAGGGGCCACTACAGGACGTCAGGCCCTCAGGCCACCTTTGCGGAGTCTGTTTGAATGTTTGGTCAAAAACATTCACACCAGTGGCCCACTGGAGGTCATTCTGTAGGCTCTGGCAGTGCTCATCCTGTTCCTCCTTCCACAAAGGAGCAGATACCGATCCTGCTGAGGGTTTGAGGACCTTCTACGACCTTGCCCAGCTCTCCTGGAGCAACTATCCATCTCTTGGAATCTAGAATTGTTTAAAAAAAAAAAAATGAAGATTATAAGAGAACGCCAAAATCCCCAGTCTTTTACATTCATGATGCAAATTGTCTGACTGTCCAATAGCAAAATCAATGTACCTTCAACTAGCCAAACATGCTACAGCTAGGCCATGGCTCTGAGATACTGGAAAAAAACAACTTTCTGAATGATTGGAAAAAACAGAATAAATGTTTTAACCTTTAGGTGACCTTTGACCCCATATCTTATTCCATCCCAACTCTTCTAGTGGCATCACTAGCACAACACTCTCCTACTTTCACTCCTGTCTTTCTGACTGCACCCAGTTCATTCAACTCAAATCTTTTTCTCATCCAGTCTCCATCACAAGCGGGGCTCCCCAAGGTTCTTTCCTCAGCCCCCTGATGTTTCTCCTCTACCTCCTCCCTGTCGATCCCATATCCACTTCCATTGCTACACAGATGACACCCAGTTCTAACTCTCCAGCAAACCAAACTTCACATTCGTCCCTAAATCAACTAAATCCTGGTTCACCTCAAACTTTCTCAAACTCGACAATAAAACTGAACTTCTTGTTGTTGTAGGCACTAAATCCAGCCTAAACAAGATCAATTGTTTCTCCATTCCTATTGACAGCTCCATCTCTCCCTCTGTGTGTCATCCTCCATAGCACCCAAGCTGTATAAAGAAGTGGACTAACTGCATGTGACGTCACCCAATAGCATTCGGCTCCAGTCAAACGAAGCTCATCGAAGCTAGCAGTTATAGGGGCCAATTTGGAATTCCAACCATGGGTATTATAGTAACCAAAGAACCAATTCGGAGCAAAGCACCCCCTCCCCCCCTTAGCAACAGGTTTGATTGCCAGCGTTACTAATGCTAGCGGGAGCGACCTCAGGGAAAGAAGGCACGTGATTTGTCTGTTCTGTTGATCAATGTTCATATCTTGATTTTCAGACACAATAGCAAAGTAATACCACAATCATGTACAGCAGGTTCATACAAACATTTTAAGACCAAAATGACAAAGCTGACAGGGGCAGTTACAGAGAGAGTGACATTTTTTTCAATGTAATGTGAATTGGAGCCCAAGTCAATGGAACAGGAAGCGCGCCCATGCTCACTTCCTATTTGGAACGCTGCGGCTAACAGGTTAGCTATGTCCATTTATATATTATATACAGTCTATAACAGCACTCTCTCCTTCTCTCATTTCCACAACATAGGCTCCAAATATTTTCACCTCTGCAACATCCACCGCCTCAACCCTTCCCTTACACCACAGTCCACTGCTGTCTTTGTTCACAGCCTTGTCACCTCCCATCTGGATTACTGCAATTCCCTTCTGTTTGGTCTCCCAAAAAAACTCTCCATAAACTTTAACTGTTCCAAAACTCAACTGCCCGCATCATCACACACACTCCCTCCATCCACCACATCACACCATCCTCCAGCAGCTCCACTGGCTGCCCATCACACACTGCATTCAATACAATGCTCTCCTACACTGCCCCCCTCATTCCTCCTCCTCCTCGCTCCTCCTCCTCGCTCCTCCTCCTCGCTCCTCCTCCTCGCTCCTCCTCCTCGCTCCTCCTCCCATGTTCCCTCTGCTCACCTCGTGACCACGGGGAGCCTTCAGCCGCTCTGCTCCTCAGCTCTGAAACATCCTCCCTCCTGACCTCCGCAGCCCCAACTCCCTCCCATACTGCAAATCCAAACTCAAAACGCACCTGTTTAGATTGGCCTATTGACACCACCAGACCAGGGATTCTACGCTCTTAGCTTCTACGCTCTTAGCTTCTACGCTCTTAGCTTCTACGCTCTTAGCTTCTACGCTCTTAGCTTCTACGCTCTTAGCTTCTACGCTCTTAGCTTCTACGCTCTTAGCTTCTACGCTCTTAGCTTCTACGCTCTTAGCTTCTACTGTGTATTTTTAACTTTTGTATATTAAAGATTTTGTACTTGTTTACGTAAGGCGACCTTGAGTGTCCAGAAAGGAAATTAATAAAATAACAATAAAAAATATTATGTTCATTTAAATTTTATATTTAACTTAATGTATTTCTTTATTTTTATTATTATTACTACCATTATTAAAAGTTGCACTGTGTAACTTTTCTGGTGGAGTGTAGTTCTCGTGGAGCAAATCTCTCTGGATTGTATAGTAAAAGTGGACTGAGGGAGTGTGACATCACCCATAGCATTCAGTTGCAACTAAATAAGGCTCAGCGACCAGGGAACTTATTTGAAAATCTGAGTGAAAAACCAAAAGAGCCAATCAGAAGCAAGGTGGTTCAAGTCTCACGGCCACTCGCTCCACTGGATAGGCAGGTAGGCGTTTAGCAACGAGGCCGTCAATCAACCTGTTATTAATATTCATATCTTGATTTAGGCACAAAAATAGTGAAATAAAAGCACCAGGATCGTTTTAAGACCAAAATAATGAGCCTGACAGAAGCCATTAGAGAGAGACAGGTTTTCAATAGAAAGTGAACTGGAACCAGAACTCAAAGGAACCACTTCACGCCCATGCTCACTTCGTACTTGGAACGCCGTGGTTAGCGTCTTAGCTATGTCCATTTATAAATACAGTCTATGGTATCTTCTCATGGAAATGCGGTCCCACCACATAACTATCTCCATGGAGACAAGAAGGTGACTCCGCAAACCATAAGTTTATAAAATAAACTAATATACTATAAACTTATATAACTATTAAAAAAATCAAATAAAAGACTAAATTAATTCAATGCCATACTGTGGAACATTTCAGAAAAAAAGCAGCAGCATCTATGTGTAGACAAGCAGGTACCAGACCCCACAGCAGAAAAGTTACACAGTACACCTTTAAACTTAAAACTAAAAAATCTAAATAAAAAATAAAAGCAACATAAAAACTAAGTATCTAAAACATTTGCAATGCTTTTTAGTATTTTTAAGTACTTGAGTTGGGATTCAATGCTCATAAAAAAATAGAATACCGTCTCTTGCTCAGTCTCACCAGAGTCAAACGCTGAAGACTGGCTGGTTGTGTTCAGGAGAAATAAAGACCTCAAACTCACAGCTTCAGTCCAGGGCTCATTCACAAAAGAGGAGCCGCCACTTGGCTTTTGTGAAGATTAAGACTACAACAGATACGCAACAGACCTTATCGCGATAATACATTTTAAAGTCTGATATATTTCTAAAGTACATAAAGATGATACAAGATAATAAACCACAAAAACTATTCTAAATCTACAACATTGTTAAAAATCATGAGCTGCAAGACATGAGCAGAATGAAACACTTTAGTCATTAGTTTGTGTCTGTAATGAGTCAGACACGTTATTAATTGAAACTTTTATGGCTTAAATCTGATCATATAGACAGAAAATAACCAAAATGTCCCAGTAGTGCAAAGAAAAAGTAAACATGATAAATATTGACCGCAAAAATACAGTCCCAGCTTCATACATGGCACGATAGTGATTATAATGACAGGCCAAATGCTGATTATTATTTTACGACCTGATTATAAGCTGAGAGTTACATACATTTTTTTATGTAAATAAATATACATATGTTTAAGTATTCAAATGTAGTCACGACTAGGGATGGGACGATATACGATAATATAGTTAATCGCGATAAAAACGGTCCGCGATTAATTGTTCGTGGCAATTTTTCATAATCGTGATCATCGCGCACGATTATAATCGTCTTTACGGCACCAGACTGCCTCATGTTTCTGGTTTCAATACAATGTTTAGATGCTAGTTTTGGTGTTTGCTCACAAGGGGTACCTCTGTCATAGCTATGACACTTGTCTGTGCCAGTTCTGGTGGCAGAGTCTGCCGAAAAAAAGTTGTGGCAAAACACGAGCATCTAGCATGTGCATTTACGAGACAACCATCCTGCACTGTTTGACAAATTTGAGCTGAAAATATTCATAAGTGACATAAACTATTGAATGTAGATTGTGTTGTGTGTAGCGTTAGCTAAACAGAATTTTACAGACACACACACGATATATATTTACCAACAATCATGTCAATAGCAGAATAAACCATGCTTACCGATCGAGAACAACATCCAATCCATTCAAAAATAAGCTCCTCTACTCCTGAGTCCACAATCATCTTCACTCTTTGACACGAACCGCTCCAGGTCCGAGATGCCTCTAGTTTAACTTGTACAACCATCCACAGTGTCCTCGACTGCGTACTTTCTTTGTTTTGTTCGTTTCATCATGTTTAGAAGCAAAACAGCGCCTAGAATGCGTGCGCATTATGCATGGTTCTACTCAGTAAGGTCCGTCTGTTTACGGAAAATCTCGGCATGTCACACACATGCTCCGCTGCTCATTGGCTGTAAGGAGAAAACGTCTCTAAACCTGTGTAATGTGATTGGTTGATTCTACACGGGGGAGAGTGGGGCGTAAACTTTCAATCATCTGTAGCACTGATTCTCTGTTTGCGGCTCCAGTGACCCACAACCCCCACCTTATTGGCCAACACTGGTGTCCATCAAGAAAGGCCACGTCTCAATTCGTCACATGCACTGTTCGATGTACTGTTCAAAGTGCAGGTCGAAGTACCCGCCCGACTTAAGGGCACTTTGGTCAGTTTTTGGTGAATTGAGACACGGCCAAAGTCGGCGCTGTCTTAAGTTTATTATGCCTCAAAAATAACCAAAGAAATGCCAAAAAGTGACGGACCAGATTTCGCGTGTGGAATACTTTCCTGTAGCAGATTGGAAATGGAGGATGTAACTTATTTTGTGGACATAATTTCTTGACTGGATTATATTCAGTGGACCTGTGCCAAACGAATGAGACTAACTTTGTGGAATATGTTGTTTGACAGAACCAGAGCCCTTAAAAGGTGAGTGAAGTCCAAATCCGCATTTTTGGCTTTTCTGTAAAAACGTCTTTCCTGTCAGCACTGTGGTGATTCCAGGTGAAAATTGTTTGCATATACGAAAAGACGAGTGCTGTAGCTTTCGTTTAATGTGTAGATTGTTTGCGTAGGTGACACAGAAGTACATGTACATCCCTGTTGAATTGTAAAGTAGGCCCGGGCCGCCAGAACGTTTAGAAATTAATAATTTATGACGATAATATCGTCAATTGCGATTATTTTGGCCACGATAATCGTGAGTCTAAATTTTAATATCGTCCCATCCCTAGTCACGACTAATAAAAGTCCAACTCCAGCATAACACATAGATATCAGTGTAACTTCGGACAACGCAATATAGCATAGTATTAAATTCACAGATGTCTAAAAAGGCATTAATCATATTGTAAATGAAACAAAAACTACTCCAGGTTGTTTTTGAGGATTGATACAAAATTAAAACTTTTAGAACGTATTATTTTGAATTTTTCAGTCCCCTTCCATGTTATAACTTTGCTCCCCCATCAAAAACATGCCTGAAGAAGTTTTAGAAGTCATCCATGCGTGTTTGAGCAATCTAGCAATCTCTCCCAATCTCTGTTTGAACCCTCCTTACGGTTAGCTGCAAGATTCTGTATGAGCAACTTATCCGGGCTAGGAATAGAGCTTTTCACTCCGGGGACCAGGAGGCATACAAGGCTGCAAGGGCGGAACTGAGGAGAGGCATCAGTACGGCCAAACAACACCACAGGACCCGCATTAAGGCCAGGTTTGAAACCACCACAAATCCGAGGCAAGTCTGGGAGGGCATTCAGGCCATTACGGACTATAAGAGGAGATCTCCACCACCCTCAGCTGACAGTCCCACCTTAGCTGAGGACCTAACCTCTTAACCTCTTTTATGCCCGCTTCGTCAGGGACAACACCGATCCTGTCCTGCCCCCACTTGCCTCGACCAACCTCGCTCCAGTCCTGATCACTCACAAGGTGAGGTGTGTATTCCACAGCATCAACACCATGAAGGCGGCCAGACCAGATGGAGTACTGGGCCGGGTGCTAAAAGACTGTGCGGCAGAGCTGGCGGACGTCTTCGCCTCAATATACAACACCTCACTCTCCTGTTCTCTGGTCCCTGCCTGTTTCAAATCTGCCACTATTGTTCCCCTCCCAAAACAATCCAATGTCACATGTCTGAACGATTACAGACCTGTGGCACTCACCTCCATCCCTGCAAAATGCCTGGAGAGACTGGTCATCAAACACATCACAGCTGTCATCCCGCCATCCCTGGATCCACACCAATTTGCTTACAGGAAGAACCGGTCAACCGAGGATGCTATTGCCACAGTGTTGCACGCACTGCTGGAGCACCTGGAGCATAAAAACACCTATGCACGGCTCCTCTTTGTGGACTACAGTTCGGCTTTTAACACTATCCGGCCGTACAAACTCCGGTCCAAACTCCACCATCTAGGACTCAACATCACCCTGTGCAATTGGATTGTGGACTTTCTGACAAATCGCACACAGAGTGTCAGAGTGGGCAAGAACACCTCCTCCACCCTTACCATTAACACTGGGGCGCCTCAAGGGTGTGTTCTGAGCCCTCTGCTGTACACTCTGTACACTCATGACTGCCTCGCCTCTTCTGCGTTTTAAATTCTTGGGGGTAACTGTGACTGAGGACCTGTCCTGGGGCACTCACATTGTTGCATTGTTGTCACTATTCTCAGGTTTCTGTCTGTTTGTCTCTGCCTCTGCACTTTATCAATGATAATGATATTACTTTATGTTGCTGAAAAATTGATACAGGTGTCATACTGTGTGAATGTTTACACTTGGGTATTTAATGGGGGTTTTATTGGGTTTGCACTTAACATGCTATGTGGATGCTCCAAACGCAATTTCATTGTTATATGTGACAATGACAATAAATTCTTGAATTGAATTGAATTGAATTGAGGCTCTGTTCACAAGCCTAAACCACCCATGTTCCCACCTGACAATTCTCCATAAATATACAAAAACATGATATAAAACTGTACACAGCAACTTGACAAGCCTGATGTGATGTGCAGTAGTTTCATTAGCGGGAAGCACCCTGATTGTGTTGTGATAGTGCTTTGAAGGGGGAGGGACTTGACTCAGAATCAAAAACGAAAGTGACACTAAAACATGTTAATATGTTGTTTTGGATGAATATAGCATTTTCAAAATAATAAAAGGAAACATGTTGAGCTAAATGAGTTAGCAGTTATTACCCCATAGAAGTAAAATACCCCCTCTTTAAAATGAAGTACACGCTGATATAAATGTATTTGTATTTGAAAAGCTTGCCTTATTTGAGGTAACATAAGGTCACTAACAGTCCATTACCAAAAGATCAATTATTTTTAGAGAAAGACTGACCAACCATCCACTCTCCCATTCATTTACTATGGGGCATAAACAGGAGTCTAACTTACAACCTCCTGGTTAGAGGGTGGACACCACTCTGCCATAGCAACACAGGGAGAACAAATAGTTGGAGTCAAAATTAAAATTATTTTTTACAGAAATTTCCTTCGACCAAATCACAGGAGGGGAAACCAGTCGTGGACCAGATCTGCACTGGGTTACCACAGCAACTGAGAGACCAACCAGCAACGGATCTTACTGGCCATCATTACAAAAATCTAATATTAAATTTAAATGTATTTATTTGGAGAATAAGCCCTTTGAGAGGAGTTATCTTGTTTTCTTGTATTTTTGGGGTCAATATTTATTGTGTGTACTTATTCTTTGCAATACTGGGACATTTTTGGTTATTTTTTTGCTATACATTAAGATTTAAGCTGTAATACACACACCTGTTAAATACAGAATAAGTCATGAATAAACTAAAAAGAGTTTCAGAATTTTCCAGAAGTCACCTTAAAATAAGACATTCTAAACCAGACATTGCCAAACTACAGCCCAAAGGCCACACATGGCCCTTTGGGCTTATTAATTCAGCCCGCAGAACGTGACTAAATTATATCAAAATAGGGTAAACCTTGTAAACCTTTTCAGAAGTGGTTGATCTTTTGGCACTTGATAAAACTGAATATGAGTTTTTCTGCTGTGTTTATTTAACTGAAATGTAATAAATTAATTATGAATTTAATTAATGCATTAAGAAAACAATTTGTACAATGAGCCTTGCATATTCATGTTTTGCTACATGTTACAGGACAACTGTCTAATGTAATATATACATATATCGTATATATCCTGGCCCAGCCCCTCTGTCAAATTTTAGAACCCATTGTGGCTCGTGTGTCAAAAAGTTTACCCACCTCTGTTCTAAACAGTGACAGGGGTGGTGTAAATATTTCACCAGAGCATTTTTAGAAGAAGGGACAAGATGAAGGACTGGTCCATTCGAAGGGAGCTGTAGATTTAAATTTGTGTTTTCCAAAAAATTATCTAATCAGATCAGATGGAGCAGAGAAGCGGGTCAGATGGAGCAGAGGAGCGGGTCAGATGGAGCAGAGGAGCGGGTCAGATGAACCAGACAAAATGGTCAGATCCAGCAAAGGATGCTGAGGAGAGGGTTAGAGGAGAAGAGGATGTAGAGGAGAGGGTCACATGGAGCATAAGATGCAGAGGAGAGGGTCAGATGGAGCAGAAAATGCAGAGGAGACTGTGGACCCCCTGTAAGTAATATTATAATAAAAGAGAATACATATTGTGATACCAGGGCTAAAATGAGATGCTGGGCATAAACAGCATGTAATTAGTCTACTCCTCGTTAGTAGTCAGTGATGCAGGCCCCAAAAGCATTGATCATTACCACTTAATGTGACTCCTATTTTAATTATCCACAAAAAAAGTGAGTGGGAGGAGAAAAGGAGAGGGATCATTTGTTATTTTGACAGATATATACATTTGCATAAATCTAAACAGTAATTAAAATGCATATTATCAAGCAGATTGGTAAACCTAGGGACCTATGGCTTGTATTTGAAATAAAACTCCTACGTGTGTGTTTTTGTTCCAGAGATAAGTGAGATTTTGCAAGTATTCTACCGTTAAAATTCTGGAATAATTAGATAATGTTACTGATAACTACTGTAGCTAAGATGGAGCAGAGGAGAGGGTCAGAAGGAGCAGAGGATACAGAGGAGGGGGTCAGATGGAGCGGACGATGCAGAGGAGAGAGTCAGACGGAGCAGAAGATGCAGAGGAGAGGGTCAGAAGGAGCAGAGGATGCAGAGGAGGGGGTCAGATGGAGCAGACGATGCAGAGGAGAGGGTCAGACGAAGCAGAAGATGCAGAGGAGAGGGTCAGACGAAGCAGAAGATGCAGAGGAGAGGGTCAGACGGGTCAGATGGAGCAGAGGATGCAGAGGAGAAGGTAAGACATAGCAAATAATGCAGAGGAGAGAGTCAGACGGAGCAGTCAATACAGGCGAGAGGGTCAGATGGAGCAGAAGATGCAGAGGAAAGTTAGATGGAGAAGAAGAAGTGGATAATGTAATTGCTGTAGTTAAAACATCAGTGTACAGAGTCATGATCTAAATATATTAAAATGAACCATGTAATATTTCTAGTGAAGGGACCTGCTTGTCCTGAGATGTTCCCTAGTACGGCATTTAACTTGACAAGCAAGTGATACCACTGGGCCAAGTTACAGGTCATATCTATGGAGAGGTGACCCTCCTTACAGTAAGAACATATTTGTTTTTCCAATATTTTTGACCAATAAAAAACTGAATAAATGAAAGACAAACAAATTTAATGTTATACCAAGGAACATTACGGCCAAAAGAACAATATCTCCATGGAGACAAGCAGGAAAGTTAAATAATGCATCTTTTTCGTATTTCAATATTAGCTAAAGCAAGAACACAGACAGATCAGTCATGCGTTAGCGTTGTATGTTTAATTAACCTGAGCATACACCAGAATATGTAATCGGTCTATTCTATAAGGTGAAAATTGCTTCTCTACCACAAATCTCAAGTTTCATTCATAAAATATAAAGGCCAGCATGTTTTTGAGTTTCCTGGGGTGTCAGTTGAGACTCTAGCCTATTGCATCCCTGAAAAACTGTAAATGATTGTACCAAATACTTCACAACGTCATAGTGTCATATCCCAGAACAAAGCATTATATGAACTATAACCAGAAAGCCCAGTTCATTTCAACACCAATCTATAATTTGTCTTGAACTAAATATGCAAAGTAAAAACCAAGTTAGAATTCATTCTTCCTGGATTTTAAAGGCACACTATGTAACTTTTCTGGTGGAGAGTCCACTACCCACTTGTCTCCATGGAGACATCATTGATTCACCTGAAATGTTCCACTATATGCGAGTGAACACATCAATTTTGCACGTATTCATTTACACTTATTTTTATTGCTCAAACATGTCTTGCATAACACACATTTTTACTATGAGCAATGCTTGCCTCTCCACAGATCAGACCTGAAACCTGGCCTGTTGATGTCACCTACTTCTATATGCAGACAGAGAAGTTCACCGTCTTTTGTAGCGCATTCCAGGCAAAGCAGTAACATCTCCATGGAGACAAAAAGGATAACAAAGTTACGTAGTGGCTCTTTAATACAAATGTGTACTGAACACCTTTTTCCAATCTAGCAATTCTAGCGATCCTAGCATTGGAGCTCGCTGTTGTTAACACCATTTCGTAATGTACAGTATGAGGAGGAGGTTAGCGGAGGCAAAAGTGAACCAAAACTTTTTGAATAATGTTCGCCATGTTACCTTAAATATAAACCTATAGCACAGGTTAGTCTGACTGCAGAGTTTCGCTAATAATCTCAAGTTTAAACCGTAAAAACAGAGCCGAGCGGAGGCAATTTAAGGCCAGCTCTGGTCTGTAAGATACTCTTCATCACCAACCAACCATCCTCCTCCTCCTCACCATCATCTGTGAAGCGAAATAAAAGAGGGAAGACCACGCTTTGTAAATACACTGCACACAGAGCGATCCGAAGCTAACTCTGCCATAAATTAAAAACTACGAGGAGAGAGGTGGAGGATAAACGCTCCAGAAGCTTACCTCCAACGCGGTACATGTTGGCTGCCATGTCTGCCCGCTGGCCCGGCTCGTTCTCCAGGTACTGCTGGCTCCAGGCTGGTGTGGGTTAGCACCGCACTGCCGCCCGCCGCTCCGTGTTGGAAAATGGAGGATTGATCAATACGAAACGAGAGGACAGCCCGAGCTTAAAGAGACAGTACACGGTTAGTCTGCGAGGCCAGGAAGTTTTTGGCGGCTTATTCAACTAAAAAAGTCTATTTAAACATAAGCGTACGTGACTGTTTTAGTTTTCGAGACGTTAGCTTGAGCGACCGTTAGCTAAAGGAGCGCCATGTTTTAAAATGTTTTTTTTCTTTTTTTTTTTTTTTTTTTTTTTTGCTAAGCGCGTGACGTCACTACTTAACAAAATTAAAGGGTTTAGCATACATTTTAATTAATTTGAATAACATTGAAGTATATGAAGTACAAAGTAGAGCTAAATTAAAGGTGCACTGTGTAACTTTTCTGGTGGGAAGGAGGGAGTCTGCCACTTGCTTGTCTCCACACAGTATGGCATTAAACATTCACATTACATATATCCAATTCATAGATTGTATATATAAATGAACAAAGCTAACCTGCTAGCCACCGTGTTCCAAATAAGAAGCGATCATGGTCGAGCTTCCGGTTCCATCGACTCCAGTTCACTTTTCATTAGAACACTTTGGCCCCTCTCTCTGTAATTGCTGCTGCTGCTTTTTGGTTTGAAATGTTTGTATTGTAAAGCTCTACATGATCCTGGTATTTTTATTTATTATTTATAACAGACAATTCAGGTGTTTTCTTTCCCCGAGGTCTCTCCCACTAGCATTAGCAACAGGTTTGACTGACAGCATTGCTAAGCACCCACTCCCTGCTAAACCAGTGGTGAGGAGGAGAAGCAACATTCTCACTCCTGATTGATTCTTTGGTTGCTATGATACTCGCGGTCATAATTCCAAATATGCAACTCAGTTGCAAATTGGCCCCTATAACTGCTAGTCTCGATGAGTTTCATTTGACTGGAGCGCTATGGGTGACGCCACACTCACTTAGTCCACTTCTTTATAGAGTCTATGATCCACTTGCAGGTGTTGTGGTCAAATATACATTGAAAAGTGTGGATTCTTACTGTGAGCAGGGTCACCTCTCCACAGATCTGACATGTAACTTGGTCTGGTGGCATCTTGTCTCAGATGAAGAGTTTTGTACCATACTGTGGAACATTGCAGGCAAAGCTATAAGAAAGGAAATATCACAAACGTCACTGCAAAAATTACTCAAGTTTACAAATTGCTGTCCATAAGTCCCAAAACAATCAATCATGTACCTACCAAAAACAAAACCTGTAGACCTACTACTGATACTTTCACAAGGGAAATTACATCTCAAAATAGAATAGGCTTGTTGGGTACAAAAAATATGATAAAAATAGTCCTAAAAGCAGTTACACAGTCAGTGGCTTGTTTCACCAGGCCTCCTCCGATTCCTCACTGCCATTACCCAGGGATTCACCACAACGTCTCATTTGTATGTTCATATCTTGAGCTATGGACACAATAGTGAAATAAACACCAGAATTATGTAGAGCGGGTTAATACAAACATTTTAAGACCAAAATGACGAGGCTGACAGCAGCAGAGGAGCAACAATTTTTCAAAGTAAAGGGAACTGGAGCCAGAGTCTATGGAGCCAAAAGCACGGCTATGATCACAGTGACTAGTGCGTTAGCTATGTCCATTTATATATACAGTCTATGGGTTAAATCTGTCTAAGGCAGGGGCGACATTTTGGTTGGAGGAGCTAAGGAGCTGCTAAGGTCTTCAATGTGGGTGCTCAACAACATTTTTAGTCAAGACTGGATGTGCTACAAAAGTGGGGCAAAAATCTTTGCGGGAGCAATGGGGGTGCCCATTCTAGGGGAGGCTTGTGCCCCCTCAAGCCCACCCTGGTGCCTCCCCTGGTCAAAGGTGACTGCAGTTTAGTACCCAGAGACCCTTTTTTACTTTAACTTCTGACATTTGACTCATCATTTAAGTAAGCCATGTATATTTTTGGGTTAATTTGATGTATTTTATTGTGTCAAAAAGTATAAAGTGCTGCAACAAGGCAAAAAGTTTGGTGGGACAGAGCTCAGACATGGGGAGAACATGCAACTCCATAAATAAAAGCCCCCCACCTGTCTGAGCGGGGATCTAAAAGTAAAAAGCAAAGATTGCACAGGGACTCCCGGTAACTAATAAGCATGAGTGTAGGCTTTATAATAGTATTAGTAGTAGTTTTAGTAAAAGTAGTAGTAGGAATAGTTGAAGAAATGCATGTAAAGTTGATTTGAAATAATTTCTTTTTCATGTGCTTGTTGTGTAGACCCCCTCCCATATGTTCAAAAGTCCTCAAAATGGCATCTACAAACACTGAATACCCACTGATGACACCATTGTACCATTTTAAATCGTGCTTGGGTAATAATCTCACTTCTTCTCTCTTTTGGACCAGGCTGCAGAGGGAGGAGAGCTGTGGTGAAGGCTACATCTGATCTATACCATATGGAAGCTTCAATGACTCCAGTAACACAGGGGACCAGAGGCTGCAGTCACATGACCTCCGTCGACCAATCAGATGCAAGCTTACTGTACGCTCTCCTGCCCAAGTAAGTGTGAGAATCTGCTGCAGTTCAGGCCTTTCTCTCAGAGCACCATTCACTGTAGCTAAGGAAACACAACAAGATTTGAAGGATTCAGTGTGTTTACTAAACCAGGATTTAACCAGGACTACTAAGCACAGGATTTAACTAAACCAGGACTAAGCCTGAACCAAATTAGCACTGAACCAGAACTGAACCAGGACTGAACCAGGACTGAACCAGGACTGAACCAGGATTAAAGATAAGATAAGATATGCCTTTATTAGTCCCACAGTGGGGACATTCCAGCATTGCACCGCACACATAGAGAACAGAAGGAAAATTGTACATGCAAAAAAAGAAAATAATAAAACAAGATAATAGATACATAGCTAGAAATAATTTAAGAAATAGACTCAAAAATAAAACTCTAATATACACACATATATATATATATATATATATATATACATACGGATATACATCTCCGTAAAGTGACTTGAGTATTGCACATAGGTTTGGTTAAATATGGTTGAGTGACACATGTTCAGTGTTGACAGTGTTCATTGTACAGTCTGACAGCAGCAGGAAGGAAAGACCTGCGGAACCTCTCATTCACACAGCGAGGGTGAATCAGTCTGTCACTGAAGCTGCTCTCCAGGGCAGACAGAGCGTCCTGCAGGGGGTGAGACTCATGGTCCAGCATAGAGATTACCTTAGCCAGGACCCTCCTGTCCCCCACCTCCTGCACTGAGTCTAGAGGACAGCCCAGGACGGAGCTAGACTTTTTGATGACCTTGTCCAGCTTCTTCCTCTCCCTCTCTGTGATGCTGCTGTTTTAGCAGAACACACCGTACAGGATGGCTGATGCCACCACAGAGTCATAGAAGGTCTTCAGGAGTGGCCCTCTCACTCCAAAAGACCTGAGTCTCAAACCAGGTAAACCAGGTCTAAACTAGGACTGAAGCAGGACTGAAGCAGGACTGAACCAGGACTGAACCAGGGCTGAACCAGAACTGAACCAGGACTAAACCAGCACTAAACCAAGATTAAATCAGGTTTAAAGCAGGACTGAACCAGGACTAAACCAAGATTAAATCAGGTTTAAAGCAGGACTGAACCAGGACTAAACCAAGATTAAATCAGGTTTAAAGCAGGACTGAACCAGAACTAAATCAGGTCTGAACAGGACTGAAGCAGGACTAAACAAGAACTGAACCAGGACTAAATCAGGATTAAATCAGGTCTGAAGCAGAAATAAATTGGAACTAAACCAGGACTAAACCAGGACTAAACCAGGACTGAACCAGGACTAAACCAGGATTAAACCAAGATTAAACCAGGATTGAACCTAAATTAGGACTAAACCAGGAATAAACTAAGACTAAACCTTAACTCGATCAGGTCTGAACCAGGACTGAAGCTGGACTGAACAAGAACTGAACCAGGAGTAAACCAGAACTGAATCTGGACTGAACCAGAACTAAATCAAGACTGAACCAGGACTAAATTAGAAGTGAACCAGGTCTGAACCAGGTCTGAACCAGGACTGAACCAGAACTGAACCATAATTTAACCAGAACTGAACCAGGACTAAACAAGAACTGAACCAGAACTAAATCAGGTCTGAAGCAGGACTAAACCAGGATTAAACCAGGATTTAACCAGGATTAAACCAGGATTAACCGGGACTAGACCAGGACTAAACCAGGACTGAATCAGGACTGAACCAGGACAGAACCAGAACTGAATCAGAACTAAATCAGGACTGAACCAGGACTAGATTAGACATGAACCAGAATTGAACCAGAACTGAATGAGAACTGAACCACAACTAAATCAGGACTAAATCAGGACTAAGTTAGGACTAAGTCAGGACTGAACCAGGACTGAACCAGGGAAGAACCAGGGCAAAACCAGGACTAAACCAGAGAAGAACCAGGACTGAACCAGAACTAAACCAGGACTGAACCGGCACAGAACTGGGCCTGAACCAGAGAACAGCTATTTACTGTAGCTGTTATACAGAAAAAGGTTTAGGGCATTTAGTGTTTTTTTTTCCATGGGGCAGACTCTGTGTAGGAAATGCTACAACCAGAAAGCATATAGTATAAAAGCCATAAAGTCTGGTGTTTGGGTTCAGGAAGATTTTGGCAATGTTTCCTGTCAGAAGAGGAAACGAGAGAAGAGGAGACGACAGTCATCTCCTTTAGTCAAATTTCAATCTAAATTCAGTTAAGTTTTTTGTCATTCTCAAAATCAAAACTGCAGCCGCATCACAAAGTGAACATGAAACAGCCAATAAAAAACAAGGACTGAATCAGGCTTGAACCAGGACTAAACCAGGACTGAACCAGTACAGAACCAGTACAGAACCAGGACTAAAATGGACAGAACCAGGACTAAACTGGGACAGAACCAGGACTGAACCAGGGCAGAACCAGGACAGAACCGGGACAGAACAGGGACTTTTCTTTCTTATACTACCAGCTGGTTACAACACTGATTCTTAAAGGCACACTACATTATCTTTCTGGTGGAGGGTCTACTATGAGTTTGTCTCCATGGTGATGTTATTGCTTTGCCTGAAAAATTTCACAATGTGGTATTAAATTCTGTCTCAGTTATGAATATTTTGATTACCAGTACTGATAAAATATCTCAAAAAGCTGACAAACTGACTCTTTTCTTCTTGGAGTAATGGCTAAAGATTCAGTGACATTTTGGAGTCACTGTTGCAGAGTATGACAATGCAATCAATCACATTTAAAACAGTGATTCCAATGCATTAGATATTCTTAGTAGTCTCACATTCCAGCACTAAACAGCCCAAACCCTGCTTAGAATTTGTGACATAAACTGTGTATATATAAATGGATGTAGCTAACCCGCTAGCTGGCGCATTCCAGCTCCGTTGACACTGGCTCCAATTCACTTTACATTGAAAAACTATGGCCCTTCTCTCTGTTACTGCTGCTGTCAGACTTGTCATTTTGGTCTTAAAATGTTCATATTGACCCGCTCTACATGATCATGGTGTTTTTATTTCACTACTGTGTCTGTAAATCAAGATATAAACATTAATAACAGAAAATCAAATGCCTTCTTCCCCGAGGTTGCTCCCGCTAACGTTAGCGACAGGTTTGATTGACAGCATTGCTAAGGACCTGCTCCCTGCTAAAACAGTGGTGTGAGCAGGAAGGGGCGTTGCCTTCAACAGCCTCACTCCGGATTGGCTCTTTGGTTGCTATGATACTCATGGTCGGAATTCCAAATATGCAACTCTAGAGGGGCTCTACATATGCCATTGTAACTGCTACGGTGATGATGAGCTTCATTTGACTGAAGCCGAACGCTGTAGGTGACATCACACTCACTTTGTCTACTTCTTCATACAGTCATACAAGACTGTAAAAGGGTTACACTTAGACATATTTATGCATTCACCCCATGCAAGTGTACAATGTGCTGTGCTTCAGCTTCCCCGGGGCTGTCTGATGGACACATGGGTACCAGTCTGCACCAAAGATAATCGACGTGTCTTGCTGAAGGACTGGTTCATGCTTCCTCTATCATCTGAATTGAGGCAGATCAAATGGCAAATAGTGAACTGAATGTGATTAATGAGTTTAAACAGAACCAATGTCTAACACTGTAGCATATTGCACTTTGTAAACGTCTGCTTTGTGTCATCTCATTCTCATTGTGTGTGGACTATGCAGAGGCTCCAGATGTTTACTGCAGTGAAAGAAAGAAGGAGAGAGAGGAAAGGTAGAAGGAGAACGAGAGGAGAGAGTAAGAGAAGAGCAGGATAAGGGAAATAGAGAGGATGATAGGGAAGGAGAAATAATGGAGCAAGACAGAGAGAGTAAAAGAGAGGGAGAGGTAAAGGGGGAGTAAGGGAGAGAAAGAGAGGGAGAGAATGAGGGATAGAGAGAGAAGAAAGATATGAGCGTGTAAGAGATTAGGAGTGGAACAAAGTGGAGTAAGAGAGGAAAGGGTGGAGCAAGAGAAACCGAGAGAAGAAGAGAAAAGGGAGGCAAAGGAGCAAGACAGGGAAAGCGAGAGCGAGATGGAAAAAGAAGTGAGTCAGTGAGAGAGAGGAGAAATGAGAGAGTGAGGGAGGGGAATAGACTGGGTAAGGGAGAAAGAGACAGAGCGAATTAGAGACAGAAGGAGAGATAGAGAGGAGAAAGATAGAGATAAGAATAGAGAGAGGAGAAAGAGAAGGGGAGACAAGGGAGAGAGAGAGGAAGAAGAGTACATGAAAGAGGTGAGAGAGATGAGCATGAGGGAATGCAGGAGATGGGGGGATGAAGTGAGAGAGGAACAGAATGAAAATGGAATGAAAGGAGTGAGACAGAGAGAGAGATGAAATAGATAGGACAAGTGAGTTAGTGAGAGTGAGAGAAAGGAAAGATTGGAAAGAGAGGGAGAAGAAAAGACTGGATAAGGGAGAGAAGAGGGAAAGAAAGGATAGCATGAGAGAAAGAAGGAGAGATAGAGCTAAAATTAAAGAGAGAGCATGAGTGAGTTAGAGAGTCTGAGTGGAACAAAGTGAAGTGAGTAAGGGGGGACAAGGGAGTTGGAGAGGAAGGAACGAATGAGAAATAGAAGGAAAAAGAGCAAAAAGTAGACAGAGGGGGATCGAAGCATAAAATGAGAGAGGAATGGATGGGGCAATAGAAGAGCGAGGAGGAGGTAGACAAGGATGTGCAGAGGAACTGAAGCAAGAGAGGAGCCTACAGTAGCAGTGAGCAAAGTAGTGAGACTCGGAGGAGATGTTTCACACATGACACCAAACACCAAAGGATTATAACTAGCAAGATTATAGAAGATTTAGACCTGGTTTATTCCTGGTTTAGACCTGGTTTAGACGTGGTTCAGATCTTGGTTACACCTAACTTAGTTTAGGTTCAGTCCTGGTTTAGACTTGGTTTAGTTTTAGTTTAGAACTGGTTTGGACATGATTTAGAACTGGTTTAGACCTAGTTTTGACCTGGTTTAGTCCTGGTTTAGACTTGGTTCAGATCTTCCTTACACCTGGTTTAGGTTTAAACCTGGTTTAGTCTTGGTTTAGACCTTGTATAAACCTGGATTAATTTTGGTTTAGACCTGGCTTAGGCCTATTTTAGACCTGGTTTAGGTCTGGTTTTCACCTGGTTTAGACCTGGTTTAGACCTTGATTAGACCTGGTTTAGACCTGGATTAGTTCTGGTTTAGAGCCAGTTTAGACTTGATTTAGACATGGTTTAGACCTGGTTTCGACCTGGTTTAGTCCTGCGTTAGACCTTGATTAGACCTTGATTTTACCTTGTTTAGACCTGATTTAGTCCCTGTTTAGACCTTGATTAGACCTGGTTTAGACCTGGTTTAGTTCTGATTTAGACCTGGTTTAGACCTGGATTACACCTGGTTTGGACCTGTTTAGACCTGGTTTAGACTGTGTTTAGACCTGCTTTAGTCCTGGTTTAAACCTGGTTTAGACCTGGTTTAGATCTTGGTTACACCTGATTTAGTTTTGGTTTAGTCCTGGTTTAGACTTGGTTTAGTTTTAGTTTAGAACTGGTTTGGACATGATTTAGAACTGGTTTAGACCTAGTTTTGACCTGGTTTAGTCCTGGTTTAAACCTGGTTTAGCTCTTGGTTACACCTGATTTAGTTTTGGTTTAGTCCTGGTTTAGACCTGGTTTAGTCCTAGTTTAGAATTTGTTTAGACCTGATTTAGAACTGGTTTAGAACAGGTTTAGACCATGTTTAGACCTGGTTCAGATCTTGGTTAAAGCTGGTTTAGGTTTGGTTTAGTCCTGGTTTAGACCTGGTTTAGTCCTGGTTTAAATCTGGTTTAGTCTTCGTTTAGACCTTGTTTAGGTTTGGTTTAGTCCTGGTTTAGACCTGGTTTAGTCCTGGTTTAAATCTGGTTTAGTCTTCGTTTAGACCTTGTTTAGACCTGGTTTAGTTTTGGTTTAGACCTGGTTAAGTTTCATTTAGACCTAGTTTAGGCCTGTTTTAGACCTGGCTTAGACCTGGTTTAGACCTGGCTTAGACCTGGTTTAGTCCTGGTTCAGACCTGGTTTAGACCTGGTTTAGTCCTGGTTTAGACCTGGTTTAGTTTTGGTTTTGACCAGGTTAAGTCTCGTTAGACCTACTTAAGGCCTGTTTTAGACCTGGTTTAGGCCAGGTTTAGACATGGTTTAGACCTGCTTTAGACCTGGTTTAGACCTGTTTTAGACCTGGTTTAGTCCTGTTTTAGACCTGGTTCAGACCTGGTTTACACCTTGTTTAGTCCTGGTTTAGACCTGGTTTAGACCTGGTTTAGACCTGGTTTAGACCTGGTTTAGACCTGGTTTAGACCTGGCTTAGACCTAGTTTAGACCTGGTTTAGATCTTGTTTAGACCTGAGTAGTAGTTCAGTGTTCCAACATCCGCAAACGGGAAACTGCTATCACAACTTGAGATTGATAAGGTACAACACAAATACTACGACAAGGGGGAGTCAGGACCAGTGTTGGGAATAACGGCGTTAAACAATAACGGTGTTACTAACGTGTTGTTTTTTCACTAACGGAGTAATTTAACTAATTACTTCTCCCAGCGTTCCAACGCCGTTACAGTAAAACGGCGTTACTATTACTTCAGTTCACTCTGCTCTTCATCAGAGCATCTCTCATAGAAGGGAGCTGCAGCTGTTGTGTTTCTTTGGTGAAAGAGGCTCGGGGTGAGATAATAGGCTTGTTTGAGATGAGCGAAACGGGCGGAGATAATCTCGTGAGAGCGAGGCCGGCGCAGGCCGTGTCTCAATTAACCAAAGTGCCCTTAAATACGCCGCTCGAACGGGGCATTTAAGTCAGGCAGTACTTCGACCCGCACTTCGAACAGTACATGGAACAATGCATTTGGCGAATTGGGACAATTTTTGAGCGAGGCGAGCGCAGCAGCTCTCCACCGACTGCTTGGACTACAAACGCTTAATGCATGATGGGAAATGATGTCCTGTCACACGTACATTGACAGCTGACTGGGTCCGAGTTGAGTTTTGATCAGAAACGTGACGCACGGCTGCCCCCTCCTCCAACTTTACACAAAATACTGCCACATATTTGATATGGACAAATGTGACTGAAAGTTTCCAGGCTGTTGTCAGATATGGATCACTTATAAACAAATTCAGTATAAGTGCAATCTGTTAAAGTGAAATAAATATTAAAGGTTCACATCTGTTGTGTTTTTATTGTTTTAACATAGTAAGTAACGGCATAGTTACTTTGCCTAGTAACTAGTTACTTCTCCCAAAAAGTAACTGAGATGGTAACTCAGTTACTTTTTGGGAGAAGTAACTTGTAACTATAACTAATTACATTTTTGAAGTAAGATTCCCAACACTGGTCAGGACGCCAGGTCAGAGAAGAGTTAACATCAACTCCCCAACCGGAGATTGGGTACAAAGCCCCAATAAGTATCACGCTGAGCGAGGCAGCGACTGACCTGAAAGATCATCATGGCCCGAATGAACACAAAGCAACCCTGACGCCAGTTACAGAGACTAAACGAAGTACCATCTGAATGTCTCCTAGAAGATGTGAATGCAGCACTGACAGTGATCCCTACCTCAACCATCACAGAAACCATTGAACTGATATGCATTTCAGCAGCAGTGATGTTAGAGATGCTTGGCTATACGAGCAACCTTTGGTGCCATGAGAAACGATACCCACCATGGAAACGACAGTTAGAGGCTAAAACCAAGGCAGCACGGAGAGAAGTGAGCCAACTGTGAGAGGCCCAGAGAGGTGCAATGAAAAATCAAATACCCAAGAGGTACAGCCAGATGCCCATACCTGAAGCATTGGAAATTGCCAAACAAAGGCTCCAAGCCTTGAGCAGCTGCCTAAAGAGGTACACACAAGATAATGAAGCCACAAGAATAAACCGTATATTCGCAACACAACCGGCGAAAGTGTATGCTCAATGGCAGGGTAATAACACCAGAGCAGCCATAAGGAAGGAGAACGAGGAGTAGTGAGTGTGAGAGCCACAGTCCAGGATGAAACATTCAAGATCCACAAGTACATCAAGTACAAGGCCCCAACAGATGGCGTGCTCAGCGAATGTCTCAGACAGTGGAGTGCAGAGGAAGAGGAGCTGGAGGAACCATCATGGAAGGACAATCCCCTGCATGGGATGTGCCACCAGAACATAAATGAAGTGGCTGATATCAAGAAATCCTACCAATGGCTTGAGAAAGCTGGACTGAAGGACAGCACAGAGGCACTCATCCTGGCTGCACAGGAGCAGGCCTTGAGCACTAGAGCGATAGATGCCCAGATCTACCACAACAGACAAGACCCAAGGTGTAGGCTGAGCAAAGAGGCCCCTGAGACAATCCAGCACATAACTGCAGGGTGTAAGATGCTGGCAGGGAAAGCATACATGGAGCGGCATAACCAAGTGGCGGGCATAGTGCACAGAAACATCTGTACAGAGTACGGACTGGAAACTCCCAGGTCAAGGTGGGAAACACTTCCAAAGGTAGTGGAGAATGATCGAGCCAAGATCCTGTGGGACTTCCAGATACAGACTGACAGAATGGTGATGGCGAACCAACCGGACATAGTGGTGGTGGATAAATAACAGAGGGAAGCTGTTGTGGTGGACATCGCATTACCAAGAGATGGGAACATCAGGAAAAAAGAACATGAGAAACTAGAGAAATACCAGGGGCTCAAAGAAGAGCTGGAGAAGGCCTGGAAGGTGAAGGCATCTGTGGCGTCCTTGGAGCACTCAGGGCAGTGACCCCCAAACTGGAGGAGTGGCTACAGCAGATCTAGGTCTAGGAAGTACTAGGAACAGCAAAGATGTGTGTGTATATATATATATATATATATATATATATATATATATATATATATATATATATATATATATATATATATATATATATATATATAGTGAGTGAGTGTGAGAGCCACAGTCCAGGATGAAACATCCAAGATCCACAAGTACATCCAGGACAAGGCCCCAACAGATGACGTGCTCAGCGAATGTCTCAGACAGTGGAGTGCAGAGGAAGAGGAGCTGGAGGAACCATCATGGAAGGACAAGCCCCTGCATGGGATGTACCACCGGAACATAACTGAAGTGGCTGATATCAAGAAATCCTATCAATGGCTTGAGAAAGCTGGACTGAAGGACAGCACAGAGGCACTCATCCTGGCTGCACAGGAGCAGGCCTTGAGCACAAGAGCAATAGAGGCCCACATCTACCACACCAGACAAGACCCACGGTGTAGGCTGTGCAAAGAGGCCCCTGAGACAATCCAGCACATAACTGCAGGGTGTAAGATGCTGGCAGGGAAAGCATACATGGAGCGGCATAACCAAGTGGCGGGCATAGTGTACAGAAACATCTGTAGCATCAGAGTACGGACTGGAAACCCCAAGGTCAAGGTGGGAAATACCTCCAAAGGTAGTGGAGAATGATCGAGCCAAGATCCTGTGGGACTTCCAGATACAGACTGACAGAATGGTGATGGCGAACCAACCGGACATAGTGGTGGTGGATAAACAACAGAGCAAAGCCGTTGTGGTGGACATTGCAGTACCAAGCGATGGGAACATCAGGAAAAAGGAGCATGAGAAACTAGAGAAATACCAGGGGCTCAAAGAAGAGCTGGAGAAAGCCTGGAAGGTGAAGGCCTCAGTGGTGCCCGTGGTCATCGGAGCACTAGGGGCAGTGACCCCCAAACTGGAGGAGTGGCTACAGCAGATCCCAGGAAAAACATCAGACATCTCAGTCCAGAAAAGCGCAGTACTAGGAACAGCAAAGATACTGCGCAGAACCCTCAAGCTCCCAGGCCTCTGGTAGAGGTCCCGAGCGTGGAAAAAAAGAGGGGATAAAGACCACCCGCGGAGGGTGAGGAGGAGATTTTTTTATATATATATATATATATATATATATATATATATATATATATATATATATATATATACATATAAAATCTTAAGGGAACAACTTAATTAAGAAACTTGATATATTGAGTGACTTGTGCAGAATCCAGCCCAGTTTGACACATTCAGATTCAGTGTGGAGATATAGTGATGCAACAGCACCCCCTAGCAGTTACCTTTGGGCCCAAACTAAACAGAATAGCAGAGTTTGTGGCAGTAAGACATTCCATCGTGCTGTGAGAGAAAAGACTTCATTAGACTTTAGACAGTGGAATGTGATTTTCCACATTCAGTTCTGTTCCTATGTGGCCTTATATCTGTGTAATCCCTCAGTGGTCCAGGTAGGGTCCATAGAGGTCCATTGGCATATACTAGTCTATGTGCTCTTATACTTGTTCTGTTGTTTTTCTCTCTAGAGTTAGCAACAGGTTTAACTGACAGCATTGCTAAGTTCCCACTCCCTGCTAAACCAGTGATGCGGGCGGAAAGGGGCATTACCTTCAACAGCCTCACTCCAGATTGGTTCTTTGGTTGCTGTGACACTCGCGATCAGAATTCCAAATATGGATGTCGGCTCCAAATTGGCCCTCATAACTGCTAGCCTCGATGAGCTTCATTTGACTGGAATACTGCAGGTGACGTCACACTCACTTAGTCCACTTCTTTATACAGTCTGTGGTTCTAATACAGCTCAAGATCATTCTAAAGCAATTCAGGAAAGGTTCATTTCTGTCCTGTGAATGTGACTTTTTTAGTACTGGCACCTGCTCAAATGAGTATGTAGTTTTGATACTAGTTTTAGTATTGATTAGCATCTGAAATTCAATACTCTTGACATACATGCTCTACCAGTCATGTTTATTCTTTGTTTCCATGGTCATTTCCATTATAGATAAATATCCAGCCTTTGCTTTGAACCCTGATTTACACTTTTGACATTTATTGACTGTGAAGTGAAAATCATTTCAGGAGAGTTCATCATGAAGCTTATTGAGAGAAGGCCAAGGGTTTGCAGCTGTCCACAAAGCAAAGGGAGGACACTTTGAGGATTTGAATATTAATTATAAAAATATATTTATTCATTTAATTTCATTTTTTTTAACTACACTACATAATTCCATATATATTGCTTCATATATTTGCTGTATTCTGTGTGTATATAAAATATAGAAAGTATTTAAAATAGTGAAATAGTGTCCAGACTTTGAAAGTATGTGTATTTCATGTGTAAGAAACTCAACCTGTGCTACAGGTACACAGAAGTACACAGGGCAGATAGACCATGCTCTGCTGAAATAGTGATAAGAAGTGCAGTGCCGCCCTCTCCAGTCTGGAAAGAATTCTTCACCACTAGACTGTGAAAACACTAGTACCAAACATGCACTCATCCATAGTAGCAATGTGATTTTAACTCTTCCACAGAGACATATTTGCATGTATGGGCAAAATATGAAGGGGGTGGGTGTAGAATGTAATTTGTCTTGAATGAATGGGTGACCAAACTGACTGAAAGAATGGGGATTGTGTAATGAATGGAATGTGCAATATTTTGTATGGTGCAATAAGTGTATTTGTGGAATGATATTAATGTGCAATGAATAGAATGTGCAATTGTGTGGAATGTGCAACCATGGGAACTGTGCGGTGAATGTAGTATGCAATTTTTAACTTGATCCTTTTGTGACCCCAGCCCCTGGGACAACAGGTGGAAACTAGCCTTTGGCTATAATCTGGTGTATTTATGCATACATGAATACGCATTGTCCCAGTCAAAATAAATAAATAAATAAATAAAGTATTGCAGCCTCACTTAACTGCACATTATCATAAAAAACATTTTATTGTTATTATTAAGTAGATTATTAAATTGATTTAATAATAAAAAATAAACACACAGGCTTCCATAACTGTTATGACCCCAGACTTTCAGCTTCTGTTTTTTTTAGTATCTGTCTGTTTTGTGTGTGACTGAATCCTTTCCCCTGTCCCCTTGTAATCCTGGCTGTTTTCCCGCCTGCCCCTGGTTGGCTGCTGCTTACTGGCCCCTGATTGGTGCATCAAGCTCCTACCTGGCCAATTCTGTGCTACGCCTGTCCCACACCTGCAGCCACCTCCCCCGTTTAAGGAGACTGTCCACATCTGCTCAAGACTGGTCATTTAGCCCATGGCCGTGTCCCAGTTCGCCAAAATGCTCTTAAAATCAGCATTCGAAGTGTGCATCGAAGGACATTAATTTCCGGCACATCAAGAGCTGTCCATTTCATGCACCCGATGAAGGCGGACGAAAATGTCCCCTTCGTTTCCATGGAGATTGGCCGTAGCAAAGCGTGCATCCATGCACACTTCTCACTCTGCTATATCCCATCATGCGTCGCGCCTACGCAAAAAATAAAACAAAATGGAGTCCGCTACGCAATACACGTTCAAATGTGCGTACTGGGTTACGTCACCTACAACAGTGTGACATGAAACCGTTAAAACTGAATAAAGATCTGTACAGGCTGTGTGTTTGATGATTAGAAAAACTTCCCTGCTCTGGCACACTCAGGTTTATTCTGGATCACATTCTTCTGGGCTGGTTTGGGGAAACAAAAGAAGTTACACTGAATAAAGGAATGTGCTCTTCCTCTCAGATAAGAATACATTATTATCATTAGAAATTATTATTGCAATAATAAGAATAATGTAAGAATGTTCGTTTCTGGTGTAAGAGTCAAAGAGGACCAAGAGACTGAAACATAAAGAAGGGTTCAATGAGTTCCACACAGGTAAAGTGAACAATGAAGCAGCGAACTCTCAGGAAAGGACAGAAGAGAGTCCTGAAATGTGTATGTGACAGCTTTTATAGGGTCCTCCAATGGTTATGTGTGTGAGTGTGTGCACCCCCCTGGTGGCACGTGTCATTTACCTTCGCGTTAGTAAATCAAGATATCAGTCTGATGTGCTGCACTGCAAGAAAATACCTTACAATAATAACATTAAATTAACTGGCACATTGCATAGAAGGTAAACAGCGCCCTCTACTGGTATTAAAGTGGTTTGAAGTTGCCACAGATCAAAACAGATCAAATTAATCATCAGACTATGAATGTTATTACGTTTTAACAAGGTATATTTTGTTAAAGTTATGTAGTAGCTACAATTGGGGGAAAAAATCACCTTGAAGCTTATATTTTTGCCTATTGATATTCAAAGAGAAATATTAAAAACAATAACTAAATTAAATGAAGTGGCACATTGCATAAAAGGTAAACAGCGCCCTCTACTGGTATTAAAGTGGTTTAACCACAGATCAAATTAAACCTGGCCCAAATACAGAATTGTTAAACTGCAATATACCACTTTATGTACAACTAATAAGTGTTCTCTGGTTTATAGATTATGAATGTTTTTACGATTTGTTTTAACAAGGTATATTTTGTTAAAGTTATGTAGTAGTTACAATAGGGAAAAAATCACCTCGAAGCTTATATTTTTGCCTATTGATTAATATTCAATGAGAAATATTAATTCCTTACTTCATTGCTTTATTACTTCAATCTAAACAGAAATAAACGGCTGCGATGACGACAGCGTGACTCTTCTTCGATTAAATAATAAAGAATTAATTAAAAATAACGTACATAACGTACGCGTAAAGACAGCGGTGGAAGTACAGTCCGTGGTGTAGGCCTGTCCCATTTTGGCAAGTAGGCGGAAACACTGAGTAGTACACATTTTCGGCAGGGTACTTCGAACAGTACTTTGAAGGGTCTGCATTTGACGAATTGGGACACGGCCCAGTTCGCCAAATCACCGTTCGAAGTCCCATTTGAACGGTGCATTTTAGGGCTAACTTCATTTCTGGCGCGACAAGTGCTGTCCCCTTTCATGCACCCGATTAAGGCAGCCGAAAATGTCCCCTACGTGTTGTAAGGTTTTTTCTAGCAGTGCAGCACTACTCCAAACTGGTTTCTTGATTTACTAATGCTAGAGTAAATAACTCGTGCCCAACAGTGGATATGGAATGCAGGGCGGATCACCAGGATGCTATGGAGACCAGCTGAGAACTACAAGGACTGTGGACAAGAAGATAACACCTATGATCTAGTTTTGTGATTAAAACCACTTCTTATCTGTACCCCTATCACCAAGAACTGTGTGACCTCCACCTGGGAGGGTCATAAAACAATGACATTGTTTGATGTTAAAGCAATCACACTGTTTGATTTTGCCTAAAGGTTTCTTAACGTGTGACAGCATACCAGATACCTCATCGAAGGGAGCTGCAGCACTGTTGTGTTTCTTTGGTGAAAGAGGAGGCTCGGGGTGAGATAACAGGCTTGTTTGAGATGAGCGAAACGGGTGGAGATAATCCCGTGAGAGCGAGGCCGACGCAGGCCGTGTCTCAATTAAGCAAAGTGCCCTTAAATCCGCGGTTCGAACGGCACATTTAAGTCGCTCGGTACTTCGACCTGCACTTCAAACATCGAACGGTGCATGTGACGAATTGGGACACGGCCACAATCGAGGCGAGCGCAGCAGCTCTCCACCGACTGCGGCCGCCTGCATGGACTACAAATGCTTAATGCATGATGGGAAATGGTGTACTGTCACACGTGCATTGACAGCTGATTGGGTCCGAGTTGTGTTTTGATCAGAAACGTGACGCCCTGACGCACAGCTGCCTCCCCCTGAAACTTTACACAAACTACTGCCACATATTTGACATGGACATGTTTTTAATGTGACTAAAAGTGTCCACGCTGTTGTCAGATATTGATCACTTGTAAACAAATGCAATATAATTGCAATCTGTTAACGTGAAATAAATGTTAAAGGTTCACATCTGTTGTGTTTTTATTGTTTTAACATAGTAAGTAATGGCATAGTTACTTTGCCTAGTAACTAGTTACTTCTCCCAAAAAGTAACTGAGATGGTAACTCAGTTACTTTTTGGGAGAAGTAACTTGTAACTATAACTAATTACATTTTTGAAGTAAGATGCCCAACACTGGACATGAAACCGTTGCGACATGAAACTGTTAAATCTGAATAACGATATGTGCAGGCTGTGTGCCATATGATTAAAAACCTTTCCAGCTGTAGCACATGGTTTATTTTGCAGTACATTCTTCTGGGCTGGTTTGGGGAAACAAAAGAAGTTACATTGAATAAAGGAAGGTGCAGTTATTCCCAGACAATAATAATTATAATAAGAGGGCATTATTAGCATTAGAAATTATTTTTACAATAATAAGAATAATGTGAGAATGTTCGTTTCTGGTGTAAGAGTCAAAGAGGACCAAGAGACTGAAACATAAAGAAGGGTTTAATGAGTTCCACACAGCTAAAGTGAACAATGAAGCAACGGACTCCTCGGAGAGAATAGAAGAGAGGCTGAGATGTGCATGTGACAGCTTTTATTCTGTCCCTCTTCGTGGGTCTTCATAAGGCCCACGCTGGTCTGCACAACACCTTCATGAGTTCTGGTGCATTCCTTTGGTCTGCACCACCCTGGTGCCACTGGTGGCACGTGTCATTTATCTTAGCGTTAGTAAATCAAGATACCAGTTTGATGGAGTGCTGCACTGCTAGAAAATACCTCACAATAATAAAATAAAAATAACTGGCATGGCATAGAAGATAAACAGCGCCCTCTACTGGTATTAAAGTTGTTAAGCCACAATTCAAAACAGTTCAAATTAATCATCAGACTATGAATGTTATTACGGTTTAACAAGGTATATTTTGTTAAAGTTATGTTGTAGCTACAACTGGGGAAAAAAAAATCACCTTGAAGCTTATATTTTTGGCTATTGATATTCAAAGAGAAATATTAATTCCTTGTTTCATTCAGTCTAAGCAGAAATAACTGCTGCGAAGACGAAACCTTGACTCTTCTTCAATTAAATAATGAAGAATTAAAAATAATGTACGTAACGTACATGCAAAGACAGCAGTGGAAATACGATCTGTGGTGTAGGCCCTTTCAGCAAGATGCCGATGATGTTAATTTCTACTATTTTTAACATTTAGATTTTTGTTCCCTCCTTGACCCTGGCAGCGCTGGGTCATCCTTGTTTAGACCTAGTTTAGACCTGGTTTAGACTTTCTTTAGACCTGGTTTAGACCTGGTTGAATCCTGGTTTAGTCCTGGTTTATTGCCAGTTTAGACCTTGTTTAGACCTGGTTGAATCCTGGTTTAGACCCTGTTTAGACCTGGTTTAGACCTAGTCTATTCCTGGTTTAGGCCTGGTTTAGACCTTGTGTAGACCAGGTTGAATACTGGTTTAGACCTGGTTTAGACCTGCTCAAGACCTGGTTTTGTCATGATCCACGTCCTGTTGTCCCTGTCTCCTGCCTCATGTGTCTCCTCTCCCCCTCCCTCACCTGTCACTCCGGAGCTGGGCGGAGCTCTGGCTCCTCCCACGCGCACCTGCACCTCGTCTACTATGATCAACACCACCTGTGGAGGATAAATGGGGCTGGATCCTGTCATTCGGTGCAAGTCTGTCCGCGTGATAACACTCCTGCTCCCAGATCCTGCGCCTCTTGTCCAGCTCCCGCCTCGTCTTCCTGGTAAAACCTGTTTGTCTTGTCTTCACACCTTCCTGCACTCGGCTCACGGCTCCCGCTCTCCAGTCTCACCTGCTCCTCGTTCCTGGCCTTTCGTCCCGCTCTCCTGACCTTCCTGCTCCTCGCTCCTGGCTCCGCGTCCCGCTCTCCAGACTCACCTGCTCCTTGCTCCTGGCTCCTCGTCCTGCTCCTGTGTGTCCTGCTCCCCGTTGCCTTGTATCCAGTATTATTGATCGTAAACTGTTTCACCATTGTAAATAAATACTGTTAAACCGCTCCTGGTCTGCATTTTGGTCCGATTCACCTCACCTTACGACAGGTTTAGACTTGGTTTAGACCTGGCATAGACCTGGTTCAAACCTGGTATAGACCTGGTTTAGTCCTGGTTCAGGACTTGTTAAGACCTGGTTTAGACCTTGTTTACACTTGGTTTTGACCTGGTTTATACCTGATTTAGACGTTGATTAGATATGTTTTAGTCCTGGTTTAAACCTGGTTAAGTCCTGGTTTAGACCTGGTTTACACTTTTAGACGTGGTTTAGATTAGGTTTAGACCTTGTTTGGGTCAGTTTTAGAGCTGGTTTAGACCTTATTTAGAACTTGTTTAGACCTAGTTTAGTTCTGATTTAAACCTGGTTTAGTTCTGATTTAGACATGGTGTAGACGTGGTTTAGGCGTGGTTTAATTCTGGTTTATAACTGGTTTGGACCTAGTTCAGTTTTGTTTTAGGCCTGGTTTAGTTTCAGTTTAGACCTGGTTTGGTCTTGGTTTAGGAATTGTTTAGACCCAGTTTAGACCTTGTTTAGATGTGGTTTGGACCTGCTTTATACCTGGCTTAGACCTTGTTTAGACCTGGTTTCATCCCGTTTTAGACCTGGTTTAGACCTGGTTTGGACCTGCTTTATACCAGGTTTAGACCTTGTTTAGATCTGGTTTCATCCTGGTTTCGAATTGGTTTCGAACTGGTTTAGACTTGGTTTAATCCTGGTTTATAACTGGTTTAGTTTGGTCCTGGGTTAAAACTTTAGACGTGGTGTAGAACTGCTTTCGACCTTGTTTAGACCTGTTTTGGTCCTAGTTTAGGACTTGTTTAGACCTGGTTTAGACCTGGTTTAGAACTAGTTTAGACCTTGTTTAGACCTGGTTTGGACCTGGTTTATACCCAGTTTAATCCTGGTTTAGACTTTATGTACTCCTGGTTTAGACTTGGGTTAGACCTTAATTAGACCTGGTTTAGTCCTAGTTTAGACCTTGTTTAATAATGGTTTAGACCTGGTTTAATAATGTTTTAGACCTGTTTTACAACAAGGTTAATTCTGGTTTAGACCTGGTTTATTTGTGGTTTAAACCTAGTTTAATCATTGTTTAGACCTTGTTTAGAAATGGTTTAGACCTGGTTTAGACCTAGTTAAGACCTGGTTTAGACATGGTTTAGTCCTCGTTTAGACCTGGTGTAAGTTTATTCCTGGTTTATTCCTGGTTTAGACTTGGTTTAGATCTTGTTTAGATATTGTTTAGTCCTGTTGTGGACCTGGTTTAATCCTGGTGTAGACCTATTTTATTCTTGATTTCAGACATTGTTTAGACCTGGTTTAGTCCTGGTTTAGACCTGGTTTAGAACTAGCTTAGACCTTGTTTAGACATATTTTAGTTCTGATTTAGACCTGGTTTAGTCCTGATTTAGAACTTGTTTAGACGTTGTGTATGTATGTAATCCTGGTGCATACCTGTTTTATTCTTGGTTTCAGACATTGTTTAGACCTGGTTTATTCCTGGTTTAGACCTGGTTTATTCCTGGTTCAGACCTGGTTTAGTTCTGATTTAGACCTGGTTTAGTTTTGATTTACACCCTGTTAAGATGTGGTCTAGACCTCGTCTAGACCTGGTTTAATCTTGGTGTGTAACTGGTTTGGACCTGGTTTAGTTTTGGTTTAGAACTGGTTTGGTCCTGCTATAGGACTTGTTTAGACCTGATTTTGAACTGGTTTTGACTTTCTTTAGACCTGGTTTGGAGCTGGTTTATACCTGATATAATCCTGATATAGACCTGGTGGACTCCAGGTCTAAATAAAGGCTCCTTATTTAGACCTGGTTTAGACCTGGTTTGAACCTGGTTTAGACCTTGTTTAGACCTGGTTTAGTTCTGGTTTAGACCTTGTCAGTGACGTGCGGTCAGGTTCATGGCTCATGAGGCACTGATGTCATCATAATCAGATTTACAAACATGTAAACCAGGTGTCGGCCCCGGACCAATTTTTCTCCCAGACTGGGGCCAGAATAAAAATTCATTTCAAATAAAAATTCCGAAGTTCGTATGAAATAGCTCTAATAGTATGAAATAAGCAAGCTGGTTTTGTATTGTTTTGTATCCTTCTTCTGGTTCCCCAATTTTCAGTGGATTGAAGTCATTAAATTTCTTACCATTTCATACCTCTCTGTTTGAAAAGAGTGAGTCTTTCGTCCCGTAGTCTGGAGTAAACCATGTAGCTCCTTTAGTGTTGGCCTTCCTTTAAATGTAACCTCCTAATTCAACCGAAAATCCAGTTTAGAAAACTGCTTGAGCTTTAATATGTAATCTTCCTCCATTTAAAAAAGAGGGCCAGACAAGAACAAAAAAGTGAACGGATTGCTAAACTTGACTTGCTAACTCTAAATTGTAGTTTGCTGTCACTATTCTGCGGCCCCTGTTCTGCGGGAGTTGCAAGAATCCCTGGGCTCACGAGTGCCCCCTACCATAAGGCCAGGTAACTACGTGCCTCACCCAGCGCCTTTTCACAGCCGCTTAAAGCAGCTGTCACTGCTGAGCTACAGGTGGAGGTCCTTGGTCGGAGGATCGAGTCCAGCTCGGACCAAGTTCTGTCGTTGTGTCCTTAGGCAAGACACTTCACCCATATTGCCTAGTATGAAAGTGGTGTGTGCCTGAATGATCGGTGGTGGTCGGAGGGGTTGATGGCGCAAACTGGCAGCCTCGCTTCTGTCAGTCTACCCCAGGGCAGCTGTGGCTACAATAGTAGTTTGCCATCACCAAATGTGGAGTGAATGAATAATGACTTCAGTGTAGCGCTTTGAGAGGCTTTGATAAAGTGCATTACAAGTGTAAGGCATTATTATTATTACAGCACAGTCAGTCCATGGTGAGGCATGAACGACTGGTGCCTCTCCGACTGGTTTATAACTGGTTTGGGCCTCGTTTAGTTTTGGTCTAGAGCTGGTTTATTCCTGGTTTAGACCTGGTTTGGTCCTGCTTTTGGCATTTTTTAGACCTTGTTTAGAACTGGTTGTTTACACATGGTCTAGAATTGGTTTAGAACTGGTTTAATCCTGATTTATAAACTGGTTTAGGACTTGTTCAGACCTGGTTTCGAACTGGTTTAGACCTTGTTTAGGCATGGTTTGGACCTGGTTCATACCTGGTTTAATCCTAGCTTAGAACTGGTGTACTCCTGGTTTAGAGCTGGTTTAGTACTGGTTTACTCCTGGTTTAGACTTTGTTTAGAACTTATTTAGACTTGGTTTAGTGCTTGTTTAAACCTGGTTTAATAATGGTTTACCTGGTTTAGACCTGCTTTACACCTGGTTTAATAATGGTTTAGACCTGGGTTAGTTCTGGTTTAGACCTGGTTTATTCTTGGTTTAAACCTGGTTTAATTGTGGTTTAGACCTTTTTTAGAAATGGTTTAGATCTGTCGTAAGGGGTGAGGTAGATGGACCAAAAGTACAGAACTCGGGAGCGGTTAAACAGTGTTTATTTACAATAATGTGAGAAGGTTTAGCAAAGGCGGCAAACAGACAGGGACGAGGAGTGAGCTGGAGCTGATGACGGAGAGCAGGGCGAGATCCGGAGACACTGGAGCAGGGAGCGGAACCAGGGACGAGGAGCAGGTAAGATCCGAGGAGTGGGAGCCGGAGCAGAATGCAGGTAAGAGCAGGGTGACGAAGAGACAAGACAGGACTGTACCAGGACGACGAGGCGGGAGACGGGAGTGGAGCCAGAGATGCAGGAGCTGGGATGATCCAAAGAGCAGGAATCTGGAGAGGCAGCAAAAATCCAGTAAAACATAGGACAAACGTAAGTGCAGCATTCAAAAAGCAGGACTAGCGTATTCACATTGTCACGCGGGTGGTGCTGATCAGCGCTGATGGGCTGCAGGTGCGTGCGGGAGGAGCCAGGCAGGTGAGGGGAGGGGAGAGAGGAGACACAGGAGGCAAAACAGGAGCAGGAAAGCGTGGATCATGACAAGATCTGATTTAGACCTGGTTTAGAACTGATTTAGACCTGGTTTAGACCTGGTGTAGTCCTGGTTTGGACTTGGTTTAGACCTTGTTTTGACCTGGTTTAATTCTAGTGTAGACCCGGTTTAATTCTGGTTTAGACCTTGTTTAGACATGGTTTAGTTATGGTTTAGACCAGTTTTAGACTTGGTTTCATCCTGATTTAGACCAGTTTTAGACTTGGTTTCATCCTGATTTAGACCTGGTTTAGACCTGGTTTAGAACTGGTTTAGACCTATTTTAGTTCTGATTTAGACCTCATTTTGTTCTGATTAAGACCTTGTTGAGATGTTGTGTAGGCCTGGTTTAAGCCTGGTTTAATCCCTTATAACTGGTTTGGACCTGGTTTAGTTTTGGTTTGGACCACCGTGGACTCTTTCCGCTTCCTGGGCACCTGCATCACCCAGGACCTCAAGTGGGAGCCGACCACCCTCATCAAGAAAGCCCAGCAGAGGATGTACTTCCTGCGGCAGCTGAGGAAAGCTAAGCTGCCGGTCCAAATGATGGTGCAGTTCTACACGGCCATCATTGAGTCCATCCTCACTTCCTCCATCACTGTGTGGTTCGCTGGGGCCACTGTCAGGGACAGACAGAGACTGCAGCGCATTGTGCGCTCTGCTGAGAAGGTGATCGGCTGCAACCTTCCATCTCTCCAGGACCTGTACGCCTCCAGCACTCGGGGGCGAGCAGGTTGTATAGCAGCTGACACTTCTCACCCTGGACATGGACTATTTGAGCCACTTCCCTCTGGCAGGAGGCTACGGTCCATCAGGACCAGAACCTCTCATCACAAGAACAGTTTCTTCCCCTCTGCCGTTTCTCTCATGAACACTACATAAACCTGCACTAAACTGGACACTTCATAACACTGGTCACCTTAATAACCCATGTTGCACTGTTGTTGTTTTTTTGATGCCACTATTGTATATATTTCTACTATTGTATATATTTCTACCTCCTGCATGCCCTTATTTGTATTTATTTAGTGTGTTTTTTTGTGTGTGTTCTATTTGCACTTTATCACCAAAGTAAGTTCCTAGTCTATGAGCTCTGCTCACGGACAATGGCAATAAAACTTCTTCTGATTCTGATTCTGATTCTGATCCGGTTTAGACCTGGTTTATTCCTAGTTTAGACCTGGTGTGGTCCTGCTTTCATCCTGTTTTAGACCTGGTTTAGACATGGTTTGGACCTGCTTTATACCTCTTTAGAGTTTATTTAGAACTGCTTTCATCCTGGTTTAGACCTGTTTTAGAACTGGTTTAGACATAGTTTAGACCTGGTTTAGTTCAGATTTACATCTTGTTTACACATGGTCTCAAATTGGTTTAGAACTGGTTTTATCCTGATTTATAACTGGTTTGAACCTGGTTATTTTAACTATATTCATTATAGCTGCCTCCTATCTGTATTAGAGTTTATTGCTTTCTAGAATGTTGTGATGTCAACTGAAACCCAGCAATGATGGATTATCCGTCTGCACTCTCAGCTACGTGTAATTATCACGTAACAAACAAAAACATATTGGCAAATGACTATTATTTAACGTTCTGGTCATATAAACGCATAAAATAAATACATAAAAAATACAACTTTCTTCAGGAGGCGATTTCCCGCGCACGTACGCACGCCCTACAGACAGGTGACGTCATCACGTTGCTTCCTGCTTCTCGGCTGTAAACTTTTGACACAAGAAAAGTTTAAAATCCAATATATCTCTGTTAAACAAATGGATTCGACTTTAAGACAAACCCTGGACACTTTTTGGACTGCATAATTTAACCTCGACCCGGACAATTAATCAGTAAGTACGTAAAAGTCGTTTTTTTATTCTGAATAATGTTGTAGCTAGCTGCCTCATGTTGGGCTAAAGTTAGCTCTGTCACTTAACAGTTTGTCACAAGTTGACCTTAAGTTTAAAGAAATAACACAGTAGCTATAATTACTGGTATTACTTTTTAATTTTATGATTTTACTGTATATACACACACGCACACACTCTCACACACACACGCACACACACACACACACACACACACATATACATATATATATATATATATATATATAAACAAATAATACATTGAAATGTGTTTTTCATTTGCTTCCTTTATTACCACTACGTTATCAGATAATACTTATTTTTTTACTTACTTGTTACTGTTGACACTGGAAATTTTGAAGTACATTTACAGTAGCCCAAACCTTTAATGTTTACGCATATTTTAACATGAATAAGTGGTCATATTAAAGGTACACTGTGTAGCTTGCAGCCTCTTACCATGGAGGTGTTAATATTTTTGGAGTGTTCCACAATATGACATCTATCCCTTGTCAAAAGTATCGAAAATCAGACACTAATCAATACTAAAACTAGGGCAATTGAATGTATAATTTAGATACAAGTATCAATACTAAAAAAGTTACATTCACAGGACAGAAATGATCGTTTCCTGATTAGCCTTAGACCAAATAGACTAGTATACGCCCATCAGTGACGTGCAGTGAGGTTCATGGCTGGTGTCATCACAATCAGATTTACAAACCTGTAAACCAGGTGACCAAGTACAATTGGTCCCGGGCCAATTTCTCTCCCAGTACTTGGGGCCAGAATAAAAAAGAATTTCAAAAATAAAAGTTCCAAAGTCCATATGAAATAGCTCTAATAGTATGAAATAAAAAGCAAGCTGGTTTTGTATTGGTTTTTTTTTGTTTTTTTTTATCCTTATTCTGGTTCCCCAATTTTCAGTGGATTGAAGTCATTAAATTTCTTACCATTTCGTACCACTCTGTTTGAAAACAGCGAGTCTTTCGTCCTGTAGACTGGAGCAAACCATTTAGCTCCTTTAGCGTTGGTCCTCCTGCTTCGACCGAAATCCAGTTTAGAAAACAGTTTGAGCTTTAATATGTAATCTTCCTCCATTTAAAAAGTAGGGCCAGACATGAAGGAAAAAGCGAACAGATTGATAAACTTGATTTGTTAACTCTAAATTGTAGCTTGTTGTCACTATTCTGCAGCCCCTATTCTGTGGGAGTTGCAAGAATCCCTGGGCTCACGAGTGCCCCCTACCATGAGGCCAGGTAACTACGTGCCTCACCCGGCGCCTTTTCACAGCCGCTTAAAGCAGCAGCTGTCACTACTGAGCGTACAGCACAGTCAGTCCATGGTGAGGCATGAACGGCTGGTGCCTCTACGCACGTCTCTTCAATATTTCAACAGTAAATGTAAAAATTCTGCTGTTTTGAATAAAAAAATTTATTAAAATTGCAAAGTTAAATAGAAAATAACTTTATAGTACAAATCATTGGATAAATATAACCATTTCATTTATTTTTTCTCTGTGATGACAGGTGAGGCCATGCCTCACCTGCCTCCCCTGACTGCACGTCACTGACTCCCATGGACCACCATGGAACCTACATGGACGACTGAAGGATTACAGAGATATAAGGCCATGGTACATGGTAATTTAAAAGAAAGTACTACGATTTAATGTTTCAAATTAAATTCTATTGTCTAAACACAGAATTGTTTATGATTATCATGGTATCTGAATTGGTATTGAGTATCGAGTCTATTCCTCAGTGTAGAAGTCAAGTTTGTAATTTTAGTATCCTGACAACACTAGTCTCCATGGAGACAAGTAAGCGACACCACAAGGCCAAGTTACAGGTCAGATCTGTGGAAAGACAACCTCGCTCACAGTAAGAAGGAAGGTCTTTCCAGCAGTTAACATGCCTATAATCAAATAAATTTAAAATAGCTCAGTTTAATACCATATTGTGGGACAGTCCAGACAAAGAAATAACATCACCTTGGAGATGAAGAAGTAAGTGGTAAACTCATCATAAGAAAAGTTATATAGTGCATAGACTAAACACTTCTCCTAATCCCCTGCTAATATTTGCATAACTTCATTGTTTAATTGTTAACACAGTTAATCCTCTTGTTAGTGTTTCAAAGTACACAACACCTCCCATCAGGATAATGCACACTCCACTCAGAATCAAACCCACAACCTCCTTACTGAGAGGAGGAGACTTTGCCACAGTAACAGAGGGAGGACATGGACACTTCACTCAGAGAGATAAGGATTCTAACCCACAACCTCTTTCTTACTAATGTATTCTGTTTTTTCCCACACTTTCTTACAGGAGTATATGTACGAGAGTGTGTATTTTCATCTTTAGTTATTTTTAAATCATGGAGGATCTGAACAGACCACAGAGAAAGATGTCGACTGCTGGGGACAGTCTGTACAAAGTCCTGGGGCTGGAGAAAGGAGCGACTCAAGACGAAATCAAGAAAGCTTACAGGTCTGACCTTCTCTGCATCCTCTGCTCCATCTTACCCTCTCTTCAGCATTGTCTGCTCTTTGGTCTAATTCTAGGCTTCCTGTTTCATGGTCGCTCTAACCTCAGCATCCTTCTACCCATTCCACCCACTGTCCTTCCTCTGTACCATATATTCGCTGTCCCTCCTCTACACCATATATTAGTTAATAAATGCTTATAAACCTCAAGTTTATTTTATTGGGTTTCCTTCACACGAGATCTCAACATTCTAAGCAGCCTGTAGTTCAAGTTTAAGTAGTACGTTTAAGTAGTTGTAACAGCTGAATAATTAATATGTCTGTCTATATTTATAAACTGTTTATTAACTGTTATTTAACTTTCTATTTATTAACTGTTCACTCATTCAAGCTGTTTCTTCAGTTCTGATAAGGGACTGGCTTAAATATCCATCCAAGAGAGGAGCTAACTACCCTGGAACTAACACACCCTAGTTGTTTACACCAGAAATCACATGTATTCACTATATTACTTCTATATATATAAATAATATAAATTCCATTTATTTTCTTACCCTTTAAACCCTAACTTCTACTAGTTCTTATTTACATATCATTCAAAACTTTGGACAGACTTTTTATTTATGTTTCTTCTTTATTTCCAATATCCAAATATGAATAAAAACAGACAGAAATATTAATCCGGAATAAATAAATCTAAACCTTAAAATACTTATGATATTTTGCTCTCCATAAAATATACACTACTGTTCAAAAGTTTGGGGTCACTTAGTAATCTCTTTATTTTTGAAAGAAAATCACAATTTTTTCAATGAATATAACTTTAAACTAATCAGAAATACACTCTAGACATTGTTAATGTGTTAAATGACTATTCTAGCTGCAAATGTCTGGTTTTTGGTGCAATATCTGCATAGGTGTATAGAGGCCCATTTCCAGCAACTATCATTCCAGTGTTCTAATGGTACAATGTGTTTGTTCATTGTGTCAGAAGGCTAATGGGTGATTAGAAAACCCTTGTGCAATCATGTTCGCACAGTTTAGCTGGTTATAGAAGCTATAAAAGTAGCATCAGTAGTATCTGGAGCATCACATTTGTGGGGTTGATTAAAAGCTCAAAATGGCCACAAAAAGAGAACTTTCATGTGAAACTCGACAGTCTGTTCTTGTTCTTAGAAATTAAGGCTATTCCATATGAGAAATTGCCAAGAAACTGAAGATTTCCTACAATGGTATGTACTACTCCATTCAGAGAACAGCACAAACAGGTTCTAACCAGTGTAGAAAGAGAAGTCGGAGGCCCCCTGCACAACTGAGCAAGAAGATAAGTACATTAGAGTCTCTAGTTTGAGAAATAGACCCAGCTTCATTAAATAGTACCTGCAAAACGCCATTGTCAACATCTACAGTGAAGAGGCGACTCCGGGCTGCTGACCTTCATCCTACAACAGGACAATGACAAAAAGCACACCTCCAAATTGTGCAAGAACTGATTAGAGAAGACTGGTATTCTATCTGTAATGGAGTGTCCAGTGCAGTCACCAGATCTAAACCCTATTGAGCTGTCGTGGGAGCAGCTTGACCGTATGGTACGCAAAAAGTGCCCATCCAGCTAATCCAACTTGTGGGAGGGGTTTCTAGAAGTGTGGGGTGAAATTTCTCCTCACAGCCTCTACAAATTAACAGCCAGAATGCCAAAGGTCCGCAATGCTCTAATTGCTGTAAATGAGGGATTCTTTGACTATAGCTAAGTTTGAAGGAAAATATTATTATTTCAAATAAATATCATTATTTCTAACCTTGTCAATGTCTTGACTATATTTTCTATTAATTTTACAACTCATGTGGTAAATAAACTTTTTATAGAAAACACAAAATTGTCTGGGTGACCCCAAACTTTTGAACGGTAGTGTATATCCTGTCAAAATTATACAAATTCAAAATATGAACATGCTGCAAAACAAAACAAAACTGGAAATATAAATAAAATGTGTGCTTTTCAGCAATAACAAATCAAATCATTTGGTTTTCTTTGCTCTTATGTTGCTATTATGATAAGGAATGTCAGCAAACTCTGAATCTGTATCCTGCATAAAGGACTGAAATTGCCGGTGAATTAAATCTTTAGCTCAGATAGAGTTTACGGTTTGCGTTACAGTGCTCATTACATGGTCCATCTTCAGGACTTTGCCTCATAGTGCTTCCTGGTG
>JAIEZT010000068.1:26562787-26577787 GCA_019594935.1 Periophthalmus modestus | reverse complement strand
AGACACGAAGAAAAAAGTGAATTGCTAAAGTTGACATGCTAACTCTAAATTGTAGTTTGCAGCCCCTATTCTGCGGAAGTAGCAGGAATCCCTGGGCTAACGAGCGCCCCCTAACATGAGGCAGGGTAACTGCGTGCCTCACCTGGTGCCTTTTCACAGCCGCTATAATGTGCTCAGCTCTTAAAGGGTTAAAGCAGCAGCTTAGCACACAGCACAGTCAGTCCGCGGTGAGGTACGAGTGGCCTGTGCCTCACCGCGTGTCTTTTCTCAGGTTTTCAATAGTAAACGTAAAAATTCAGCGATGTTGAGTCAAAAAAATAATAAAATTGCAAAGTTAAATAGAAAATAACTTTATAGTACAAATAATTGGATAAATATAACTATTTCATTTTTTTTTTCTGTGATGACAGGTGAGGCACTGCCTCACCTGCCTGACCTGACTGCATGTCACTGACTTATAGGTACTTATAGGTATACTAAATTTACATTTTTGCATTTTCAGTTCTAGTTCTTATTATAACTTTACTACTGCAGCTCTATATTTTCTGTAATTAAGGAACAGGGAAACAAAAAATGTACATTTGAGTTAATGTAATTTTGTTTCACAGCAGAAGAAGACTCTGTTACTGTCACACAGCCCAGCTCTGATAGAACAGAAGGTAACGGTCAGTGGTACTCGGCTAAAGCTAACAATGCTAATGCCAACATCGCTGCTGCTTCACTAATACTGACTAACTTCACAGGGCAGAACTTGTTTTTATGTGACTAATCCTGTTGCAAAATGGTTAATTAACATATTCTAACAATGGCTACCGAACTGGCTGTTTCATGCAAAGTAGAAGAAAAATTACACATGATTATAATGTAACTAATGTATTTACTTCAAGTACATATGGCTGTTTTTTGGTAACTTGTAGTGTTGCCTGATGACGGAATTTTCAACTGATACGATGATACAAAGATGTTTGTCACTGATACCTGATAATACATTATAAGTGAACTTGATTTAAAAAAAAATATCCATCCGCATACCCGGAAGCGGGTCGAGGGGGCAGTATTCTAAGCAGGGACTCCCAGACTTCCCTCACCCCGGACACATCCTCCAGCTTCCTCCAGCGTGTCCTGGGTCTCGTGCAAGGCCTCCTTCCAGTGGGATATGCCTGGAACACCTCCCCAGGGAGGTGTCCAGGGGGCATCCGAAACAGATGCCCAAGCCACCTCAGCTGGCTCCTCTGGATGTGGAAGAGCAGCGGCTCTACTCCGAGCTCCTCCCTTGTGACCTCACTCTATCTCTAAGGGAGCGTCCAGCCACCCTGCAGAGGGAACCCATTTCGGCTGCTTGTAGCCACGATCTTGTCCTTTCAGCCATTACCCGAAGCTCATGACCATAGATGAGGTAGGAACGTAGATTGACCGGTAAGTCGAGAGCTTCGACTTTCGGCTCAGCTCCTTCTTTACCACAACAGACTGATACTGCGAACGCATCACTGCAGATGCTGCTCAGATCTGCTTGTCAATCTCGCGCTCCATCCTTTCCTCACTCTTGAACAAGACCTCGAGATACTTGAACCCTTCCACTTGAGGCAGAGACTCCCCACCCACCTGAAGAGGGTGAGCCCCCTTTTTCCGGTCAAGAACCATGGCCTTGGATTTGGAGGAGCTGATTCTCATTCCAGCCGATTCACACTCGGCTCCAAACTACCCCAGTGCCTGCTGCAGGTCCTGGCTCGATGAAGCCATCAGGACAACATCATCTCCAAACAGCAGAGATGAGATCCTGTGGCTCCCAAACCGGACCCCCTACGGCCCCTGGCTGTGCCTAGAAATTCTGTCCATAAATACATTGAACAGAACCGGTGATAAAAGGCAGCCCTGGTGGAGTCCAAAATGCACTGGGAACAGGTCTGACGTACTGCCAGAAATGCCAACACAGCTCCTGTTCCGCTTCAACAGTAAGACAGCCCCCAAAACAGCAATGGTTTTCCAGGTTGATGCCACTGGCATTTGCCATAAACCACCAGAATTGGCAAGTGCACCACTGGCGTCCCGAGCTCTTCACCAATGAGAGCAGGTTGAGCCTGAACACATGCGATAAACTTGAAAGGGTCTGGAGGTGGTGCGGAGAACGTCATGTTGCCTGCAACATCATTCAGCATGACTGCTTTGGTGGTGGGTCAGTGATGGTCTGGGGAGGCATATCTCTGGAAGGACGCACAAACCTCTACAGGTTAGATAACCTGGGACATTATGTTTCGGTCTATCCAGCACCGCCAGGTTGCTCTTCATACTGTCCAGGAGCTCAGTGATGTCCTGGGTCAAATCTGGGAGGAGATCCTCCAAGACACCATCCATCGCCTCATTAGGAGCATGCCCCATCGTTGTCAGGCATGCATACAAGCACATGGGGGCCACACTAACTACTAAGTATCATTTTGAGTTGCTATAATGACATTTTGGCAAAATAGAAACCCATCTGCTGCATCATTTTTTCAGTTTCATTTTTGGGGTGTGTTTGGTTTAACCCCTCTGTAGGGAGATCATTTTCATTTACATAAAATCACGTGGCATCCTTTTGTTACTAATAAATTACTTTCTTATTATCAGTAAAGAAATTCTAGATAATTTTTTCCTTCATTTAGATCTAATGTGTTTTCAAAAAGTTTGTCAAATTTTTTGAGCTGTGTATGTATTAGCTTCAAGACACAAATACCTACTTTTCTAATCACAGAAGCTTTCTCCAGTGAAGTATTTACATCATAGAAAATGAATGCAGCGGAAAGTGCAACTCTGCAGTTTTTGAGAGAGCCAGAACTAGCCCGTGGCTCAGTGAAAAGGGTCTATGGGCTTGTAGCTGCTCATAAGCTCAATATAAATTACGAATTACAGACTTCATATATTGTGGCAATGTTTTCATATAGACCTACATTAATTCTTCTTTCTACCTTGTAAATGCTGTTTTATTTTATTTTTTTCCTTATTAACTATATGCTTCAGATAAGCCATATTCTATCTGTGGGTTACATGCTGTGTACAACACAGAGGGAAAGGGGAGGGCCCACTGAGCTCCTCTAACATGAGATGGATTCTGAGTGACACAAGCTCAAAGCAGCCACTGTGTATTGTGAATATATACGGTGAAAAAAGTTTGTGGAGCGGTGCAGACACAGACAGTGTTGTATAAAGTGACATGGTTTCCCGTATGCACACAGAGCTCATGGTCACAGTTGATTGTGATCTAAAATGCAACTAGATCCTTTGTCCAACCCCATCAGCCCAATAGCATCTATGTCAAGTCACAGTGCTAATGCACTGCAATGAGTGTTCATAGACTGCATAATGTGACGTCATCCAAAGCTTTCAACTCCAGTCAAACGAAGCTCATTGAGCTGAGCAGTTATAGGACCAAGTTGCATATTGGGAATTCCAACTGTGAAATCATATCACCCAAAGACCCAATCTGGAGCAAGGCTGTTGAAAGTAACACTCCTTCCTGTCCACACTGCTGGCTTAGCAGGGAGCAGAGGAAAGAAGATGCCTGATTTGTCTGTTATTAATGTTCATATCTTGATTTACAGACATGATAGTGAAATAAAATACCCCCCCCCCCCCCCCCCCCCCATCCCCCCGCTCTTCTTTAGTCCTCCAGTCACTGCCCAATTTAGCAGCTCTCTTTGAAATGTCGTTGTGGGCGAAGTTTAGTCCCACTTTAAGTTTCTCCTTTCCTTGCAGGTGAAAATACGCCAATTGTGATCCAGCCTCATGCAGCAAATGGCTCGTCTGGACCCAGCAACCCTCCTATCGCTCTCCCAGACAAATGAACCATCAGCACCCTCCCTTCTGCACGAGTTCACACGATCCTAGGACTCCAAAACTGGGCTAAGACTTCAGTCTTGGCCCCTCATCTTTGGCGGTCCCTCTGATGATTTTACTATGCAACTTATCAACTTACAGACTGACTATAAAGAGCAGATTTTGGTTGTTTACACAGCTATTTGAATGTGCCATTAATGATTTTTGACAATTAATTTGCCAATCATATATTTATATTTTAATCCTTTTTTATTATTGTTATCATGGGAACGGCATAGAAAAAAGTTGATTAATGTGCACTTTAAATGATAGTTTAAATCGTGATGCTGTCAAAATGGTCTGATAACTTTGATAAATAGGTTATACTTATGTTAGAGGTATAGTTTTATGTAAATTAATAGGCATCATAATATTATCATGGATTAGGCTAAACCATGGTATGTGTCTGATTTAGGTCCCGGTTTAGGTCTGGGTTTAGAAATGGGTTTGTCCTGGGTTAGACCTCCTTTAGTCCTTTTTTAGTCCTGGTCTAGTCATGGTTTACTCCTGGTTTACTCCTGGTTTAATTCCAGTTTAGACTTGGTTTATTCCAGCTCTTGTGGGGTGTTTGCAATCTGCAGTGGTCAGAATTATTAGAACTGCTTTTTAGACCAGTTTTAATCCTGGTCTCGGTTTACTCAACGCTGCTTTAGACATTGACGAGTCCTGGCAGAGTCCTGGCAGAGTCCTGGCAGAGTCCTGGCAGAGTCCTGGCAGAGTCCTGGCAGAGTCCTGGCAGAGTCCTGGCAGAGTTTATATTGTGGTTGGTCCATATCAATCAGTGCTGCTTTAGACATTGACTAGTCCTGGTTTAGTGTGAATTTAAATTTGCAGGTGATCTTGCTGTTTTGGTTTCTAAATGTTAATAATAGCTTTTTCCGTTCAACGCAACTTTTGCTGGACCAACTCCATACCCTTTCTTATCAAACTGCTGTTGTAAAGTGCTTGGTAACTTCACGGTATTTCAAACTGTTAAAAACCTGCACATATACTAAATAATAAATCAATTTCAAATGACGGAAATATACGTAGATAGTTAAATACTGTTAAATAGGACTCAATATGTCATTATTATGGAATGTGGACATTTAAACGCACTATTGTGTTTACATGTTTTTGTCTGTAAATAGCGTTAAAGGCAGGTCATTCTGAATGCATTGTACTGGGTGGTTTATGAACTGCATTTTGATTTATTGTCATTGCAAAAAAACAGGATAAATTACTTGAATTTTAATCGTATTGATAGTAATACTTTGTTGAGTTAAAGACGCAGTATGTCATTTTTCTGGTGGAGGGTCAGCTGCCTGTGGCCATGGAGATATTGCCTTGCCAGGATTGTTACAGAGTATGGCATTAAATTTATGCTTGTCTCCATGGTGATAGTAGATATCAGTTACAGGTCTGTGGAGATGACACCCTGTTTACAGTGAGTAAAAACGCCTGTAAATGAATAAGTGAAACCAAAAACTTTAACACTGTAAAGTGGAACATTCCAGGTAAAGCAATAACATCTCCAAGGACACCAGAAAATGACATTATGGTTTTGATGTTTTGTCTTTCTTGTTTTAAATGTGCACAACGTAACTTTTCTGGTGGAGGGTTTGCCACCTGCTTGTCTATGGAGATTTGTATTGTTATTATTATTATTTATTATTATTATTATTCCTTTGCTTGGAATGTTCCACAGCATTTAACCTATAAAACCACAAATTTAGTAAGTAAAAGATTTTTTTTTAAAAAGTAATACCATGGATACTATGGAAAATTCTAAGAAAAAGAAATAATGTCTCTATGCAAGCAAGCAGGTGGCAGAGCCCCCATGACAAAAGGTTTCCTACTGCACATTTAATATATTACAAATGTGTAGATTCATAAATTTTGTCAAAAATATTATCCCATTGTTAAATAAATTGTCTTGAATTTTTCAAATTTAATGCCAAGATTCATATTTTGATTTCAACTCATTTAAGCTGAAATTTGCTGTCTCAGTGTATATAAATGTATTGTTTTGAGCATGACATGTGCACAACAATTTTCCACAAATGGGACTGAACTGCTTGGTAATGTCTTCTCAGGGTTATTCTTGAAATCATCAGTCTTCCATGTTGCTCTTGCTCTGCTCGTATCCATAAGATTTTTGCTGTACAAAATGTGCCTTTATGTGCAAATTAAACATTTGAAAAAGCTGGTAGTATTTAAAATCTAAATGTAAAAATATCATGGTATACAAATTGGTATATTGGCATAATTAATTTAAATTTATCATACAAGTTACATTTGTTGTCGAAAAAAAAAATCAGATTTTGCAGGTTATTAATGGTGTTGTATAAAACAAAATGGATTATTGTGAGCTTTAAAAAGATGTTATAATGTTCATCAAAACATCAAAAACATACCTGGAGCTGTTTTGTTTTCATTCACACATAACTCCACAGTCTCCAGGAACCCCCAAAATGTACAATAATTCATCCCAAAAAAGAGTAATCTTCTCTGGGCTACACAGTCAAGTGCCCTCAGATGTACCACAGCTCCAAAGCCTCCAGAAAGCCACCAAAATGTACAAAAACAGCCCACACATAGGTGATCCTCTCTGTGACTGACCCAATTGCCCCTGGACCTACAAGTCTTCCATAATCTCCAGAATACCCCAGAATGTACAATTTAGTGATGGGCAGATGCTACCTCAGTGTACGTATCTCCTTGTGTGTCGAGACTGTATTACGCTGTGTATGGGTTCCATCTAGTGGTTTAAAAATGTACTGCAGCTATACTACAAAAGAAACACATTGTAATGAGTTTGCATAACTAAGTGCATATTACTTTTTCCATGTGAACATAACAATTGGGCCTATGTTCAATAATCTCTATGCGAAATTAGAGTGAATATTCTTGTGATGATTAACTGTGTGTGCCATATGCGTGCTTGTGAACATTATACATTATGCTTGTAACAATTAAAGGTTGGCAATCTTTTATTATAATTTTTACAATGCATCGATTTAGGGCCTCTTTTTTAGAAGCGAAGAAGTGAAAAGGAAAGGTGTTTGATTAGAATTACTATTAGCCTCCATAATAATTTGTGACTGATTACAAAATACTAATCCACCAGTGTCCATTCCTGGTGTATTTTGTTTTCTTTCATGGCGAGCTCTATAATGCCGGAGCATTGATGATGTGTTCCGGGTTGCATAAAACATAGGTCTACGTTGAGCACTGACGGCATTTCACCTGTGGGTCATAAAAATATATATAAAAGACTTTCTCTGCCGTGGAAACGGGAATGGAACAAATGACCTTATCAGGTGAGATGAAAATGATCCCACACGGAAGAAAACTTTCTCTTTCTTGGAGGGTGTACCATCACTAGTACAATTATCTATGTCACGAATAGGTGATTCTCTGCAATAGACTGAGCTTGTAGGACCAGCACCTGGTCCTACAGGCCCTCCACAATCTCCAGTAATTTCCAAAATGTACAATAATCAATCCCACCAATAGGTGCTCCTCTCTGTAAATCGAGCGTACATTAGGTCTACCTGTGGCACATCTTTAGTGAGGGTCACTTGGCTCAGTTTAAATCAGTCGGTTGTTTGGACCATTATTGAACTTTGTTGTAGAAGGTAAACTTAACAAAAGGGATCTAAAATACTTAAACAGAATGTAACTTGCAAGGTTTTAAACAAAAGAGTAACAAAGGTAAAGTTTAACTAAGAAACAAATTTCACAAATACATGCCGAACACACATTGAGTCAGTACTGACATGGTTGAATGTCTCAAAACACAGTTACTTCCACAGTAGTGACGAGACAAAAGAGACAAAAATGGCCAACAGCCCCGAACACGTAAGCTGCATCTTCTTAAATCAGGGATATCAAACTCAACTGCACAGGGGGCCAAAATTCTAAACACACTTTAGGTCGGGGGCCAAACAGGATAAACATTTATTGAACACAGTAAAACTAAATGTTTTTGGTTTTTTGTTTTAACATAAATATGAATAAAAACAGACATTCCGGAATAAATAAACTAAAACCTTAAAATACTTATGATATTTTGCTCTCCAATAAATATATATCCTGTCTACGTTAAGTAAACGTTAAAATAACAAACATTCAAATTTCTTTGCTCTTATGTCATTTTATATATATATATAAAAAAAACTTAAATTTTAAATATCCCAAAAGATTTTGCTCTCCATAAAAATATTTCCTGTCAAAATTATACAAATTCAAAATATGAACATGCTGCAAAACAAAACAAAACTGGAAATATAAATAAAATGTGTGCTTTTCAGCAATAACAAATCAAATCATTCGGTTTTCTTTGCTCTTATGTTGCTATTATGATAAGGAATGTCAGCAAACTCTGAATCTGTATCCTGCATAAAGGACTGAATTTGCCGGTGAATTAAATCTTTAGCTCAGATAGAGTTTACGGTTTGCGTTACAGTGCTCATTACATGGTCCATCTTCAGGACTTTGCCTCATAGTGCTTCCTGGTGTATGATGCAGTGATATGTTGTTAACTTTCCAGTGCAGTTCTCCTCCTGCATCTTTACTCGCATCCTTCCCACTAGTCCACTTTTTTCACCGCACATAGCTCCATCAGTTGTAAGTCCAATAAGTTTATCCTAGGACAGTTTCATGTCGGTTACACTTTGCCATATGTTTTCAAAAATGTCTTCCAGTCATTGTCCCGTGCATTGCTTCAATGTCCATTATTTTCTCTGTAACTTGGAGTCCACTCCACGGATGAAGATGGCCAGCTGTGCGGTATCAGTCATGTCAGTACTTTCATCCACAGCAAGAGAATATGCAATAAAGTCTTTGCATCTTTCACTCAACTGTGTTCTTAAATCAGTGGCAATATCACAAACTCGATCAGCAACCGTATTTCTACTCAGGCATACATTTGCAAACATCTGCTTTTTGTTTGGACATAAGACGCCAAACACCTTGATCATGCAGCTCTTCAGAAATTCTCCCTCGGTAAATGGCCGGGCTGATTTTGCGATCTCCTCTGACACGACAAAAGTTGCTTTCACAGCAGCTTCACTTTGTGATTTTGCACATGTCAGATTCTTCTTCTACTCTTCTGCTTTCTGTATCTTCTGCTCCGCATTCAGGTCTTTCAATTTATCCTGATGTTTTGTCTCATAGTGCTGTCTTAGATTAAATATTTTAATCACAGCGACGTTAGCTCCACAAATGAGACACACTTGTTTACCGGCAATGTCAGTAAACATACTGTAATGGTTCCGTATAATGTGTGTTCTTGCTTATCCCTGTTGTGTCATGAGGGGGCGCTGTGGGATGTTTTATGCATGTGTTTAATGTTAAGAGTTGAGAATAAGTTGTCTTGAGAGAGAGAGCACGTTTTGGAAGTCAGGGTGAGCTGTGGCTAACAGCAGCTCGTTTATTGCCGACCTGTTTAAGAATAAACGCATTGAAAAGAACAAGTCGTCTCCTTCTTACCTGTGAGCACGGGGCATTACAATACACTCAGCCTCCCGTCGGTTTTGAAAGGCTCTCTTTTCAGAATCAACTTTTCATATGAGTGCCCTGAACACACCAACCAAGTTATGAGTGAGTTTGCTGCTGGATTCCACTCATTTTTAGAAAAGAAAAAGCACCCCCAATGCGTAAAATCACTGTTCTGCTCACTTATATGAAAGTATTGTGAAGTTGGCTAAATGAGCTGTTCAGCTGCTGAAAATACGATTGCACATCCAAAAATATAAGACACAGCCCTGGCAGCCAGTGGCACAAACAGACAAACCCCAAGAATGTGCAAAATAAATGTAATAAATAAAAACGGAGTAAACAATAATTAAGTAAATAATAATAATAATAATAATAATAATAATAATAATAACAACAAAGAGAAGAGGGCTGCTACACTCACGACAACAATATAAACTGTGCAATATGTACTTCCGAGATGCGTGGGGTTTTTCCATCCTGCAGGCTCTGCATTTCTGATCATGTAAGGCCCGCTCCGCCCCGCTCCGGCCTGCCTCGCACAGCACATCTGCTTATGCAACCCGCCCCGCAACCATTACATACACTATAAATACGTGAAACAGCTTTATTTGAGCTCGATGCTGCGCAAAAGGGGTGCGCCGCGGTGACGTCAGGTTATTGGTCATTTGCGCCGGTTACGTGCTTACGTAAACTTTATAATCAAACAATCATATAATCATACACAGGCCAGTTTAGATGAATATTAGTTTGTTTTAAAATATTTTGTAGGCTATAGTAATAATATGTTTCTTCTGTGAAAAAATTACCCGCAATAGATTTTTTTTTTTTTTTCCCCCAACCCAACCCGCGGGGCAGAGGTCAACCGGCGCATCTCCCACTCATACAAACCCTCAACATACACAATAAAGGATGCCCGTGTCTTATGGTACTTCTTTAGTGAGCTATATCTTAAACTAAACTAAACCCTAAGTACTCCATTTGCAAACACATCATAACCTCCCTTACCCGGTCTTTGAACGCGTCTCTACTGGACACTTGCTCTATAACACATGCCGCTAAACGATTTCCACGTTTACCTACATCTATCTGGACAGCCACACTTTCTAAAAGTCCATCTATTGCTCCGCTCACGAGTTTGTTTTCTGCGCATCATCAGCACACAAAGCTCCCCCTCCTCGTTTTCCTGACGCTTCATATGATCAAAAATATAACCTTCAAATCAAACTCAATCCCCTTTTCTTCAGTTAACCAAGTTTCAGAAAAAGAATAAAATAAAATAAAAAAACCCAAAACACTTAAGTTAGCTCAATGTTTTCAAAAACTCAGATTTTATTAAAGGTTCATAAAGGCTTTGTGAATTAAAATGAATACATGAAAATAAATTGTCCCAGCAAAATGTAAATTAAATTGATCTTCACTGTAATTTTTGCAGGGGACTAAACTCAAATCAAACATGATCTTTTCCGAGTCAAAATTTGATTCAAAATCATGCATCTTCGACCTTATATCAACGTCCATAAGTCATGAATGAAAGTATATCACCAAACTCATTTTTGAATGAAGGAACATGTCTACAGTTTTTACACTTAAGTCATTTGTGATTTAGGTACAAGATGTCGGGTGCACGTTGCTCCAACATGATCCATCTCACTTCTTCATTTAAGCAGCCACTGTGTCAGTGCACAACACACAGGTTCATTTCACACTCAAGTGAAACTAAAATGTGGGACATTTTTTGGCCATTTCTCTTCTTTTCTCTTTGATGGAGCAGTTTTAGCTGACATTTAGCAGTGATACAAATATTTCAAAATATAATAAGACAAATAAAAGTAAGAGTCAGATGATTGTGCTGTGCTTTGCTGCCACCTCAGTTTAAGAGAACGAATCAGTAAAAGCAGCATGTATAAAGACAGTCAGATGGTCTCATAAATGGCTCTAAAGTTGGACCTTGGGGCTGAGTTGAAACTCTGTTTACACAGCCTGTCTGGAGCAAGTCCAAAGATGGTCTGGTCTTATTCAGACTGATAGTGACGGGCAAACAGAGATATCCAGAGATGTCCATGATCATCACCACTGAGCGAACTGAGCACAGTGAGGAAATGATAGATGACTGGACTGGACATTAACTCTTTTTTAAAATGCCACTTATGACCTCAGACTTGACTCGGACTTGACCCAGTGACTTGGATTTGAACAATCACTATTTAGTTTTTTTTGCCAGTGCATATTAATTAAAATTTCTGAAAACATGCCAGAAATAGCTTGTTTGATAATTACATTCCCATTTTTATTTGATTGTACTTTATATTTCAGAAAGCAAAATGTTTTAATTCACAGTTGTAACCTCTAAGGACACCTTTAAAAGAAATGTGTCTTCAGAGACTTCCTTCCTTCTTCCTCGTTTGTTGTGATTTTTTGCTGTCTTGTAGCTGTGCATGTTGAATATTGACAGCCCACTATTTTAATAATAAGAAACATAGGCCCCAGGACTGTTGTAAATCAGATGTCACCTTCATTTTATACTTTTATTTGTTCTGAGATTAGTTAATTAGTTTTGTTTATGGGAAATTAGTTTGCTAGTTTATTTTTGGTTAATTTGCATATTTTATACATGTTTGGTTTAGGTTTAGTTCTGAGTTTGTTCACTGCTTGACAAATGCTCACTCCACATTAGTTTCCACTGCAATAAGTATATAAATAGTTCTATGTAACCATTGGATCAATTACAGCAATAAAATGTAAACATAAACATCCTCCTTAAAAGGGGGGGAGGGGAACATCAGGAGTGGCAGCATCAGCTGGTCAGGTGTGACTGGTATGAGGGACGTGAAGTCAACACCTAATTATATCACCTTATCACAAAGTCGCCTTGTAAGCAAACCCTCATACGTGCACTGGATACATAGCTTAAGATACTGGATACATGTGTACTTACTTCTTATGGTCATTGATCTGCTCGAGATGAATGAAAAAAAATCATTTCAACACAACCTTTCAAACAGGTAGTTGGAGCAAAAGATTACTGAAGCACAATCTGAGAACAGCAGAGAACAGAGACTAGGGTGAAAGGATTGTGCCAGTACCATACTTCTCCTTGCATAGTTGGTCCCAGGACAGCGGACAAGAACATATTGGAGCAGTAAAAAGGTATTTGAAACTTTTTGAATTTAACTTCCTATTCTTGTAACCATAGAAAGTTGTGATGATTTTTTTTAAGATTTCATCAACCGATTAACTAAACAACTAAAGGCGAGCAGCCCTTTTTTTTCCACCTGTTTGGTGGCGGTGATTGTGTGAGAAACGTGACACAGGCTTGGCATGTGGAGAAGGAGAGACAGAGTAGCAAAGGAAGAGAGGGCGTGGAAGTAGGGACAGGTTTATAGTCGCCTGCTCTACATCGTGTGGAGGAAAGTGCAGAAGGGCAGTGCATTTAATCAGCCCTGAGGAGAACAGAGCTTATGTTAGCAGCTCTCTGTAAGTACACTTTAAACTGTTATACAGCTGATTTCTGCTGACATTTTTAAAAGTTAAATTCACAAATGGATTATTTCTGCTAGTGACAAACACCCTACAACTTGCTATATTACAAAAAAAAAAAAAAATCAGCATTTTAACATTATTCATTTTAGCTGCCCTCCATCTGTACTGAATATTATTGTAGAATATTGTACTGACCATAGACTAATCTGCAAACAGTTTTAAAGCAAAATAACCAAACAAGCCATTGTTGTTTTTGCTGAAACCATAATGAAAAACAACCCTTGATGTTACACTACCTAAGAGTAGAAAAGTTTCAAAAAAATGTATGTGAAAGTGGTGCTGCAATTTCTATCTTGTATTTAAGTCATATTTTGACAGCGTGCTACACATAAACCGTAAAGAAAAACTCCAAAACCTGGATGATTATTGAAAATCAACCTCTGTACATTCAACATGTGCAGTTTGATGTAATTTGGATGAAAAACCTAGGAGTAGAAATGTTTTATTTGCATGTATGTGAAAGTGGCATGGGAATTTGAATCCAAGAATGAAGTCATATTTTCACGGTGAGCTACACATAAACCGTAAAGAATATCCCCCAAAAAAATGGATGATTATTGATAAGCAACCTCTGTACATTCAACATATCGATTTAGAAGTCATTTGGATGAAAAACCTAGGAGTAGATAGGTTTCAAATAAAGTATGTCAAAGTGGTCTGGCAATGTCAATCCACTAATGAAGTCCTATTTTGATGGCGAGGTACGCAAAAACCATGAGTATTTTCAAAACGTGGATGATTATTGATAAACTACCTGTATAGATGTTGTATGTGGAGTTTGAGGTAACTTGAATGAAAAACATGACTAGAGAGGCTTCATACGCATGTATGCGAAAGTGAGATTTTTCAATGATTTAGTTTGTGCTCAACCGTGAGAAATGACTCATGCTTGTAATATAATTTTGATGTGTCCAATGTACTCCCCAAATTTGGTATGAATCAGATTATGTTGACGTTTGACGTCTAAGCTAGGGGGCGCTAGAGTGTTCATTTTGATTAACTTTATATTCCAATCCATACATGCCATAATTACGCATATGTCATGTGAATGTGAGCTCTGTAGGACAATGCCCCTGGTCGTGAGAGGACATCGAAAAAACAGGAAACAAAGGCATTTTTCGACGTCGGCGTGCGGGCGAACGACACGAAATTATTGCAAACGATCGGATAAGTAATGAAACCCCATTTTTCCAGATGTGACATGTGAAATCTGAGCTAATTTGGACCAAAAACCTGGGAGTTATATCATTTTGAAGACAAGCGGCCGAAAAAGTGGCAAATTTTTTATTCAATATGGCGGACTTTTTATGAATCAAAAGACAGCGTGGCCATTCATTGTTGAAGTTTTATCATGGCGCTTTATAATCCAAGGCCAAATGACACATGTTTGATGTTAATTTAAGTGATGCAGACCAATGTCCCTGTGTGTCAGACATTTTTTAATGGATTTTTTTGGGAGTCTGTGCGCCAATGGTGGCCAACCGTGAGGAATGACCCATGCTTGTAATATAATTTTTTTGCTTCTTCTGATGTGTCCAATGTACTCCCCAAATTTGGTGTGAATCCGATTATTTTGAAGTTTGACGTCAATGGTAGGGGCGCTAGAATGTTAATTTACAGTACACTTTTTAATGCATTTGATTCATGACCACATGAAACATGTGTGACTTAAATTTGAGATGTCTCAGGCAAAGCCCATGTGAGTAATATATTTTAAAATGTTTTATTTTGGAGTCTTTGCGCCCCTGGTGGTCAGTTGTGAGAAATGACCCACGCTTGTAATATAATTTTTTGGTCCTCGTCATGTTCCAAATTTATTCCCCAAATTTGGTATGAATCCGATTATGTTGATGTTTGACGTCTAAGCTAGGGGGCGCTAGAGTGTTCATTTTGATTACACTTTATATTCCATTCCATACATGCCATAATTACACATATGTCATGTGAATGTGAGCTCTGTAGGACAATGCCCCTGGTCGTGAGAGGACATCGAAAAAACAGGAAACGAAGGCGTTATTCGACGGCAGCGAACGGGCGAACAACACAAAATCGTTGAAAGAAATTGGATACCTAATGAAACCCCATGTATCCAGATGTGACATGTGAAATCTGAGCTAATTTGGACAA
>JAIEZT010000068.1:26415695-26562687 GCA_019594935.1 Periophthalmus modestus | reverse complement strand
GAGAGGGAGGAAGAAAAGGAGGAGAAAGACAGAGAGAGGAAGAAAAAGAGGGGGGAGCAATAAAAGGAGAAGAGAAACTGAGAGAAAAGGAGAGAAACAGAGAGAGAGGGGGGAGACGAAGAGGACAGAGGGAGATAGAGGAAGAAAAGGAGAAGAAAAATTAGAAAGAAATGGAGGACAGGACTGTTGGTATCGTTTTGTATCACAGAATTTTCCCTCCTAGTTCTTTTTAAACTGTTTTACCTTATGCATTCAGAGTATCCTAATTATTCACCCTGATGAGTATATAACTTTTCACAACTTTCAGAAACCATAGCAGAGTTTTGGTGTCATGACAACAACTGGCCTGCTAATATACACTTCCTGATTAATGGACAATAAAACGCTTTGCAGACAGCACACAGCAGATATAGTTTGTCCTGTGCTGCTTATACAAAACAACTGACTTAAAAAGACTGCACTAGTCTAGAATCGGCAACCTTTAACACCCAAAGAGCCATTTGGACCCGGTCTCCACAGAAAAGAAAACATTTGGAGCTGCAAATATTTTTGACAGATAACTATAGATATTTTTTTTTTTTTTTACCTTTATGCTTCGCATAAACAACTATAGTATATCACCTATGAAATCCATGAAGCAAAATATCTGCATAAATATTTATTACGTCCATCCATTTTCTTTTGCTTATCCGGGGCTGGGTTGCGGTCTAAGCAGGGACTCCCAGACTTCCCTCACCCCAGACATGTCCTACAGCTCCTCCGGTGGCCAGCCAAGAGACATTGTCCCTCCAGCGTGTCCTGGATCTTCTACGAGAGCCCCCAGCCACCCTGTGGAGGAAGCCCATTATGGCCGCTTGTATCTGCGATCTTGTCCTTTCAGTTAATACCCAAAGTTCATGAGTATAGGTGAGAATGGGAAGCTAGATTGACTGGTAAATCAAGACCTTTGCCTTTCGACTTAGCTCCTTCTTTACCACAACAGTCCAATACAGCAACAGCATCACTGCAGACACTGCACTGATCTGCCTGTCAATCTCACGCTCCATCCTTCTATCACTCATGAACAAGACCCCCAGATACTTGAACTACTCCACTTTAGGCAAAGACTCTCTACCCACCCGAAAAGGGCAAACCACACCAATTGTGAAGCGGCTGGGATTCTCATCCCAGCCACTTCACACTCGGCTGCAAACCACCCCAGTGCCTGCTGCAGGTCTTGGCTTGCAGAGGCCATCAGGACAACATGATCCACAAACAGCAGAGATGAAATCTTGTGGTTCCCAAACTGGACCCCCTCCGGCCCCTGGCTGTGCCTAGAAATTCTGGCCACAGTGAACAGAACCGGTGGCAAAGGTCAGCCCTGGTGGAGTCCAACATGCACCAGGAGCAGGTCTGACTTATTGCCAGCAATGTGAACACAGGTCCTGCTCCGGACATACAGGGACTGGACAGCCCCGAAAGAGCCCCGAAACCCATACTCCTGGAGCACCTCCCAAAGGACACCGCGAGGGAAACAGTCGAATGCCTTCTCCAGATCCACAAAACACATGTTACTGGTTGGGCAAACTCCCATGAACCCTCGAGTACCTGATCGAGACTATAGAGCTGGTCCTTTGTTACGTGACCGGGACAAAAACCACACTGCTCCTCCTGAATCTGAGGTTTGACTATTGGACAGATTCTCCTCTCTAGTACCCTGGAATAGACCTTACTGGGAAGGCTGAGGAGAGTGATTACCCTGTAATTGGAGCATACCCTCCGGCCCCCCTTCTTGGATGAGTTCGCCTCTGGGTTTCCGGTCTCTGCTTCCTCCTTGGAAGACATGACGGTGGGATTAAGGAGCTCCTCAAAGTATTCCTTTCACTGTCCGACAACATGCTCAGTCGAGGTCAGCAGCCCTCCGTCCACACTGTAAACATTGTTGGTGAAGCACTGCTTCCCCCTCCTGAGGCGTCGGATGGTTTTGCCAGGATCTGTTTGAGGGCGTCCGATAGTCCTCCTCCATGGCGTCCCCAAATTCCTCCCAACCTGGAGTTTTTGCCACCGTGACAGCACGAGCTGCAGCACTTTTGGCCTGCCAGTATTCGTCAGTTGCCTCAGGAGTCCGACAAGCCAACAAGACTTGATAGGACTCCTTCTTCAGCCTAACGGCATCCCTTACTTCCAGTGTCCACCACCGGGTTCGGGTTTGCCGCTGCGACAAGCACCGCAGACCTTAAAATCAACAGTAGAGGCAGAGTACACGGCCCATTCGGAATCCATGTCCCCAACCTCTCCTGGGATCCAGGAGAAGCTTTCCTGGAGGTGAGAGTTGAAGACCCCCCTGACAGAGGGCTCCACCACAATGCCCTTGGGCCTGCCAGGTTTGTCCAGCTTCCTCCTCCGCCAGCAAATCCAAATCACCACGAAGTGGTCATCAACTCCCCATCCGGTGATTGGGTACAAAGCCCCAATAAGTATTACGCTGAGCGAGTCAGCGACTGACTTGAAAGATAAGATCATGGCCCGAATGAACACAAGGCAACCCCGACACCACCTGCAGAGATTAAGTGAAGTACCATCTGAAAGTCTCCTAGAAGAGGTGAATGCAGCATTGAGAGCAATCCTTACCTCAACGACCACAAAAACTGGTTAGAGGCTAAAATCAAGGCATGCCCATACCTGAAGAACTGGAAACTGCCAAACAAAGGCTACAAGCCTTGGCCAGCCTCCTAAATAACGGTTCCTCCAGTACATCTTCCTCTGCACTCCAGGACATTCCAGACATTCGCTGAGCACGTTGTCTTTGATGTCATGGATGTTTCATCCTGGACTGTGGCTCTCACATTCACTAGTACTCAACCTCCTTCCTTACAGCTCGGATACTGTCTCTGGGTGCTGGATTTGGGATGTAACCCCTCATGCATGGTCATGACCTTTATGGGTCTTAACATCTGTGGTCTGTATCTCCTCCTTTGGTCAGCTTATTATTCCTGCTGGGTATCTGATTACTGGCAGTGCATAGCTGTTTATTGCCTGGGTTTTGTTCTTGCCATTGAGGTGACTTGCCTTACACATCTGAGGTATTTGGCCGTGGCTGCTTTCCTTGTTTCCTCTTCAAGGTTGCAATTTGCTTGTGGGATACCAAAGTACTTGTAACTGTCCTCAATGTCTGCTATTGTTCCTTCTGAGAGTGTCTTCTGTGTGGACTACCTTCTCTCTCTTTGTCAGCATCCACCTACACTTCTCAAGCTCGAATGACATTCCAATGTCTGTGCTGTAGATCCTGGTGGTGTGGATCAGTGAGTTGATGTCCCACTGCTGTTCTGCATAGGTCTGACCCCCCTCAGCCAAATCATCAACAACACTGGGTATGGATACAGACTCAATACAGCTTGATGTCATCTCTATATGGATGACATCAAGCTGTATTCTAAGAATGAGCGAGACATTGACTCTGGACTTCCTAGGTCCTCTGGCTTCTGGTCCTCTTCTGGAGTCTTGGGGTTGTCTAGACGTTTGGTATCCTCTGGACTCTCCATTTGACTCTCTGCATTGTCTGGACTTTCTTTTGTCTCTGCCTCCTTTTGGTCCTGGGTCTCAGTTAGAGTTTCCAGGTCCTCTGGGTTTTCAACTGGACCTTTGTGGATCTCTCTTTCGCCGTGGATCACTTTTGTTTGAAAAAGGCTCATTTTTAGGGTTTACAAATATAAGAGGTAGGACATCCTTCAGAAATACACAATCTGTTTCTGGAGTATATTTCTCAATAATTGTGACTTCTTCCAGTCCAGTTTGAGCTGAAGTGTCTTTGCTTTGCTCATAATTGGCAGGTCCATGAGAGCTGTGACTGTGGCTCTCCTCTGATGTCTCCTCTGAAACATCATTACTGCCTGAGCTGTTCAGAGGCTGGTTCTCCTGGTTGTCCTCAGCCATGACCAGTGGACTGTGACTCTCTTCTTCGTTCTTCTGATCTGGAGTTTGCAGTGGATCCTCCGGGCTTGTGGTCACAAGTGTGTCACAGCATACTCTTGATGTCTGCATCTCTGAATTGTCTGACGTCACTGGAGCTCTTTCAGGGGGCTGGCCCTATAAATGCTCCTGTGAAGTAGATTCTTCTGGACTCTTTTGGGTAGGTTTCTCCTGGAGCAGATTCTTCTCTGGGACTAGGAAGCCCATCATGAAGAGCATGAAGGCCCTTCTGCCCTTCTTTGAGTGAACAGAGCCAGAGGCAGTGTACTGGTCCAGGGACACTTCCATAGTGAACACCCAGCTGCCACTCACCAGTGCACAGCTCACCATGCAGTACTTGGGGGGCTTCTCTCTACGGATCTGCAGCTCAGACAGGCGAGTGCTGGGGTCCTTCTTCAGACAGAAGTCCAGAAGGATGTGATCAGGTCGAATGTATCTGCTCTGTTGAACTGAAACTATTTGGTGTGGAGTCTGGTTCTCCAGAGCATTCTCCTGTTCAGGAGCAGGTTCTGCTGTGGTCTGGGGAGTAGGTGGGACCAGGTCCTTCTCTGGGACTGTGTAGCCCATCATCAACAGATGATGGGTCACTCTCCTCTTGGCCTCGTTTTTGGAGCCCACCGCAGTGTGCCGGTCCAGGGAGAACTCCATGCAGAAGGCCGATTGGGCACCGGCAACCATGCCCTCCAGCAGGCGGTACTGGATGGACGGGTGTTTCCATGCCAAGAGCAGTTCGGACAGGCGAGTGCATGGGTTTTTGCCCAGATGAAAGTTCTGATGGCTATGGCACTGGATGTTAGCCTAGCATTGGCAGGGTTCCAGTGTGTGTCCAGTAGGCCCTCTGCCCTGGTCCTGAAGGGCACAGGCCCAGGTCTTAGCCTTTCTCCTGTTGGATTCCTGACAGAAGCTTGGACGATGAAGATGGTGTGGCAGTGCCATGCCATGGTGGACTCTGTGAAGTCCACAGGCAGACCCAGTATCTGTGCCACGGTGTACAGCCATTTGATTGTGGGCTGTTTCGTCTGAGCTGCATCTCTGACAAAAGTTTGGTTAAAACTGAAGATATCTGAGCTGTGTTTACACTTACAGAAATCACAAACGGTTTCCTGTGATGTAAGAGGTAAAGTCACATTGTACCATCTGCGTGGTGATGGCAGGTCTGAGCAGGTTAAGAATCTTGGAACATGTGCATACTAAAGTATGTGTAAAGTTTTTTTTTTTTTTTAAATATTATAATACAATCAATGTGAAGAAACAAATATGAAAAAAAAAAAAAAAAACGTCGGCCAAACTACCTTGAGAAGGCCCAATCTTGTCTCATCTCTGTAGCTAAGCAATGCTGAGCCTGGTAAGGACTTGGATGGGTGACCACTATGAATATCTGTTGTCACAGTGCACACTCCACTCAGAGAGATCAGAACCAGAACCTCCTGGTGAGAGGGAGGAGACAGGAGAACGACTCTGCCACAGAATCCCAGACTGTTCCCAGGTCGATTAAAGCTAAAGTATATAGAAAGCTGCTTGGTTAAACAAAGGATTTTCATTGTGAAATCTCAGGATTTGTGGAATTATCTGAGCTGAGATCTGTAACCATGTAATACTCATATAACATCCAACTTTTTCCCAATAAGCCTGCTCAAAACATCTGTAGTTTTCATCTTAAGCTGCAAATTCCACCACAGACTAATAACTATTATATTTGCATTTTAAAAATACATTTTGATTGTCTTACAAATCCTTAATATTGAACCACATGAAAAGTTAAACAGTGTTTCATAGCAGAGTTTGCAGCCATATCTCCTACAGTGAAGAAGATAAATGAGAAGGTACTACATGCTTTAGACCTGGTTTAGACTTGGTTTAGATCTGGTTTAGTTTTGGTTTAGTTATGGTTTTGGTTTAGTCATAGCTAACTTTTAACACCTGGTTTCTTCAATGGAACATGCACTTGTTGAGGAAGCTCAAGATTGCCCAGAGAAAGTATGCACACATCTGTAATAGAAACTTTAGCTTTAACTAAATCTGGTGTAGAGCATCTCTTTGCTTATGAAATGTATACATTTACACAAGGTCCATGTATAACTAATAAACTAAACTAGGACATATCCAGAGCAGGTTTGTTTTTACTAGTTGTCGCTCTCCTCCACACTGCTCCCAGTCTCTGCTCCGGTGTCCAGGCTCTCCCAGTCCTGGTTTAGATCCCGGATCAATTCTGTTAGATCAGGGGTCACCAACCTTTTTGAAACCGAGGGCTACTTCATGGGTACTGAGTCATATGAAGGGCTACCAGTTTGATTCGCTCTTCTGAAATGACAAATATGCTCAGTTTGTCCTTAGTTACACATTATTAATAATAATTAATGATAATCATCTCTGAAAACACTGATCACGTTCATGATTTCTCACAATCAACAATGACAGCAAGGTGGGAAACAGATATCAGTATTCAGCACTTTAACTTTATAAATCTCAGTACTTGTTAAATTTTCAGATGATCACTTCATCTCAGTCCCATTTTCACAGGCCACTGACAAACCTCTTTAATAAAACAAACTATTTTGCACCATGTTTCAAAAAGTTATCAATTATGTAATGTTAAAGATAAATCAACTTGCATATTTTTAAATAAATCTCTGTTGCTTTTTATGATTTTTTTTTTTTTCTTTTCTCTGGTCTCGTGAAAAAAAAATGTTGTTTACCTGAAGCTGCCTTTAGCTCACGTGCCTTTCCTGCCCGTAGTTTATGTCCTGGTGGTAGTTAGGGCAGTAACTTTTGTGACACGTAGTGAAATGTCCCTCCACATTGTGCCGCTTTGCCATCGCCACAGTCGCGCCGCAGATGAGATACACGCAGGTTTATTTTACAGTCGTGAAACTACATTCAGGACTAATCTTCACAGCGGTCGCCAGCGGAGCACTGGTTTTGTCACGCGCACAATACTGACCTTTGACTGAGGAGGTCAGAGTTCACCTTAACTTTTCTAAACTTCATGTATAATGAATATATTTTTAAGATGTTGTCATTTTTAAAATCTATATAAATGTAAGGGTAATTAAAAAAAATAGCAACAGAATAAATACAATTTTAGATGCAGCTCATTAGTTAGTTGTGCTATTTTTAGAAGCGGCCTGCGGGCGCCTCATGTAGGCCTTGCGGGCGACCTGGTGCCCGCGGGCTTAGGGTTGGTGACCCCTGTGTTAGATCCTAGTCAGCCACATCCTCGAAAGCATTATGAGAAAGATCGCATATCTTTGAGCCCTGAGGCACAAAACAGAAAACAGACATGGTTAGGCTTTAATTTTACCCTAATTTGTTTGAGATATATATATATATATATATATATATATATATATATATATATATATATATATATATATATATATATATATATATATATATATATATATATATATATATATATATATGTGTGTGTGTGTGTGTGTGTGTGTGTGTGTGTGTGTGTGTGTGTGTGTGTGTGTGTGTGTGTGTGTGTATATATATATATATGTATATGTATATATATATATATATATATATATATATATATATATATATATATATATATATATATATATATATATATATAGAGTCTCAACCTAAAAAAAAAAAAAAAAAAAAATCATATATTTGTATTCAATAAGAAATGTCCTGGACGGGGTACAAGAGGAAACTAAAATATTAACCCCAAAACTAAACAAATATGAGCAGATATTCATAAGAGTTACCCTCTTTATGCAGCATTCTAATTTTGTACATTTCCAAAATATTGATATTGATACTTTGCGGCTGATGTCATCAACACTTCCTGGGGGTGTGAAGCTAACCGGGGGCACTGCTATGTCTGAAGCTCTTTGATTTTAATCTGAGCTTTGTTTAATTAAATCCAACGATAACCTTAGCTGGAACTGGAATGGGTGCGCTGATTTGTGCAGTTAAACAAGTCGCTCAAATAACATTACAGTCACACACTAACTAGCATTAGCCAGCAGTTTTTCAATTAGTCACTCTCATCTTTTTAGTTGAAAATCACCCTACCCAACACCTAAACAGGCTCATAAACACGCGTTTTGATCACAGACTTTTGAAAATATGTTCCATCCATCCATTTTTTTCTGCTTATCTGGGGCCAGGTCGTGGGGTCAGCAGTCTAAGCAGGGACTCTCAGACTTCCCTCAGACACTTCATCTTAGACATGTCCTTCAGCTCCTCAGGTGAGACCCCAAGGCGTTTTCAGGTCAGCCAAGAGACATAGTCTCTCCAGCGTGTCCTGGGTCTTCTCCGGGGTCTCTTCCTAGTGGCACATGCCCAGGACACCTAGGGAGGCGCCCAGGAGGCAGCCTGAACAGATGCCCGAGCGACCTCAGCTGGCTCCTCTCGATGTGGAGGAGCAGCAGTTCTACTCCGAGCTCCTCTCATGTGACCAAGCTCCTCACCCCATCTCTAAGGGTGTGCCCAGCCACCCTATCGAGGAAACCCATTTCAGCCACTTGTTCTGCGATCTTGTCCATTTTGGTCATTATCCAAAGCTCATGACCATAGGTGAGGGTAGGAACGTAAACTGACCGGTAAATTGAGAGCTTTGCCTTCTGACTCAGCTCCTTCTTCTCCACAACAGACCGATACAGAGACCGCATCACTGCAGAGCTGCACTGATCCGCCTGTCAATCTCACGCTCCATCCTTCCCTCACTCGTGAACAAGACCTCAAGATACTTGAACTCCACTTGAGGCATGGTCTTGCCACGCACCCGGAGAGGGCAAGCCACCTTTTTCCGGTCGAGAACCATGGTCTAGAATTTAGAGCTGATTCTCATCACAGCCACTTCACACTCGACTGCAAACCACCCCAGTGCCTGCTGCAAGCCCTGGCTCAATGAAGCCATCAGGACAAAATCATCTGCAAATAGCAGAGATGAAATCCTGTGGTTCCCGAACCGGACCCCTCAAGCCCTTAGCTCATCTAGAAATTCTGTCCATAAATATAATGAACAGAACCGGTGACAAAGGGCAGCCCTGGTGGAGTCCAACATGCACTGGGAACAGGTCTGACTTACTGCCAGCAATGAGAACACAGCTCCTGCTTCGGTCGTACAGGGACCAGACCAGTGACGAGCGATGAGGTTCATGTCTGGTGAGGCACTGATGCCATCACAATCAGATTTACAAACATGTAAACCAGGCGTCGGCAAGTACATTAAGCCCTGGGACAGTTTATCTCCCAGTAAGTGACTTGGGGCCAGAATAAAAAAGAATTTCAAAATAAAAGTTCTGAAGTTTGTATGAAATAGCTCTAATTGTATGATATAAAAAGCAAGCTGGTTTTGTATTGTTTTTTATCCTTATTCTGGTTCCCCAATTTTCAATGGATTGAAGTCATTACATTTCTTACCATTTCATACCATTCTGTTTGAAAAGAGCCTGTCTTTAGAACCTTTGGTCTTCCTTTAATTATAACCTCCTGCTTCGACCAAAAGTCCAGTTTAGAAAACTGCTTGAGCTTTAATGTGTAATCTCCCCCCATTTAAAAAGTAGGGCCAGACAAGAAGAAAAAAGTGAACAGATTGCTAAACTTGATTTGCTAACTCTAAATTGTAGCTTGCTGTCACTATTCTGCGGGAGTTGCAAGAATCCCTCGGCTCATGAGTGTCCCCTACCATGAGGCCAGGTAACTACGTGCCTCACCCAGCGCCTTTTTACAGCCGCTTAAAGCAGCAGCTGTCACTGCTGAGCTACAGCACAGTCAGTTCATGGTGAGGCACGAACGGCTGGTGCCTCTATGCACGTCTCTTCTCAGTATTTCAACGGTAAATATAAAAAACATTTTGAATAATAAAATAATTAAAATTGCAAAGTTAAAAAAAACTCCCCTACCTCCCCTGACTGCATGTCACTGGACCAGACAGACCTTAGCAAAGGGCCCCAGACCCCATACTCCCGGAGCATGCTCCAAAGGACACCACGAGGGACACAGTCAAATGCCTTCTCTAGATCCACAAAACACATGTGGACTGGTTGGTCAAACTACCATGAACGCTCGAGAACCTGATGGAGAGTATAGAGCTGGTCCAGCTGAAAATGTGTTGTTTAAATAAATGTTGTATTTTGTCTTGAGTTGTCAGATATTTTTTGCAGTGTTTGCTGATGTGTGAATTGTGTTGCCATGGTAACAGCTGAACATTCTGCCATAGACAAAAATGTGGAGTGAATGAAGAATATTGTAAAGTGACTAATGCATTATTTATTAGAATAAAAACTTTGTATGAAAAATTCACACAATTTAATTGTTTTGCTCAATTTGACAAGTATAATATAGGTTTCTGAGGACCATTTTGTATTCAAAAGATGTAGCATTCTGGTAGCGATCATTTCTATGACAACACTGACAGGATTAAAATACAAACCTTTTTTTTTTTTTCAAACCATTGACTGAATGAAAGAACGTCACTTTAAATGCTCTTTTGTGTAATTCAATCATGCGTTTAATCTGCCTCTTTACAAATAAATATCCAAAAATACCAAATGTTCAGCTCACTCACTCAAAAGTCACATAGTGTAGGCTGTGGCATGTGGATTGTGAGCTATGCTAATGGTAACAGTGGAGTTAGCGTGGATTAGCATAACTGTGATGGAGGGGCAATTGTTCTGGACAGGGGCAGTTATGTGAGACAGGGGAGGAGGGAGGGAAGCTCTAACATTACATAGGCTCAATTACAAAACAAAGTCCAAGAAATTACTATATAATGCTTTGTTTTGGTAAAATGTATTTTGAGGAAACTACTACTCAAGTAAAAGTAAGTGTCTGATTTATAATTTGAAGTTACAATAAATTGAAGGACAAAACATGAAATAATGCACAAAATCTGGTATTTTTTGAATGACAGATGCGAAAATGAGAAAATCATATCTAAAGGAGCTGCACGAAACACAAATGTTCAAATAATTTCATATTGTCAACATAAAGCTCAAATCACTTGTAAACTTACAGTGGGAAGAGGAACCACAACTTTTACTCAAGTAAAAGTACTGTTACACTGTACAAGTAAAAGTACTGTTACACCGTAGAATATATCACTCAAGTAAAAGTACTGCTACACTGTACAAATAAGCCCCAGTAAATAAAGTTAATAATAATAAAGTAAAGTATTTATTGTCTGCATCAAATTGTGTTTTAATGTCTGGGAATCAGGAAATGTGCTGTTAGCATGCTAGTCATGGCAAATAATTAGAATGCTCAGAATGCATAAGGTAAGTGAGGAATAATTTTGGACCACTGCAAACTGGTTAAACATGTTTTTAAGTTGGTAAATATCTGATGAAGTGCCTTCAAGTAATTACTAATCCTGACTCATTTTAAAGTATGTAATAGGTCCTTCTTCATCCTCTATTAAGTCTAATTAAAGAGGGGGTGTTTTACTTCTTTGGAGTATTAAAGAAATTAAAGAGATCTCAACAAATAAAAAGATATTTAGTGTTCCAAGTGTGTGGCGTTGTAAGATGAGGCTAAAGCTAAAGCTAGCGTAAACACTAAAGTAATCCAGTGTATCGTCAGTTTTTTGCATTTATTTCATTCATCGGCACCTCTACGCCGCGCTTTAACCTCTGTGTATTTAATGCCTTGGGGTTTGTTAGTGCTGGTTGCGATTACACACTTCAAATGTCATTTTTTAAAATTCACTTTAATTTTTAAAATGTTTTATCTTGACAGAAGTGGCTTGCATCGATAAGCAGGAAACAGCTGGCTAGATCAGTTTTGCAAAACATATCAGCTCAACAGATAAGTTACCATCATTGGAAATACAGAGGTTTATCACATGATCAAGTCAGTGTCTAGTGGGAAACCATTATTTTATGTTTATGTCTGTTTTTTGCATCTTGATGATGATCATTTATCAGAGTAATGTCACATGTGCCGCTACTGGTCATCCAGTGACTGCGTGGAGATGTATCCGGTCCCAACCAGTGAGCTCATTGTTGTGCCGCTGTTGATCTATGTTCATGGTCCTGTAGCACTGATGTTTTTATAGCTCGCCTTGTGGCGGCATAGGCCTAGAACATGCCTTTGGGTGTGTCTTGCTAGATCTGTGTCATACCCAAAAGTGGCTGAGATCTTTTGTAATTGAAACACTACCTGGCTGGGGGTGCCCTCTTCTCAACTGTTCTGTGCCAAGGCAGCCCCAAGCGAACTGTGCCAGTGGACATGAGGCTCATGTTACCTCTTATTGTGTTGAAAATGCTATATTTGCCCTAAATGTTTTATACATTTCACTATGGTTTTTGATGCTCTGAGACTCCCCTCCCTTGGTCTCTGCATTAAGTCACTCCTCCGTCAGACCGCTACCACAGCACAATCAGTCTGCATCCCACTAATGAAACTACTGCACATCACATCAGGTTTGTCAAGTTGCTGTGTACAGTTTTGTTTCTATATTTATGGAGAATTATGGAGCATGAATGATATAGGCTTGTGGGCAGAGCATTGAACAACAAACAATAAGGAGGGTTCGAATAGGGCCCAGGAGAGATTGCAAAATTAAGAAAAACATTCTAACATGGTAGAAAAAAAAAAAAAAAAAAAAAAAAAAAAAAAAAGTATGTATATTTAAGTATTATATATATATATATATATATATATATATATATATATATATAATATAATATACTATAAATATATAAAAACTATACATACTTATATATATATATATATATATATATATATATATATATATATATATATATATATATATATATATATATATATATATATATATATATATATATATATATATATATATATATATATATATATATATATATATATACATACCCCTTCTTTAAGATGTAGGCAAGCTTAACCCACTTAAAGATGTAGGCAAGCTTAACCCACTACTCTGAAAGGTAGAATATTATTCAAAAGTTAAATAAACTGAATACAAATCAGCTCTGGAGGGGTGAGATCCGGGGCAGGTGAAGAGGGGGAGGAGAGGGGGGAGGAGGAGGGGGGTTAGGAGGGAAGGCACAAATCCTGTGGAATGCGCCGGCTGCTGCAGTAATAGCCTGAGTCTATAAATAAAGTCTCAATGACAGTGTGAGGAGAGAGGACAAACACAGAGAGCTTTGAAGAGACCCCCACCCGTTTACTGTGTTTGAGTGCACTCTTGAGCAAGACACTGCCTCCAGTTTCCATGTATGCTGGTGTTTAAAGCCATAGCATGTAACTTTTCAACCAAGAGATAGACTAAAAAAGGATTTTTTTTGTTTTTTGGTTGTGTTTATTGCACTGGCAAACTTCAAAAACATTCTTACGGTGAGTGAGCTTGCATCTCCACAAAGTTGACTCTTACTTGGCCTAGAGGACTCTTCCTGCTGTTTCCATGGAAATGATGCCTCTTTGGCAATCATCTTTCACAGTATGGCATAAAACATATCATCAATGGAGAATGTTCCAAAGTATGTTTTTTAACTTATTATTTATTTACATGGAACCATGTAACACACCATGGTGTGCCACCTAGAAAAAGTTACATAGTGTACCCTTAACTCAATCACCCCCATTCCCTCACACACCACTTTCATAAACAGGCAAGGTGAGTGAAGTTACTTGCCCAAGGACACAGTGGCAATATGGGATCAAACTACTATCATCTTCAAACTCTGCCCCCCAAACTGGAGCACCCAAAGACACCTACAGGGATCAAACCGAGAACCCTATCGCTATGAGGTGAGAGCACTCTGCATATACACCCTTTATACTTAAAACACTGATCATGAATGTTGTGTTCTTTTGAGTGGGACAATGGACATGTGGAACATGTGTCCTGCTGGCCTTTGTCATCAACACAGTCCTATCAGATCCTCACCTCTCCTCTTGGGTGGCTTGGGTGCTTCACATTCCCTCTATCCCTCCCTGCTCCGTACTTAGTTAGTTAATTGGTTTAAAAAAATCTCTTCAATTGGGGTTTAAAATATCACATATACGCTTCCCAACACGTAAGTACCAAAAACGAGGAAGCCTAAAAAACTAGACCAAGATCAGGAGTAAACCAAGGCAAGAATTGGACCAAACCCTGTCTACGTCAGGTCTAGAACAGGACTAGACCTGCACCATGACTGGATCACACCAAGCTTGCATCAGGACTAAACCAGGATAAAACCAATACTAGAACTGGACCAAACTAGGACCATTGTTTCAGACTCTGCACTATACTCTCTATTTGAGTTCAAAGTACTGGGTTTTTAAATAGCTTAATTCATCCTCTCGCTCAGAGCTGCTTCTGGAGGAAAGCTGTTGAATTCCCCAGAAAACTCTCCCGTTTTCCCAGCATCCTCTGCTCCTACGAGGTATTAAAGAGGGGGTATTTTATTTGTATGGAGTATTAAAGAGGGAGTATTTTACTTCTATGAGGTAGAGGTAAGATCTTAAGCCCGAGCCCGAGCTCGACCCGAGCTCGACCCGAATTTCGGGTCGGGCTCGGGCCTAAAATGTCAATCATTGCTTCGGGTCGGGTCGGGCCGGGCTTCTCTCTCGCTGACTTTTTTTAATAAATAGATGTTTATAAAAATGTATACTAAAATGATGTGTGGATACTAAACTAAGGAATGCTTAAAATAAATAATTTGGATAAAACAGAGAAGGCGCTGTAATGTAATTGCTATTTAACTACTAAACAGGAGCCGCAGAGCCAGAGCATGCTCTGCGCACGTGAACGCCGCCCTCTTAATAATCTTCCCCTCCGCAAGTCCGCATCTATTTTGACCTGGTATCCCCAATATGGAGGAGCAAGAAGTTAAGGATTAGAGGTAAGATCGGGCCTAAAAAATCCAGCCCGACCCGACCCTTAACTTCTTGCTCGTTGGGTCGAGCTCGGGTTCGGGCTTAAGATCTTACCTCTATTAAGGATAAACTAAAGACAGGAGAACTGAAAAGACAAACTGGTAAGAGTGAGGTGTGGAAAAGCTTCACGTTAATTGTAGAAAATGCTACAGAAACTTGCGTTGGTTTTGCTGAATGTGTCAATGTGGCGCTTTGCTTTCATACGAGAGCAAAAAGACTGGCACCTCGACGCTGAGCAGGTATTTAAACAGCTGTACTGGCAGAATTGAAGATCGTCAAAGTCAAACATCTAGTCCTCACAAATAAAATATGAAATTTCGGGTTTGCTTCGAGCTCGGGCCTGCAAATCAAGTTAATTGGTCGGGCTCGGGCCGGGTCGGGCTTTAATACCCGTGGGCCGGGTCGGGTCGGGCTGGATTTTTTAGGCCGGATCTTACCTCTACTATGGGGTATTAAAGAGGGGGTATTTTACTTCTACTAGGTATTACAGAAGGGTATTTTACATCTGTGAGGTATTAAAGAGGGGGTATGTTATGTACAAGGTATTAAAGAGGGGGTATTTTACTTCTATGGGGTATTAACTGTAACACATAACATATGTGGCTCACCATGTTTCCTTTTATTGTTTTGAAAATGCTGTATTCGAAAGCAAGAAGAGCGAAGAGAACAGGGACAGGAGAGAGTGATAGGACAGAGAGAAAAAGATAAGAGAGAGGAAAAACAGATGAAGGAGAGGAGAGAGGCTGGGGAGGTGTGAAGTCTTTAGTGAAATGTGTCTTGTGTAAACACTTTGCTCTCAGGATGTCTTGGGTCACATGGGGTCAGAGGTCAGAGGGTCCCTCTGAAGGTCACGCCTCATTTCACCTGAAAAACCTGCTCCTAATGGACCCAGGTCAGCCTCCTCTGGCCATGATTTATGTATCAGTTACAAGAGAGCTGACGTCTGCCAGTGTCACCTGTCTGCGCCTGCTCCTATTTGCTCCTGTCTCCTCATCTCTGCACCTGTCTTCTGAAGCTGACCCATCCTTCAGTGTCTCTGGGTTAAACCTGCATTTAACCCATCCTTCAGTGTCTCCAGATTTTGAGCTAGTCTTAGTCAGGACTACCTAAGCTAGTAGATTTGACCTACTGTGTATGTTTTGGATCCAAGTGTCGGCATTTGACCTGTCCCCATCTCTGTCTAGCACTATAGATATACAGGAGGATGGAAGGGCATCTGACACACAGGTATACAGGAGGATGGGAGGACATCTGACACAAAGGTATACATGAGGATGGGGGGCATCTGACACACAGGGATATAGGAGGTTATGATGTCATCTGTACAGTATTCTTATAGTATTTTTACATTGTTAAGTATTTCCCGTGCAGTTAAAGCAGGGCTATTGTGTCACTTCCTGTTTGAGATGAAGGATTGTTGGTCAAAACAATAGTTAAACATTTAAGCGGAAATTTCAGTCATCCATAAGTGCAGAGCCATAGTTTCAGGAGGAGATCAGGGACCTGTAGAACTCTATAGAACTCTATGGGAGATTGTGGATAGACCCAGTAATTACAGAGCTAGTCACCATAAACCAGGTCTAAAATTCTCTAATGTGACAGTTACACAACCAACTCCACCCAAGAATTCTGACACATCTCCAGCTCAAGTTAAAGGGCCATATTAGGCTGTTTTCTGATTTATGTTATAATGTTTCCTCATCACAAACATACCTGGAGCTGTGTTTTGTTTCATTCACACATGTTGAACATGCAAACCCTGCATATTTAGCCTGAGTTCTTCTCTGAAGCAGAAATACAACGTTTCACCTTGTGATGTCACACAATAATACAAGTGCTCCACTGTGTTTGTAAACTCCATACACCTAGAGTCATGTACATAATTTCAGCTCTTGAATTGCCCATCTCTACTGAAGAAATGGTAAAAGGTAGCTGTTCAGTTAAAAATAAATAAATAAATAAATACTTCATGACATCACAAGATGGAACAGGCTAATAAGAAACGATTACTCATGTGTGAATGAAACAAAAGACAACTCCAGATATGTTTTTGATAGGGTAACAGCATTATAAACATGGCTTAAAGCGTTTAAGACATTTAGACTATGAAGAGTTATACCAGGATGAGCAGGTTTGGACAGGTGGGACAGAGGATGAGTTTAGTTCTTTCTGAATCAACTGATCTGAGAAACTATTTCCGCTGCATCCTCCTCCACAAAAATGCACCATCAAGATTACAAACACTCACACCTCACCTGGAGCAGAGGGACATCAGCCAAGAGATTGGGAGTCTAACTTATGAGAGGACAGGATAACCACTCTACCACAGTAACACAGGGAGGACATGCACACGCCACTCAGAGAGATCAAGGCAAGACAAGTTGAATTGTATAGCACACAAATTAATTCAAAGTGCTTTACTGAATGAGATGAAATCACAATGACAGAACTTGGTCCAAGCGGGTCGCGATCCTCCAACCTTTGCCACTGTCACCCCCACTCTGTACTTTGGTGCTAGGCCATGGAGAAACTTGTATACAAGCAGAGCTGCTTTAAAGTCTATTCTCTGAGCCACAGATGCCAGCGCAGAGACCTGAGCACAGGAAAAAAAAAATGTGCTCATACTTCCTGCTTCTAGTCAGGACAGCAGCAGCATTCTGGATGTACTGTAGGTGTCTTGATTGCTTGCTGTCTTTACAGTAGTCTAACCTACTGGAGACAAATGCATGAATAAGTCTCTCTCTTGACAGTATACCTTTGATATTTGCACTGTTTTGTAGATTGTAAAAAGCTGCAGATGTTATTGATTTGATTTGGCTGTTAAAGTTCAAGTATGACTCCATTATTACCTCTAGATTTCTAGCCTGATCTAGCCTGAAGCATTTGACCAGTAGTTTAACCCACGACCTCCTAACTGAGAGAAGGAGACAGGATAACCACTCTGCCTCAGTAACACAGGGAGGACATGCACACTCCACTCAGAGAGATCAGGAGTCTAACACACAATCTCCTGGTGAGAGGGAGGAGACAGGATAACCACTCTGCCACAGTAGGGTTTTGCTTTTCAAAACCACAACCTTCATGTGTTAGGTATTTAACGGTACCTCTGTAACATTTTTAGTAACGGCCTTCTGGTCGTGCAAAGTTCTATCTTGTGTTTATTTAAAAGGAGTTATTATGCTAAATTGGCTTTCTACCTTGTTATAATGTTCCCTCATCATAAAGATGCCTGAAGAGGTTTTAGATGTGATCCATGCATGTTTGAGTAATCTAGCAATCTCTCCCAGGCTAGCTGTCAGATTCTGTACAAGGCTCCGCTCACAAGACTACATCAGCCATTTTTCGATCTAACAAATCTTCATAACTTGATACAAAGCTGTACACAGCAACTTGACAAATCTGATGTGATGTGCGGTAATTTCATTAGTGGGATGCACCCTGATTATGTTGTGATAGCGCTCAAGGAAGGGGTGGCTCAAAGCATCAAAACATTTTAATACGTTGCTGTCGGCAAATATAGCATTTTCAAAACAAAAGGTAACACGGTGATCTAAATATGTGTGTTAGCAGTTAATACCCTATAGAAGTAAAAAACTCCCTCTTTAATACCCCTTACAAATAAAATACCTCCATTTAATATCCCATAGAAGTAAAATTTAATAACTTTAATAACTACTTAATTAATACCTTAACCCTATCTCTCACATTTTTATTATAAATCCTAGACTATAATGTTAAAAATAGGTTGACAAGTTATATTTGAAATGTATATCTCAATTTCTGCACATTTTAAAACAGCATGGCTCAAAACCCTGGAATGTTAAAATGACCCAAATCTCAATCCCGGATGATGCCAGTGTTCCACTGTATGTGGAAGTGGAGCGATGACATCATGACTGCGCAGCCTCATTAATATCCCGGTGTGAGCTAAATACTGTGATCAGCGCAGTACTTTAGCTCTCTGTTCACTGAAGTACTTTAGGTTTACACAAAAGAGAGAGGCTCAGAGTCGCTATGTCTGCTCCTGTCAACTCACCTGTCATTAAGGACTTCAGAGAGGACCAAATGAGAGAGGGGAGGGGAGGTGAGGGGGCAAATATTTACCTATGTGGGAAGCACTCAGTTACATTTACTTGAGTAACTTTTTAAAGAAATTGTACTTTTCAGTATCAGAGTATCTAACAGCATATTTTTTGCTCCCGCTTAACATATTGTACAGTGTAACAGTACTCTTACAGGACTGAACCAGGACTACCAGATCTAACCAAGGACTAAACTAGGACTACCAGGTCTAATCCAGGACTAAACCAGGAGCAAATCAGGACTAAACCAGGTCTGAACCAGGATTAAACCAGGAAGACTTTGGTGCACAGACTTTTCTGGTGTGGGGTCCTTTGCCTGCTTGTCTCTATGAAGATGTTATGCGTAAAAGTGTCTGAAAACTACTCAGAGAAGTACCATTGTATATAAAGTTATTCGAGTAAATGTAACTGAGTACACTCCACCTTTGGTCTAATGCAGAGCGTGAGAGAGAGAGAGAGAGAAAGAGGGGAGGGGGAGAGGGTTAATGAGGGCTTAAAGGAGAGGGAGGGGCCCTTTACAACCCGTCCCGCCCACCGCCCATGATCACACTAGGACCAGGACTAAACCAGGACTAGACTAGGACTAGACCAGGACTACAGACGGTCTGAGGTTCACACAGGGTGGGGTGTGGGAACATGTAACAGATGACAGGGACAAAGGCTTTTATCAGAGCCTAGAGAAGCATTAGGCCAAGCTCAGAGCTATCTGTAAATGACTCAGATGCCCTCCTGTCCTCCTATATCCCAGTGTGTCAGATGGCCTCCCATGCTGCTGTATCCCTATAGTGTCAGATGCTCTCCCATGTCCCATAGTCTCAGATGCCCTCCCATGCTCCTGTATCTGTGTGTGTCAGATGCTCTCCCATTTTCCTGCCCATGTGTTTCAGAATGATGAGAAATCAGGACCATTGCCATATTGATAGACCATTAAAAATAATCTTTTAAAGGAAGTCCTTAAAATGTTCCATGTAACAGGAAGGTGCCATCCCTGTGTGTCAGATGCCCTCCCGTCCTCCTACATCCCTGTGCGTCAGATGCCCTCCCGTCCTCCTATACCTCTAACCCTCTCTTCTTCCTCCGCTGCTCCATCTGGCCCTCTCCTCTTCACCCGCTGCTCCATCTGACCCTCTGACTCTGCATCCTTTTCTCCTCTGACCCTTTCCTCTGCACCGTGTGCTCCTCTAACTCTCTCCTCTGCACCCTTTTTTCCATCTGACCCTCTCTTCTGCACCCTCTTCTCCATCTGACCCTGTCCTTTGCCCCCTCTTCTCCTCTAACCCTCTCCTCTTCCTTCTATACGCCATCTGACCCTTTCTCCTCCTCTTTGTTCTTCCTTTATAGGCCTCCTGTTCCTCCTCTGCACATGTCCAAACCAATATTTAATTATCAGTTCACTCTTTGGTTCCATCTCTAATTAAGGGGCCTGATCAGACTGTAGCTGTGCTTCTTAAAGTCTAAAACAGGAAGCAGGTGCAGAGGAGGGATTTAAGATTAAAGTTTTCAAATGTTGTTTTCAACAAAGCTACTCCTGTGTCTTAAGGTACCTCTATGAAGCTTAACTCTGAAACTAACTCTCTGAAGCTAACACTCCGAAATTAGCCCTATCCACCGCCTGTTTCACGTATCCCTGTAATTGTGGGTAGGCAGATTATGCAGAACTAATTAGGTAGAAACTCCTGACCAAAACTAGCTCAAGATCTGGACATGTCCCACTGCTCCTGACAAATTAAACCTAGAGACACTGAAAGATGTTTCAAATGCAGAGGGCACATTTCCTAGTGTATTTTAATTTTATAGTCAAGTGACTCTCAAACTTTTCAAACCAAGTACTGCCAAAGAAAAGATTTGGCTTTCCGAGTACCACCAGATCTAAACCAGGTCCGTAACAGGACTATTCCTGGTCTAGTCTAGGGCTAAACCAGGTCTATAACGGGACTAATCTAGGTCTAATCTAGGGCTTAACCAGGTCTAAACCAGATATAAACCAGGTCTATAACAGGACTATTCCAGGTCTAATGTAGCGTTAAACCAGGTCTGAACCAGATCTAAGCCAGGTCTGTAACAAGACTATTCCAGGTCTAATCTAGGGCTAAACCAGATCTAAACCAGGTCTATAACAGGACTACTCAATATGGTGATCTAAATATGTTATGTGCTAGCATTTAGTACCCCATAGAAGTAAAATCCCCCCTCTTCAAACTTCCAGATCCTGTGAGCTTGTGTGAACTCTTGTCTGAAGCCTATGTGGTGGTCATGCATGTGAGTGTGATTCTGCTGTCATCCTGGTGTATTGCTCAATGACATGCCCAAACTCGCCCTTTCGCTCTGTCATAATGTGTTTGCATTCTTCTGGACTGTAAGCGTTACCATGGAATCATATACTCTGCCGCCCACAACCACAGCTAACCAAACATAAGAGAGAGGAGCGACAGGTAAGAGAGGGAGGGAGGTGAGGGAGAGACAGAGGGAGGAGGGAGAGGAAAGAGAGTTAGGGAGGTAAGGGAGAGACAGAGGGAGGAGGGAAGGGGTGAGGTAAGAGAGAGAGGGAGGAAAGAGAGAGATGGAGAAATGAGGGAGACGGAGGAGAGGGAGGCAGGTAAGGGAGAGACAAAGGGAGGAAAAAGGGAGAGGTAAGAAAGGGAGAGAGGTAAAGGGGAGATGGAAGTAAGAGGATTTTTTTTTTTTTTTTTTTTTTTTTTATTATTTACTCTACATTAACTAACTATAGGCACTGCTCTGTCTGAGGCTTTGTTAGAGGCTTTAATCTGAGCTTAATTTTAACACAATCTGTCCAATTTTGATACATATAATATTGATTCTGTTCTGTGGAAAAGCGAGAGTGCTCACAAGAATGTAAATGATTTTCAAGTTTGTTTTTATGTAATAACAACAAAATTAGATGTATATGTTTAATGCCATAATGGGGAACATTCTAGGCAAAGATATAGCACCTCTATAGAGACAAGCATGTGCCAGAACCTCAAAATGTTACATAGTGCAACTTTCGACTTACTGTTATTGTATCGCTGAGCAGGAAACTCCAGACACTTTGTGCATATTTCTAATTGAACTGGAATTATACTTGAACTTTTTTAAAGAGGGGGTACTATGCAAATTCTTTGTTTTGAGCTTTCTACCATGTTATAACATTGTTCTCTCGTCAGAAACGAGGTTTTAGATGACATCGATGCATGTTTGAGTAATCTAGCGATCTCTCCTGGGCCCCATTTGAATCCTCTTTACGGTTAGCCATAAGATTCTGTACAAGACTCCCTTGACAAGAATATGTCACCCATGCTCCCACACAAAAACATGATACAAAACTGTACACAGCAGTTTGACAAACTTGATGTGATTGGCGGGATGTATGCTGATTGTGTTGTGATAGTGCTCTGAAGGGGGAGTGACTTAGTGCAGAAAGCATAGGGAGTGGAGACACAGAGCATCAATATAGCATTTTCAAAATAATAAAATGGAACATGGTGATCTAAATATGTTATGTGTTAGCAGCTAAAACTCCATAGAAGTAAAATACCGCCTCTTTAATACTCCAGAGAAGTAAAATACCTCCTCTTTAATACCCCAGAGACGTAAAATACTCCCTATTTAATACCCCAGAGAACTAAAATACTCTCTCACCAATAAAATAAGACTTTCCCACAGCTTAAACACTAGATACAGTTGATGCATATCATGAGTGACAGATGTGCACAGATGTGGATTCCTCCGTCTCACTGTCCCTCTGCCAGAGTGAATTATGGGTAATACTGTGCTTCTGTCAGAGTGAATTATGGGTAATGAGGTCCACTATAGATAGAGGAAACTGTATGCCCAGTCCCATTCACTTTATTCACAGAGTTTATGGTGATTTAGCAGTAATGTGCAGTTTATAAAGAGCTATGGGAATTCTACAGAAATTAAAGCTCCTGTATAACAATAAATTGACTCATGTGAGCTTTAAGCCATGTTATAATATTGTTACCTCCTTAAAAACATACCAAGAGTTGTGTTTTGTTTCATTCACACACACACACACACACACACACACACACACACACACACACACGCGTTTGATTAACCCTTTATTATTAGTCTACATCTTCGCAGTTCAGTAGAGATTGGCAATTCCTGGGCTGAAAATATCCAAATGTGAAGGTGTATGGAGTTGAAAAACACAGTGGAGTTTTACCACATGACATCACAAGGTGGAACAAGGTGTTTTCTGTTTTAGAGAAACCTAAATATGCAGGGTTTGTGTGTTAAACATGTGTGAACAAAACAAAACACAACTCCAGCTATGTTTGTGTTGAGGAAACAACATTATAACAGAGTTCAGAAAAGCCTAATATGGGCCCTTTAAAGGTGAACGATGTAACTTTTCTGTTGGAGGGTCTGCCACCTCCTTGTTTCCATGGAAATGATAATGCTTTTTTTTTCTTGCTTTTCAAAAAAATATTATTATTTCAATTATACAATTAGATAAACAAGAATAGCAAGAACAGCAAGAGGCTTAAAAATAAATACAGTAATATTTCAAATTCTCTGTTTTCTTTTGTCTTTTGGGTTGAGAACAAAAGGGATGAAATACAATGAATTTGGGTTTCTGGGTAAAAAAAAAAATAAAATACAACAATGAATATGATATTTTGATTGATTGATTTTCATTTTTTTTTTTTTTTTTTTTTTTTTCCCCCACAATATCTTTTTTGAAAAAACACCAAAAATCATATGTTTTGCATTAAGTTGTAGGTTTATATTAAGCTTTCTTTTCGCAAACAAATGTCATTCCAAAAGGTTTGCATGTACAAGCAGTCCCCAAACACATGGGTGGGTGACCGTTTCTTCCCTTACAATAAGTTGTAAGCTCTTATACATTTGTTATTTGTTATTTTTTAAAGCTCAAAAATGGCTCAGAGTTACCAATAAACAGCTTCTCCTTCAAAAGATCATCATTAGAGGTGTGTACATAGGTGGACATCACAGTTTTTACACCAGAAGTAATGGCGTAAAAAACAATGGCATAATCTTTTGGTTTTACTGGAAAATTGTAAACACTGAGGAATTATCTGTAGGAATAGGTGATGCCTTCTTTGTTAAATAGCTGGTGAACACAGATAACACCATAGTCTACTAACTTTTTGAAGAAAATTGTTTTTTGCTTAAAACATATATCGTTGTTATTCCATATGTGATACTTGTGTGGTGAGAAGTTATGCTTATGTATTAAAGACCAACATAACAGTAATTGTTTGTGAAAATTAGAGAGTTTAACTAGAAACATATCAATACTGTAATTACATCTTTGAATGAAATTTAAACCTCCTAATGCTTCAAATATATGTGTTGAAATCAAGTTCCATAAAGAATTTGGGTTCAATAAGTTTCTTTTGGTCCATTTAATTTTGAAAGAGGAATGCAAAATCTTGAAATCTAGTAACTTAAATCACCTGTCACTCAATGTATTTATCATTACGTTTTTTTTGTTTTGTTTTTTATTTTTCTAATGAGGTGTGTTTTTTTTTTCTTCCAAATGAAATCAAATAACATTTTGTTTACTTTTATGTTACTGGATACATCGAGGGCAGAGTTGGCATAAACTAGACTGTCGAGCGCTTCAGCTTTGGAAATTAAGATTCTACCTGAGACTGATAAGTCCCTTTGAAGCCACATATTACATTTTGTTTGAATTCTTTGCATGAGGGGGTTAAAGTTTTAATTTTGTCTTTTGTCTTTTTCTTTTATAATGGTAATGCCCAGGTATTTCACTTTTTGTTTCACAGGAATTCCAGATATTTTTAAGACATTACTGCAATTTGATGGGGAGTATTTCATATTTGGGAAGGTTTAATTGGAGCCCTGAAGCTAAGGAGAATGTGGTTAATAGATTAATAGCATAGTTTACCTGAGTAAAAACATTTTTAAAAAAAGTGCTGACTTAAACATATTTCTCTTCCTACAATGGATATTCCTGTAACATAACTATTCTTAATATAATTGGCTAAAATTTGCATAGGTAATAGAAAGAAGAAGGCAGAAACTGGGCAGCCCTGGCGTATTCCACGTTCAATATTAAATCACATTCAATATTAAATCTATGTTCCATGGGTAGTTTTACAGAGCTGTTCCCAAAAATGTATAAGGTGCAAATAGATTTTGGGTTATCTATAATAACACCATTAATTGATAGCTTTTTTATGCGATTTTTAGTTTGTCTTTATTTTACAGGACAAAATGCAGGTCTAAACCAGAACAAAACCAGGACTACACCAGGTCTAAACCAGATCTAAAGTAGGACTAAACCAGGCCTAAACTAGGACTACTAAACTGCAAGAGTCAAAAATAAACAAAGAAATGAGTAAACATGCTTCATATCAGTGGTTGAGATGCTTTATCAGAGAGGATTGTAAAAATAAACCATGTGAGACTAAACAGAATGTGCTCCCCTCTGACTGGTGTGACTATGATTCTAGTCCTGAGAAATACAGCAGACAGTACACAGAAAATACTGCACATTTATTATGAAAACATGCTTTTAGGATACTACTTGCAGTAGTGGTAGATTTTGCTGTGTAAATGTCATCATTATTTCTCCTGATCCGGATGAGCTGTTTTTGTTTGAGCTGCAGATAGGGGGCGTTTCAGAGCTGTTCCCTGCAAGATTCAGTCAGAAGAGCTGAAGTCAGACACATCAATCAGCAGCACTATATATATTCCTTATTCTTACACACTAATAAAACCAATAGAGACACTTTCAAAGTACAATAGCAACAACAACTACTACACAACAACTACTACCACTACTACTATTACTACTACTACTACTACTACTACTACTACTACTACTACTACTACTACTGCTACTACTACTACTACTACTATTACCACAGTTACAGCAACAACAGCAGCAACAACGACTACTACTACTGCTATAGCAATTACAGCAACAGCAACAGCTACTACTGCTACTACGACAATTACAACAACAGCAGCTGCTACTACTACTCTTACTACTACTACTACTACATTAATCACAACAACAGCTACTACTACTACTACTATAATAATTACAGCAACAGCAAAAGTTACCACTACTACTACTATTAAGAATTACAGCAGCAACAACGACTACTACTACTGCTATAGCAATTACAGCAACAACAACAGCTACTACTGCTGCTACTACTACTACTACTACTACTACTACTACTACTACTACTACTACTACTACTACTACTACTACTACTACTGCTACTACTACTACTGCTACTACTACTACTACTACATTAATTACAACAACAGCTACTACTACTACTATTACTACTACTACTGCTACTACCACTACTACTACTACTACATTATTACAACAACACCTACTACTACTGCTACTGCTACTGCTACTACTACTACTACTACTACTACCACTACCACTACCGCTACTACTACAACTATAACTACTACTACTACTAGTACATTCATTACATCTGTGGAGAGGAATGCTCATAGTAAACATGGAGATTTTCCAATGTATTTCTGTGCAATAATAAACCTGTAATTGACTGTTTAATAGTTTAATGCCATACTGTGGAACACTCCAGACAAAGCAACAACATCTCCATGGAGATAAGCAGGTGGCAGACCCAACCCTCAGTCACAATGTTACACAGTGTAGGTAAGACTTCTCTCACAGCTTGTAACCCCGCCCTCTCCCTTTTTATCGCTCTCTCATTGGCTCTTACCTCCCTCTCGTGCTACTTCCTCGCTCTCTGATTGGACATCACCTTTGTCCGTCTCCTCCGTTGTTCGTCTCCCACGCAGTGTCCCGCTACTCGACCCCAGGAGCGCTCAGTGCGTGCAGTGGAAGCGTGGAGAGTCGGACTAAACCAGGACTACATCGGGACTACACCGGGATTTACCCAGGACACGGGTTGCGCTGTGGAGCCGTGGGCGAGCGCTGATTCCCGGGTAGATTGTGTTCACGATGCACTGAGACTTTGCCGGAGTTTTCCCCCATGGTTTTAAAGGACGTGGACTTGCTTCGGACCAGACATGTGGAATTATTTTGGGATTAACATTAAACTTGTGGGATTTTTTCTGCTGTTTTCGCTGTGTCCGCAGGTGAGTAAACTTTATCAACTTTACGCACAAGTATCCGAGAAAAGCGCTTTTTTGGTTCATCTCTTAATCAGTTATGGCGAAAGATTAGAGGTTATTTAGAAGTTTTTAAAAGTTTTATTTTAACTCTCTACAAGATTTATTAACATTAGACTATTATGATTTGGCTACTCTTAAAGTGAACTGACGCATTCTAATGTAATATAAGCAGTATTTTAGCCACATTTAAACTAGGTCTTGACCGTCACATAAAGCCAGATTTAATTATAAATTGAACGCAATTTTTAATCTAATCATTATGACGTGCGTAATAGTGGCTCGCTAAAATGTATTTGGGTACTAATTTATGAAAAAAAGACTAGGGCCACTATCCGGAGTAAATGAGCCGTTCCAAACGAATATAAGCTTATGATTCAGTAGCTGTCCTGTAGCGTGTTCTGGCGAGAAAATGTTAAAAGGTACATAGATTTTTTGTTAGATTTAACAAAATAGTACCGTCCCCAGCTGTCCGCGTTAAGCAGCAGCAGACAGGAGCAGAGTCTGCAACGGCTTCAATGAAAACACTCCAACTCCGCAGCTTAGAAAAGAGACTATGATCAGGTTCAAACTGAGAATAAACCAAGCTCTAAAGTAGAACTAAAGCAGGACTAAACATAAACTAAACCATGTATCAAAAAACTATTACTATTACTTAGCCAGGTCTGAACTAGAAATAAGTCAGATCTGAACTAGCACCAAAAGAGGTTTAAAGTAGGACTAGACTTAACTAGACTAGGTCTACGGTTAAATCTAACAGGACCCTACTTGGTCTAAATTGGGACTAAACCAGGATTAAATCAGGACTAAACTAAGACCAAACTGGAACTAAGCTATGTCTAAATTAAACTATGATTTAACCAGGTCTGAAACATCTAAACCAGGACTAAACCAGGACTAAACCAGGACTTAACTAACTAGAACATGACCAGGACTTAACCAGGTCTAAACGAGGTGTCAATTAAGGCTAAACCACACCCAAACCAGGCATAAACCAGGCTTCAGTTAGGACTAATCCAGACCTAAACCAGGTCTAAACGTTGACTGCGGCTAGCACCACACCAGGTTTAAAGTTTGACTAAGCCTAAACTAGACAGGATTAAATCATATCTAATAGGACCAAACAGGTCTTAACTAGGTCTAAACTAGACCTAAACCAGGTGTAAACAAGGACCAGATCAGGTCTAAAGTCGAATCAAAATGTGTTAACGTCTATTTGTATGTTTGCACTTGTAGTAGTGCTAATAGAGTATGTGGTTCAATGGACCAAAATATTGGTCATTTTCTTTGTAGTGTAATCTGTATGAATGGCTCTGGCTCTGCTCATCTGACTCTGCCCGTTTGCTCCTGTTTGCTCATCTCTGCTACTATCTGCTCCTCTGTGTCTGCTCCTCTGCCTCTGCTCCTCTGGCTCTGCTCCTGTCTGCTTCTCGGGCTCTGCTCCTCTAACTCTGCTCCTCTCTGCTCCTCTATGTCTGCTCCTCTGCCTCTGCTCCTCTGGCCCCGCTCCTGTCTGCTCCTCTGGGTCTGCTCCTCAGGCTTTTCTCCTTTGGCTCTGCTCTTGTCTGCTCCTCTGGCTCTACTCCTCTTGCTCTGCTCCTCTGGCTCTGCTCCTCTGGCTCTGCTCGTCTAACTCTGCTCCTGTCTGTTCCTCTACCTCTACTCCTCTGGTCCTGCTCTTGTCTGCTCCTCTGGGTCTGCTCCTCTGGCTTTTCTCCTTTGGTTCTGCTCTTGTCTGCTCCTCTGGCTCTGCTCCTCTGGCTCCGCTCCTCTGGCTCTGCTCTTGTCTGCTTCTCTGGCTCTGCTCCTCTAACTCTGCTCCTCTCTGCTCCTCTATGTCTGCTCCTCTGCCTCTGCTCCTCTGGCCCTGCTCCTGTCTGCTCCTCTGGGTCTGCTCCTCAGGCTTTTCTCCTTTGGCTCTGCTCTTGTCTGCTCCTCTGGCTCTACTCCTCTTGCTCTGCTCCTCTGGCTCTGCTCCTGTCTGCTTCTCTGGCTCTGCTCGTCTAACTCTGCTCCTGTTTGCTCCTCTGCCTCTACTCCTCTGGCCCTGGTCTTGTCTGCTCCTCTGGGTCTGCTCCTCTGGCTTTTCTCCTTTGGCTCTGCTCTTGTCTGCTCCTCTGGCTCTACTCCTCTTGCTCTGCTCCTCTGGCTCTGCTCCTCTGGCTCTGCTCGTCTAACTCTGCTCCTGTCTGCTCCTCTACCTCTACTCCTCTGGTCCTGCTCTTGTCTGCTCCTCTGGGTCTGCACCTCAGGCTTTTCTCCTTTGGCTCTGCTCTTGTCTGCTCCTCTGGCTCTACTCCTCTTGCTCTGCTCCTCTGGCTCTGCTCCTCTGGCTCTGCTCCTGTCTGCTTCTCTGGCTCTGCTCGTCAAACTCTGCTCCTGTTTGCTCCTCTGCCTCTACTCCTCTGGCCCTGCTCTTGTCTGCTCCTCTGGCTCTGCTCCTCTGGCTCTGCTCCTGTCTGCTTCTCTGGCTCTGCTCGTCTAACTCTGCTCCTGTTTGCTCCTCTGCCTCTACTCCTCTGGCCCTGCTCTTGTCTGCTCCTCTGGGTCTGCTCCTCTGGCTTTTCTCCTTTGGTTCTGCTCTTGTCTGCTCCTCTGGCTCTGCTCCTCTGGCTCTGCTCCTGTCTGCTTCTCTGGCTCTGCTCGTCTAACTCTGCTCCTCTCTGCTCCTCTGTGTCTGCTCCTCTGCCTCTACTCCTCTGGCCCTGCTCTTGTCTGCTCCTCTTGTCTGCTCCTCTGGCTTTTCTCCTTTGGCTCTGCTCTTGTCTGCTCCTCTGGCTCTGCTCCTCTGGCTCTGCTCCTGTCTCCTTCTCTGGCTCTGCTTCTCTGGCTCTGTTCCACTGGCTTTGCTCCTGTCTGTTCCTGTCTGCTCTTCCACACTGGGTTTTACAATGCCACTCTACCCATATTTGCAAAGTAAGTTATTCTGATTACATGAATGTCCATATGAGTTTTAGTCACATAATAAAACAGTTACAGAGATATGGTGATTCACAAACATAACATACATTTTGATTAAAAACGTGTCCAGTTCCGTGTTTGTTGCTCCAGTAAATGTTTTAAACGTGTCTGAATGAGGTTTGTGGCCTTTTTGTTCCTGTAGAGCGTGACTTACAACAGGGATTCTCAAACTTTTCACACCAAATAAGAAAATGCTTGGTTTTCTCTAAGAAACCACCAGCTTTATGAACCAAACAACCACAGGAAGGATATAATGACTGACATGAACCAAACCAGATTACATCAGGTCCAAATATCAGGTCTAAATGTAGATTGAAGCTGCTATAAATGGGACTCAACTTTTGGCTAGAGGAAATTAGGACTGATTTAAAAATGTAAAAAATGAACTTTTATTCATACAGAGTTGTTCTGTCATTATTTGGATCAGTTTTGTCTTGTTTTATTTTTGATTTAAAGAAATAAATACCAATTTCAGTCTCTGCTCTTGTATCGGTTGATATCAGGTATTGGCAGACACTTAAAATGATAGTATCGGAATCTGTTTCAGAACTGAAAAAGCTGGATCAGTGCTTCCCCAGTTTGAGAAGCTCTGATTTTGACAGTGGGAATACTGTAACAGGAATATGAGCAAAACTGTTAATCCTAGATCTGATAGGGTGTTGTAGCAGCATCACTAAATAGAAGCAATTCGCTTGTCTAGTTTGGGACCTGGCAACCCTTCGGGACCCACTGGGAACCTTTAGGGTAAAGCTGCACAATTTTGGAAAAATAAATGTAGTTGCAATTGTGTGGATTTGTAATATTTGTCTGAAACGTAGGACTGTGTTCAGAGTTCACCTAGTAAACAATGCAAGGAGCATTCACATCTGAGAGACATTGAAATCTGAACTTTAAACTAATCCAAGAATCACATGCCATACATTTCAGAACATGTTTGTAGAGGTCTAAACTACACAGAAGCTTTTACACAGAGTAAGACCCCATGGAGACACAGGAAGGGCATCTGACAGACAGAGACATTTCAGAACATGTTTGTAGAGTTTCTTTGCAGAGAACATTGTATACTCTAAATAGCTGTAGTCTTTATGATTTGATAGATGTGGTGACTCAAACTGTGATTTCAGTTTGATTACACATACAGAGTATACACGGAGCACGCACAGAGAGTACACACCGCACACACAGAGAGTACACACAGAGTACACACAGAGCACATACAGCACACACAGAGCACACACAGTACATACAGACACACACAGAGCACACTGTACACACACAGCACAGACAGATTACACACAAAGTACATACAGAGTACACACAGAGCACACACAGAGTACACACAAAGCACACACAGTAAACACAGAGCACACAGCGTATACACAGATCATATATAGAGTACACACAGAGTACACAAAGAGCACACAGAGTACACACAGAGCACACAGAGTACACACTGCACATACAGAGTACGCACTAAGCACACACAGCACACACAGAGTACACACAGCACAGCACATACAGAGCACATATAGAGTACATACAGAGTACACACAGAGCACATATAGAGTGTGTACAGAGTACACACAGAGTACACACAAAGTACATACAGAGTACACACAGAGTACACAACACACAGAGCGCATATAGAGTACATACAGAGTACACACTGAGCACATATTTGGTACATACAGAGCACATTTAGAGTACACACAGTACATATAGAGATGATCTGAGGGACTGTCATTTAAACACTTGTTAATGGTAGAGAGAAGAGAGGGAGAGAGGGAAAGAGAGCAAGAGAAAGGGGAAGAACAGAGAAAGGGCGAGAGAGAGAGGGAAGGAGGGAGAGCGAGGGAGAGGAGGGAGGGATAGGGAGAGAGAAGAGGTGGGAGTGAAAGAGGGGAGGTGACAGATAGAGACAGAAAGAGAGTGAGGAGGGAAGGATAGGAAGAGAGAAATGGTGGGGATGAAAGAGGGGAGATGAGAGACAGAGAGAGGAAAGAGGAGGGAGAGATAGGGAGAGCGAAGAGGTGGGGGTGAAAGAGGGGAGGTGAGAGACAGAGACACAGAGAGAGAAGAGAGTGAAAGAGTGAGGGATGAGAGATAAATATAGAGAGGTTGGTGGAGGTGAAAAGAGGGGAGGTGAGAGACTGAGTGAGAGAAAGAGGAGGGAGGGATAGGAAAAGAGAAGAGGTGGGGGTGAAAGAGGGGAGGTGAGAGAGAGAGAGAGGGTGGGATATGGAGAGGGAAGAGTTGTGAGGGGTAAGGGGAGATGGGAGAGAGAGAGCGAGAGAAAGAGAAAGACGAGGGAGGGATAGGGAGAGAGAAGAAGTGGGGTGAAAGAGGGTAGGTGAGAGACATAAAGAGAGAGAAGGGAGGAATAGGGAGAGAGAAGAGGTGGGGGTGAAAAAGGGGAAGTGAGAGACAGAAACACAGAGAGAGAAAGAGAGAGAAGACATAGGAGGGAGTGAAAGAGTGAGGGATGAGATAAATAGAGAGAGAGGGCAAGTGGATGGTGGATGTGAAAGAGCGGAGAGGTGAGAGACAGAGAGTGAGAGTGAGAGAGATGCGGGAGGGATAGGGAGAGAGAAGAGGTGGGGTGAAAGAGGGGAGATGGGAGACAGAAACACAGAGAGAAAGCGAGAGGGAGAAGAGATAGCAAAGAATGAAAGACAGGGATGAGAGAGAAATAGCGAGAGAGAAGGGGAGGTGAGAGACAGAGGCACAGAGAGAGAAAGTGATAGAAGGAGAGAAGAGATGGGAGGGAGTGAAAGAGTGTGGGATGAGAGACAGAGAGAGAGAGACACAGAAAGAGTTAGATACAGATAAGAGATGGTGAATGTGAAAGAGTAAGGGATGAGAGAGATAAAAAAATTATGATGACACACAAATGTGCGAGTGGTTATAGCTGAATGATTTGGATTTGGTAGTTTCTTGGTTCAGAGATTGGAACAGTTAAACCGTGTAGAGCTGAAAGTGAAAACAGGACACACTCTCGCTAAATCAATTAAAGTCCTTCTTTAGTCCTGGTCCAGATCTAAAATGAGTCCTAACTCGATTTAGTCCTGAATCAAGTCCTGGGGTCGTTCTAAATGAGTCCCCCTTCCGACCTGGTTTAGTTCCAGTGATTCTGATCTTTCATATCACACATTAGTTAAAGCTTATTGATTAAAGGTGCACTGCTAACTTTTCTGCTACCTGCTCATCACCATCGACATGTTAATGCCTGGAATTACCTGGAACGTTCTGCAGTACAACATTAAACACACCTGTCTAACATTTATTTCATTCGAGGTATTTTATTACTCAAAAATCCCTTGACAAATATAAAGTCTTTCTGTGTAGGCTTGCCTCTCTACAGATATGAACAAACAGTACATAACTTTCTGAGGATGGGGTCAACTGAATGGTTTCATGGAACTAGAAAGTTAAACACACTTTCTCCGTGGAGATGGATAGGTTTTATGCCATACTGTGGAAGATGAGAGCGAGGAACAACAAGGGGGCGTGACAAAAGCTCTTAAAACTATTCTGTATCTCTATGTATCTGACCTAAACTGAACTCTCAAGACTACACCTGCAGGGTGAGGGAAAACTACTGTTTATACAGAAAAAAGTACTAGGAAACAATGTATCCATGCAAATACAGATTAAATTTGTGAATCATGAGTTTAATCTACCTTTTTACAGATAAATACCAAAAATACAAAATCTTCAGTCACTCTCTTCTCCTTTCTGCTGTTGTCCCATAGAAATCCTAAATCTAAATACAACTAATGCATATTTTGATCGACCACGATTCCATCGAGCAATCAATCGATTAATCGACTAAACAATTAATCGACTAAAGAAATGAACGGCTCCAGCCCTATAAGAGTATGCAGAGGCTGTTGGAGACTGGCTTCAGTTCAGCTGTTGTTGCTTTGTGCTGGGCGATACGATTGTTCTCATATTGATTTGATTTGAGTTTGTCTCATTAAAAACAAAATATATAAAATCTTTGAGTATCAATTCTTTGACCAAAAGCACACTTTGAATCAGTGCCATTTTACCCAAAAATAGTGCAATTTCCTCATCTGAACTCTCCTCCAAACCAGATGCTTTTGTTGACAGTGGATTGGCAGAAATGTTACACAGGGGGCCTTTAAAGTGCAAATCTCCAAATATATTATTTTCATTATTTCTTGATTTGGTGGGAAAGTACCTGTGCTAAATATTTATCATAGTTTTACATCAGTTAAGTGGCAGTTTTGTTAATGTTATGGTTGCTAGATAACATATCAGCTCTCTGTGTCCAACCAGGAAGTAAAATGATAACCTCCAAAAACTAGAAAAGAAAACTAGAAAAGACTAGACATTTTTAGTAAAATCATACATATAATGATGTTTTAGTGTAGTGTGTTTAATGCCCCACCCCTCTCTTAGGCTCTGAGTGACAGGTGGAATTAGCCAATCAAGAACTAGCGCCTCTCAGAACAAGCATATGGCCTTATTTACCACTTACAGGCATCATAACGATACTGCGTCTACATGAATCGTGATGAAACTGAAATTGTGATCTGTGATACTCAATTTTTCTCATACCATACACCTCTATTTTTGTGAAGTTAGTAGTAACCTGTCAAATGCACTTTAAGGCAGTGCAAAATAACATATATATTAATGTATTTTTCCCACTTCTCCCTAACCTCTTATTTCTTACAGGTGTCGGAGTGCACCGGTTACTTTGAGCTGCAGGTGCTGTCGGTGCAGAACCCAGAGGGAGTGCTCCAGAGTGGGGACTGTTGTGATGCTCATGGACCTTCCTCTGGGGGGCAGTGTGGAGCAGACCAGTGTGACACCTACATCCGCGTTTGTTTAAAGGAGTACCAGGGCGAGGTAACGCCCAAGGGACCTTGCACCTACGGCTCTGACAGCACCCAAGTCCTTGGCGGCAACAGCTTCACTTTCAGGGGAGGGGCCAGAGCAGGGGACAGCGGCAGAGTTGTTATCCCCTTTCAGTTCGCCTGGCCGGTGAGTACTGCACTCTATTAGCTGGAGATGTGTGAATTTGTGCAATTGCTAGGTTCCACATGACATCGCAGCATTCTATAGACCAATAATATTGATACTTTGCAGCTGATGTCATTAACATTCCCTGGGGGTGTGATGCTAACTGTAAGCATGGCTCTATCTGTAGCTATGTTAGACTTTATTCTGAGCTTTATTTTAACAGATTATCTGAAAGAGCTGACTTGGTTGGTGAATTGGTGAGTTTTTCAGCTAGTCAAACTCACCTTTTTGTTGAAAACCAAACATCTAAACAGGACCATGAACGCTCATATTGACAGTGTCTTTTTTAAATCCATTTTGTATATTTTCTGGAGTTTTCAGACTATATTAAAACTTTTTTGACAGTATTTGCATTGCATGCATTGTGTCACCATGGTAACTCCTGAAACAATACAGAGATACATTTAGCCGAGTTGTAGACTTGTTATTAAACTGTAGCAGTTTTTTTTACAGAAAAAAATGTCATGACTCACCATTGACACTTATATGGTTGAGACTCACTAATAAAGATCCAAAGCTTGTGAGTCATCTGCATAACCTCTCTAATATTTAATACAGATGGGAGCAACTAAAATGAATATTGTTGAAATGCAGATTTGAGTTGTAATCAATAGGGAAATCTGGCTCTTGCTCCATCTGGGAGTATGACGTCATCACTAGAGATCAACTGATATGTTTTATTTTCATGGCCGATTGTTTAGAGTCCAAAGAAGCCAGTGGCCACTGAGCGCTGTTGATATTTTTAGACTTTGTTTTTTATTTTTAGATTTTGGTAATTTTTCCCGAATTATTGAATGTGAATTTAATACAAACTTATCCGCAACCTTTTTCTACAAACTAGACTAGAGCTGTGCAGTTCAATTTTTTTAAGTATCATCTTTGGCCTAAAGCTAAAAAAACGTATTTCTTATCATTCTTTTGCATATTTCGGCAGCTGGTACTATCGACCTGTGCTGGAGATTTAAAGCCTATAGCCAATAAGCAGAAAAATGCTAATATTATCAATATAATTCAAATATCATCTCTCAAACATAACTTTTGTCAGTATGGCCCACCTGTACACCAGGAAGTAGTTTCCACATGGTTCTGATCCACAGCGTCTCTGATTGGAAGTCCCTTACTTCCACACTGATGAGAGCATTTTAAGGCGCTCTCTGATCACGCTCTCTGATCACGTTCTGATCACGCTTTAATTACATTCTGATCACTCTCTGATTGCTCCCGGACCACTCTCAGATCACTCCCGGATCACTCTCGCACCACTTCTGGATGACTCTCAGATCACTCACGATGACTGTCAGATCACTCTTTGATTACTCTCAGATCACTATCTGATCATTTTCGGATCACTCTCGGATCACACTCTGGCTTTATAGGCGCTTTGTGAATATTTGTGAATAATGGCCAACCTGTTGGTGCACATTTAAACACATTTACCTTTGTGGATGTCGCCAGTTCAGACTTGATTTGAGAATATAAAAATGCTATTGGAATGAGCCATGTCTTTATGATTGTTCTCGTGTTGAGGTTGAAACCAGGGCTCAACGATTTGAGAAAAATATCTTTTTGTGATTTTTCTTACAAACACTGTGATTATGATTAGATTAGGGATTTATGTTTTAATAATGAGATTCTGTTCAAAATTCACATTTTTTCACATGTCCAGAGGAATTGGACTGAAGACTGATATCTGCACTGACAAACTAATACAAGAATCACATTTCAGAACATGGTTGTACAGATCTAAACTACAGGATTAGCACTTTTTATGCAGAATAAGACTGGAGATTTTGCTGTTTGTGGAGAAAATGATGGTATTAAAAAAACTGCAGCCTTTGAGATTTGCAAATAGTGTTTATTCAAATTTTAATTTGGATTATATTATGATTTATCTTTCAGACTGAATTGAAACTTTTGGGCATCTTTGGCAGTTCACATCTTAACTTAAAGATGCAGTATGTAAATTTTTTGATGCAGGGTTGTTCCCATGGAGATGGTATTTCTCTTCCCGGAATGTTCCACATTTTGGCATTAAAGTTGGCATCTATCTTGCATTTATTTATGTATTTTTATTGGTAAGAAATATACCTCGAATGCTACACTGTGGGACATTTTTCAGGCAGGGTAATAACATTTCCATGCACCTTTAAAACCTCTGTATGTAACTTTTTTGTCAAAAAAATGGCAAAAAAAAAATTCTGGTTGTGTTCATTACTCTGAAAAACATGCGTCCAACCCGACTTTCCATGGAGACTTGGCCGCCTCCTGCTCGTCTCCATGGTCTCTATTGTTTCTTTAGTTATAATATTCCATATGGAGATGTTATTGCTTTGCTTGGACTGTCCCACAATATGGCATTAACCTTATCTATCTTGTATCTATCTTATTTCATTTAGGCCCAGAGATGTTTTTGTTTCTTAAAAAAAAAGTGAAAATCTTGCATTCTGCTCTGAGCCGAGTCAAGATCCGACCTGGCCAATTGTATAATTTTTGCAATTGAATATTATATTGTGTGTAATGGCTCAGTGGTCCAGGTAGGTTCCATAGTGGTCCATGGGCGACTATGTATCTTATACTTCTATATTTGTATACTTACTATATGTTCTGATACAGTTCAAGATCATTCTAAAGATATTTAGGAAAGGTTCATGTCTGTCCTGTAAATGTCACTGTTTTAGTATTGATTGGTATCAGATTTTTGATACTTTTGAGTGAAGACTCTATTGTATTGTACAGCTCAAGTAACAAAACAAGAACTCTACAAACATCAGGAAGTAGCAAGTTTTGTTAAAAATCTCAATCAAAAAATAACTCAGTACAAAAGCGTTTTATCTGAAACTGTCTGAAACCTCTTGACTTTATTTTGAAACTCAAACTTGAGCGTTGACCTCCTCGAGTTCTTCTGAAGGGGACAGAGCTGTTGATTCAGAAAACCAGGTAACTCATTATCAAATCTAAACAGGACATCGGCCAATCACGCGCTGAGAAAGAGCGTGGGAAACGGCATTGACCAATCTGACGCGGAGCTGAGGCGTGGGAACCTCTGGAGCGTTTTGGCATCAAAGACGTTGAAAAAGGCTGCAGGAAAAGTGTGATAATGTCATCTGATTCACAATCTGTTAGTCATACAGAGGGAGAGAGAGACGGGGCAAATTAAGAGTGAATAATATAAGAATAACATTGGAGTTTTATTTTGAAGGGGTGGAAACAAGTGTAAGCATAACAGGTGAATTAGAATATGATATACAGAGGGAGAAGGGGGACCCACCAAAATAAAAGCATAAGTACAGGTGGAGTTTTATGTTGAAGGTTGAATTGAGAGTTTGGGTCAGCTCTGGTCTTCTCTGGACGTTTGCTGAAGTGTCTTCTGTTTTGTCTGAATCCAGGACACTGCTGCAGGCTCCTCTGTATAAATCTGTCTGTCTCTGTGTGTAAAAAAGGAATGACAGAGAGAGAGAGGGAGGGAAAGAGGGAAAGACAGAGAAGGGAAGGGATAGTGGTCGCTTCTCTGTGCCATCCCTCTTCTTTCACTCTCCCCCTCTCTCTGTCTTCTCTCTCTTTCTCACAGTCCCCTTTCACCTCTTTATATCCCCCCTCTCTCATTGTCCTATATCTTAAATCTCCCTCCCCTCTCTCTCTCTCCTCCTGCCTTCTCTCTCCTCCTCCTCTCTTCTCTGTTTCTCTCCCCATCTTTCTTCTTTCTCTCTCCCTCACTTTTCTCTCTCCAAAAACACCCCCTCACTGTCCCCTTCACCCCCTTCTCTTACTGCCTCTGGCCCTGTCCTCCCTCTCCTCCCCTCTCTGTCTCTCCTTCTCTTTTTTTTACTTTCTCTCTCCATCTTTCTTCTTCCCCCTCTCTACCTTTCTCCCCTCCTCCACCTCTCCCTCTTTGCCCCAAGTCGCTCCCTCTTTTTCTCTCACCCCTTCCTCTCCATCTCTCTCTCTCCTTTTTCTTTCTCTCCTCTCTTCCTCTCTCTCCCCTCTTTTCTTTCCCTTTGACACAGTTTCATTCAAATAAAGGCAGAGCTGAGTGAGAGGAGGAGGGGTCTGTCTGTGTCTAAAATAGAGCTATTACAGTCAGTCTATTACCACAGGGATTCAGCACTGAGGACTATAATATAGTCAATATACAGTGTGAGTCAATGGAACGAGCCATTTAGGATCCAAGATGGCCACTGCGGACCCACTTTAAGCCCATAGACTAGGGCTGAACGATTTTTTATTATTATTTTTTTTCTGACAAACATTGCAAAACCAGTATCCAAGTTAGTTACTCATTTGAGCAGGTATCGATACTAAAACAGACACATTCACAGGATGGAAATGACCCTTCCCTGAATATCTTTAGAATGAGCTTGATCTGTATCAGAACATGTATAAGACCACATAGACTAGTATACGCACAGATATAAGGCCACATGAATAGAAAAGTAAGTACTACAATGTAATGTTGGAAATAACATTCTACAAGAGTGTTTTTATTTTCAGCGTGGAAAACGTAAAATAAGCAAGCTATTAAAATTCAAATAAATTAAATTAAAGACTACCCGATTGCTTTTATATGTAGTATTCTTCAATTTGTGGTGTTGTTTTAAAGTTTTTTATTATGCCTGCAAATTAGTATTAGCGTTAGCATTGAGGCACAAACATGTCGCTTTGTAAACACAGATGAGGTGAAATATTTTATTTGTGTAGTGTTTTAACATATTGTCAGTGACATCCACCTGCAGCTCCCTGTTCACTGCCTGATCTTTAAATATTTAGTAATTTTAGCGTGACGTGGCCAAAACCTCATAGAGATACAATTAGACAGGAAGTAGTGATGATAAAAGTGAGGTTCTCGGGCGCTACTGTGCACAAAACCTATTGGCAAAAAGTCTGAAATCTGTGTTCAGCTCTGATCCATAACAAAACCCAAAGTTAAATCTGTCAACTAGACAAAACGTTGTAGGAGTGAAGATGTGAAGCAGCTTGGATGAGCAGCAAAACATCTTCACTCCTTTAGGCTTTTGTTATAAAAAGTCTGAAACATGACTTGACAAACTAATACAAGAATCACATTTCAGAACATGTTTGTACAGATCTAATCTACAGGGTTAGACACTTTTATACAGAATAAGACTGGAGATTTTGCCGTTTGTGGAGGGAAATTTTGGTACTTCAAAAACTGCAGCATTTGTGATTTTATGGGCCTATATAACTCTGTATAACTGTATATAACTCTATGGGAGATTCACTGTTTTTGGAAGAAATCTTCAAACGTCTGCTCCACAAATGTTGAACCTTCTCATTATTAGTTTGGAATTGGCTCCACAAACTTTAATCTTTAATTTTTATGGCTTAAAGTCCTTTTGTCTGATAACAGTCACATTTTTGGGGTTGAATTCAATGCAGTTCATTTTTGTAAAGCCCAAAATCACAACAGCAGTTGCATCTTAGAGCTGAACATATAATTAATTTGAGAAATAATTTAACCAACAGAAAGTTAGAAAATCAACAATGAAAGAGAAACAGACAAGCAAATTAATCAACAGAAAACAAGCAAATGGGTAACTGTCCCAGAACATCCCCTGTCCTAAGACCCTACTTCTTGGCAAGGAAAAACTCAGTGGGAAAAAGAGAAACATTGAGGAGAACCACAGTGAAGGAGAGATCCACTCCCATGCAGATAGAGCGCAAGTCTATAGGGCCAGAGCCCACTCAACTGAGGGACAGCGAGGGACACACCCACGGCGGGACGGGATCCACTCCAGCCAGGCACCGGGTCATCCAGCCAAACTGCAGGTTTTATTTCTGCTCCTAATTGGCCTGGCCATAAGCTAATTCAAAGAGGAACGTTTTAAGCCTGGTCTTAAATGTAGAGACTGTGGTGGCCTTTTTAACATGGGCAGGGAGCTGATTTCATTTCACAGAAGTAAATGAAAGCTCTTCCTCCTACTGTGCTTTTACACACTCTAGGAACCACCAGCATTTTGAGAGCGAAGTGCTCTGTTTGGATGATATGTTGAATAATGACACAACTGTCTAAAGATATTGTGAAAAAAAACTCATTCGACTTTTGTTTATTTAAAGTGAATTATAAGACGCTGAACTTTGTGCCAGTTTTAGTTTCATGTGGATAGGCCCAGTAATTGCAGATATATTAATCATAAACCAGGTCAACACTGCAGTCTGACAGTTACACAGCCAACTCCAACTGAGGATTCTGACCTGTCTCTAGCTCAGTTTAAACTATAGAGATTATCCACAGAAAAGTTCCTGCAGCTTTAAATCAGCCTTGTGTGTGTGATCTGTAATTGGACAGCCGTTTCATCTGAGCTCAGATTTCGCTTCTCACACAGCAGGCAGTATTTTTAGTCTTGTCCTCCCCTCACCCCTCTCCCCCTTTTTTTCTCCCCCTTATCTCACTCCTCTCCTCTTCCCCTCTCTCCCTCTCTTTTCTCTCTCCCTCACCCCCTTTTGTCTCACCCTCCGTTCTCCTCCCTCTCTCCCTCTCCCCCCATTTCCCTTATCTCCCCTCTTCCCTCCCTCCTCTTTTCCTCTGCTTTCACCCCACCCCTCTCTCTTTTCTATGTAGCCCATCACCCCCTTATCTCCCTTTCTCTCTCTTTTCTCACTTGTTTCTCTCCCCTTACTCTTCTCACCCTTCTCTTTCCCCTTACTCTCACCCTCTCTCTCTTTTTCATTCTCCATTTACTCCTCTCACCCTCTTTCTCCCTCCCTCTCTCCCTCTCCTCCCTCTTTCTCTCCCCCGCTCTCCCGTTGTCTTACCCTCTCTTCCTAAACCTGATCAACAGGTGTTCTTTAAACTCAATGTAAAACTCTTTACGATGGAGCGGAGCCGAGAGTCTTTGGGTCTGGTGGGCTGAACTCTGCACACAACATTTACTCTGTATATTTTTATTGCTATCAACATCAGCAGAATGACTTCAAGTTGTGTTCAGATTGCAAACAAACAAGAGCATTTTGATTAATTTTACAGAATTACACAGCACAGATGTGAATCACTATGGACTACTAAGAATTATGAACATAAGGCAGAATAATCTAATTGTGATTTTTCTCAAAAGCATTGCAATTATATTTATTCAGCGTACACATTTTAATCACATCCAGTGATATTCACTTGAGAGAGAAATCTGGACTTTAAACTAATCCAAGAATGACATACATTTCAGAACATGTTTGTTGAAGTCTAAACTGCAGGGTCAGCAGCTTTTACACAGAATAAGACCACATGGAGACACATCAAGGTGGGTCGGTGAAGTGTCTTGCCCAAGGACACAACGACATTAAAACAAGTACTAGGAGTGGGATATGAATCACTAACTTTCCCATTATTAGGGATGCAATGATACCGATACCCGTATAGAATATCGGTGCTGATACTGAAAAATTTGTTGGATCGGATATCGGTTCCATAACATCGGCTCACTGGTATCCTGGTTGGGCCTTTAACTGGATGTAATAATACGATTTATAGGCTGATTTTGGCCCAGAATGTCTCAGAATGTTTGAACTTCTTCATATGAAACTCTTCATCAAACAAAAAATAGCAGTTACAGAACACTACTGGACCTCTTGTGTAGTCATCAACCAATATGTTTTTTTTCCTGATGGCTGATAAGCACCACCAATATTTCTGGGCTGATATGTAGGGCCAATTTTGATTATTTTCCCCAAATCATGCAATTTAAATTTACTACAAACCACCCTAAGCCCTGTTTTTACCACCCAGCTATGAGAGAGCTGTGTTGTCTTGTTTTGTACAGTTATCTCTTCATATTAAAGAGTTCAAATAAAGCTTTGTGTGTATTTTTAGGCAGCAGATCGACCAAAACAAAATATCGGCCTGTGCTAGAGATTTAAGGCCGATAGCTGATATGCTAAAAAGTCCAAATATCAGCCTATCAGTCTCTCCTATACTCTTATGTAATAAGTAAACCATGTTTTAAGGAGATAGGTGCCATTCTCCGTCCCCACACTTGTATCAGTTAATATCGGGGATTGGCAGATACTTAAAGGCAAAGTTTTGTTATGGATACTGAAAAAGCTGGATCGGTGCATTCCTTCATGTCATAGGGCATCTGTTTTATCTCCTGTGCCATATAGAGTTGAATGGGTTAAACCAGAACGTCTGCTCGTGTCATGTTCAAACTGTTTAAATAAAGACAGCCTTGAGTCACATTATCACTCATTATCACGGGACTTGGCTTAGTCCTAGTTTAGTCTGGACTATAAATGGACTAAACCAGGACTAAACCAGGTTTAAACCAGGACTAAAGCAGGAAACAACCAGGAGAAAACAGGAGAATCAGGACAAAACTGGACTAACCTAAACCAGGACTGTAGTAGGACTATAGCAGCAGACAGACTATAGGACCAAACCAAAACTAAATCAGGACTAAACCAGGTCTAAACCAGGACTATGCCAGGACTATAACTGGTCTAGAGCAGGTTCACAGCAATATTTGTTTTTTTACCTTAACAGCCCCAGTTTCCCACGATGCTTGTGTGCTGGTCACATGATACTGGTCACATGATGATGGTATGAGCTGTTTAATCTGAGACTGATTGGTTTTCCTCATCTATCTTTACACAAATATAAAACAGGACTAAATCAGGTCTAAACCAGGTCTAAACTAGGATTGATTCAGAGCTAAACCAGGACTAAACAAGGATTATACCAGGGACTAAACCAGGACTAGACTAGGTCTACACCAGGACTAAACCAGGGCTAAACCAGAGCTATAATCTTTGGTAGTGAACAGGAACGCTGCCAATACTCTCTCCATGGAGGTATAGATTAAGATAGATTAATAACTAGATCAGGGGTCGGCAACCCGTAGGCTCCAGTGCCGCATGTAGCTCTTTCATCCTTACACGTGGCTTGGGAAAATAGTATTTAATTGAAATGTATTTTAAATTTGTTAGCTCTTATATATATATATATATATATATATATATATATATATATATATATATATATATATAATATATATATATATATATATATATATATATATATATATATATATATATATATATATATATATATATATATATATATATATATATATATATATATATATATATATATATATATATATATATATATATATATATATATATATATATAATATGCGTCACACTTGCGGAACTATGTTAAAAACCAACACTGCTCACACCTCACAGACGACAGTCTTGTGTAAAGACACAGCCCCGATTTGCAGACGCTGTGCGCAGAGTTTCAGGAGCAAAAGTCTATGTAGCACTTCATGGATTTCATAAGCAACACACTATAGTTTTTTATACAAAGCGTAAAGGTAAAAAAAAAAAAAAAAAAAAAAAAAAAAACTATATATACAGTGTTATCTTCATTTTAGATTTCAAAAAAACATTTGTGGCTCTCAGTGTTTTATTTCTGTGGAAACCGGGTGTAAGTGTCTCTTTGGGTGTTAAAGGTTGCTAACCCTTGATCCAGGTGAACCTTTCCTGAATATCTTGAATGATGTTGAGTTGTATCAGAACAAGTTTAAGACCACATAGACTAGTATACGCCTCTGGACCACTGTGGAACCTACCTGGACCACTGAGGGATTACACAGATATAAGGCCACATGGAGAGAAGAAAGTACTACAATTTAATGTGGAAAATCGTATTATATTGTCTAAAGATTTTTTTTTTTTTTTTTTTTAAATAATTATTATTATTATCGAGTGTCAAAATCAAGATTGAAATTGTAGTATCATGACAACACTAAGATTAATAGAAAGATGGATAGATGAATAGATAGACGGATAGATATTTAATGTTATACTGTGGAATGTTCCAAAGCAATAACATCTTCATGGAGACACCAAAAATATATATTGCCCAGTTAAAACAGTATAAAATCAGACATATTTGTTATAAAAATTGTAAACCAGGACTAAACCAGTACCAAACCTGGGCTAAACCAGGACTAAACCAGGGCTAAACCGGGGCTAAACCAGGACTAAACCAGGACTAAACCAGGACTAAACAAGGCCTAAACCAGGTCTAAACCAGGTCTAACCAAAGAATAAGAATGGTGACAGAATGTGTAACTCTCTCACCTCACAGCAAGAAGGTCTTGGGTTCAGATCCCAGGTGATGTTGGGCTTTTAGGAGACAATATGCTGACAAAAAACGAAACATGATGTGATTCTTCTGGTGATCTATGTCATGATGTTTTTTCAGTTGAATGCAGCTCTACACTCACACATAGTGACTTTGCAATATTCATCTAAAACAGGGGTGTCAAACTCAAATTTACAGAGGGCCAAAATTAAAAACTGTGACTAAGTCACAGGCCAAACTAAATATTTATTGAAAAATTTCAACAACATCTGTGTGCTTTTCAGAAGGAGTGGATTCATTTGAGTGAGGCGACAGGTAGCAGATGCTAATAAGTGTTAAATGGTGGGGGCCGGCGGCAACACATTTGCAAAGCATTCTGGGATTTGTAGTATTAGATGTGCGAAGGCCGGCGGGTCAGCTCTAATGCGTATTTGATATGATCTCGCGGGCCAAATATATTTATATCGATGGCCAAATTTGGCCTGCGGGCCTGAGTTTGACATGTCTATCTAAAACAACTTAAATAAAAATTAAAAAAAAATAATTACTAAAACTTGCACAAATCACTCCAAATACAACTTAAAGAGAGTCAGTGAGAAGAAACAGCTATCCAGTTTGCAGAAATGGTCTGATGTAAAGGCAGTACTTGAATCATGATAAAATCTAAATTATTATTTTAATTCTTTGGCCCATGTAAGAAAGGTCCTTTTCCAGGAATCTCCTCTCATCAGGTGAGTGTGCTGTTGTAGAAGCTTTTGTTTGTGATGCCTCCAGGGTCTTTCCCACGACACTAAAATCACTGTCAGACTGTGGAGCAAAGTGGAGCGAATACGCCTAAGCTTTGTCACAGAACAATGAGACTATCTAAGAGAGAAAGCAGGAGAGGGGGTGAGGAGGAGGAGAGAAAGAGGGGAGAGAGAGGAGAGAGGAGGAGAGAGGAGAAAGAGGAGTGTGTGCCAAAGTGGAGCAAATACACCTAAGCTTTGTTACAAAACAATGACATTATCTAAGAGAGAAAGGAGGAGAGGTGAGGAGGAGAGAGAGGAGAGGAGTAGGAGAGAGGAGGAGGAGAGAAAGAGAGGAGTCTGTGCCAAAGTGGAGCAACAGGCCTAAGCTTTGTTAGAGAACAATAAGACTAAGAGAGAAGGAGAAGAGAGGGGGAGAGAGGAGAGAGGAGGGAGAGAGAGAAGAGGAGTAACAGAGGCAGAAAGAGGAGGAGGAGTAGAGAGAGAATATACCAATGCTTTGTTATCGAATAATACGAGAGAAGAGGAGGAGAGAGAGAGGAGGAGAGAGAGGAGGCAGGAGAGCGGGATTTGTTGGAGAGAGAGAAAGAAAGAGAAAGAGGAGGAGAAGAGCTGGTTTGGATGGGGTGAGAGAGGAGCTGGGTGGAACCTGTTCAAATGCAGATGGACTGATAAAGTCAGATTTGGGCAGATTACACCAGCAGTTTTCAAACTTTTTTCAGTCACAGCACTTTTTTGGTAGAAAAATTTGCATGGTCCCTCCATCGCACCTCGAGCCAGAACCCAGAGCCATCTCTGGCCAATCAGATTAGTTTATTTCAGTGACACACAGCTCATTGGTCACCATCATTTTCAAACAAAACCAATTTCCAATTTGAATGCTTCTCTCATTTTTGCACAAATCTGCCATGTTTTTCAGTCCTGTGATATGTTTTCCCCATAAGCAGCATTATTTGTTTTGATACGTACGGACTATTTGTATTCCTGATTGGCTAATCCACCTGTCAATCATGTCATATAACTTTTCTGGAGGATCTATGTTAATAGCATATGGTGGAATATTATAGCCAAAGAAACAACATTTCCATGGAAACAAGCAGGAGGAGGCTGGTTTGTGGAGATGCAAGTCCTTCGGGCCAAAGAAGAGTCAGGTTTGTGGAGATGAGAGTACTTCAGGCCAAAGAAGAGGCAGTTTTGTGGAGATGCAAGCCCTCCTTCAGGCCAAAGCAGAGTCAGGTTTGTGGAGATGCAAGTCCTCCTCCAGGCCAAAGAAGAGTCAGGTTTGCGGAGATGCAAGCCCGCTCACATAAATTTTTGTACATATACTTTTAGTCTACTTTTGGCTAAAAACAGACACACTGTGGCTTTAAGTCTCCTGTAACCCATCCGTGTGCATACTGTGCTCCGTATCGGTCCCTGGATCTCTTGAGTCTTATCTGTGATCTGAACGGCAGAGTAATGGGAGCAGTCTTTTGTCCTGCAGAGACACAAGAACAATATCTAACACACTTTAGCCTGAGAGGTTTGATTCAAATAACGATCAGGATAACTGTGGTGCTTAGCCTGTCTCCACCTCTCAGTAACGAGTGGAAAATTTTGGTTCCTGTCATGATACTAAAACATCAAACTCAATGTCAATACTAAGGAATAGACTCTATACTCAGTACCGATTCTGACACCATAATGATAATAAATAATACTCTTTATTTAGACAATAGAATCTCATTTCCAACATTTAATAGTAATACTTTTTTTTCTATTCCCACGTGGCCTGTGTAATCCCTCAGTGGTCCAGGTAGGTTCCATAGTGGTCCATGAGCGTATACTCTATGGTCTATGTGTCTTATACAGTACTTGTTCTGATACAGCCCAAGATCATTCTAAAGATATTCAGGAAAGATTAATTTATGTCCTGTTAATGGGACTTTTTAGTATCAATACCTGTGAAAAATTTGTTTCTAGTTTGATACTTTTAACAACCATAATGTAATAATAATGATAAGTGAAAAGTTAATATCTGTAATATATATATTAACAAATATTGGTATTGTTCACAGCAGTGATGCGAATATTGAAATTGTATCGGCTTAAAAATTGTTATTGGATCAGTTGTGGGTTAGACTCCTGATCTCTCTGAGTGGAGTGTGCATGTCCTCCCTGTGTTACTCTGGCAAAGTGGTTATTCTGTCTCTCAGTGAGGAGGTTGTGGGTTAGTCTCCCGTAATGACCCCTCTATGGTAAATGTTTGTCTGTGATCTCACTGCTGCAGAATGTGACATAACAAACAGGAATGCACTGAAAATGCGGCACTATTTTTGGCGTGGCTGGTCGTTCTGAAGTCATGGTCGCCCCAGGGCAGAACCAAGCAATTCAGAGAGAGAGAGAGAGAGAGAGGGAAAGGGAAGCAGTTTGCAGCATTAGACCTGGTTTCACGTGCAGCAGTGGCAGTGATTTTTTTTTTTCCTTATATCTGTCAAACCCATCTCCCTCTCTCTTTTTCACACAGTCAAACACGTGTGAACTGTTCATCTGCTCCCCATCCCTCTCTATCTCCCTCTCTTCTCTCCCTGTCTCCCTCCCCCTCTCACTCTCTCTCTTCTCTCCCTTTCTCCCTCTCTCTGTCTCTCTTCTGTCATCTCTGTCTTTCTCACACTGAAACACCTCACTCCTCTTTTTCCTTACTCACTCTTCTCTCTCCCTCTCTTGTCTCCCTCTTCCCCACCCTGTCACTCCTCTCTCTCCCTATTTCTCTTTCACACACTTAAATACACCTGAACTTCCTCACCTTTCTCCCTCTGTAATTTTCTTCTTCTCCCTCTCTTTCACACACTTGAACACACCTGGAAACCTCCTCCTCTCCTCTCTTGCTCTCTCTCTTTCTCACACTTAAACACATTTGCTCTCCTGTCTCTCTCTCTCTCTCTCTCTCTCTCTCTCTCTCTCTCTCTCTCTCTCTCTCGCTCTCTCTCTGTCTCTCTCATTCCTGGAGTCAAACATGTGTGACTTCTCCTCTCACCCCTCTCTCTCCCCTCATCCCCTCTTTCACACACTTAGCCACACCCAATCGTCCTGTCCTCTGTCACCTCTCTCCCTTCTCCTTCTCTTTCTTCCCCTCCTCTCTTGCTTTCTCACACTTAAACAGGTTTAAACCTTTTTCCAGCTCTCTCACCCGCTCTCTCCCCTCCCCCTCTCCTTTTTCTCGCACTTAATTAAACAAGCATAAACTCCTGTCCTCTCTCACTTCTCTCACTCTCTTCCCCCTTCTCTCTTTCTTTCATCCTTTTAAACACCTGTAAAGTTCTTCTTCTCCTCTCTCTCCCTCTCACATCTCTTCTCACCTCCATCTTTCTTTCTCCCTCCTTCTTTCTCTTTCACACATGTACACACCTCTAACCCGCCCCCCCTTCTCACACCTCATGTTTTTGTGCGCACAAATAATGTTCCTGTGCGCACAAATAATGTTCCTGTGCACTCAAACCATGTTCCTGTGTACTCAAACCATGTTCCTGTGCACTCAAACCATGTTCCTGTGTACTCAAATCATGTCCCAGTGTGCCCAAATCATGTTCCTGTGCTCCCAAATCATGTTCCTGTGCACTCAAATCATGTTCTTGTGCACTCAAATAGTATTCCTGTGCACCCAAATCATGTTCCTGTGCACTCAAATCATGTTCCTGTGCACCCAAATCATGTTCCTGTGCACTCAGTTCATGTTCCTGTGTACTCAAATCACGTTCCAGTGCGCCCAAATCATGTTCCTGTGCACTCCAACCATGTTCCTGTGCTCTCAAACCATGTCCCAGTGTACCCAAATCATTTTCCAGTGCACCCTGATCATTTTTTGGTGCTCCCAAATCATGTCCCTGTGCACCCAAATCATGTTCCTGTGCACTCAAACCATGTTCCTGTGTGCTGAAATCATGTCCCAATTCACCCAAATCATGTCCCTGTGCACCTAAATCATGTTCCTGTGCACTCAACCCATGTTTCTGTGTGCTGAAATTATGTCCCAGTGCACCCAAATCATGTTCCAGTGCACCCAAATGAAAATCTTGGGTGCACTGGTACACCCAATTCAAGTGGTTACTCTGGAGCCCTGGAGCTGCTGCTGATTTGAATAACCGCTCTGCTGTCTCGTCCTGTGAACTCAGCCTACAGCCAACCCAGCAACTTGTAAAGACACAACTCCGATCTGAGTCACCAAAACTCCCTGTTGGTCCTGTCGCTCCTGGCATCTGTACCTCTCACCTGTCCACCTGTCTGCCCCTGTCTTCTGCCCCCTGCTAGGGCTGAACCATTTAGGAAAAATATCTGACTACAATTATGAGCATTGCAATTAGATTAGTGTTTTTTGCTACTATGTATATGCTATTTTGCTACATATGTGTATATGTGTATATGGTGTTTGCATAGTATCATCTATTGTTCCTCATTCCTTGTTTTTTTGGTAATGTTTGTAGAGTAAATTTGCAGCTTTCTGGTCAAAAACATCTAAGTGTGTGTTGCCTCTAGTGGCCTCTGCAATTTCTAGCACTACATGGCATCACAAAAGACTGCCCTGATCACAGCCAGTTGTTTGTAATCAGAAACATTTTGAAGTGTGGATATGTGTTAGACCACACTGTTCCTTATACCCCCAGACCCTTCAGTCCTCCAGACCCTGCCCCCTCTCACTCTCCTTTTTAGTCCTTCAGACCTCACCCTCCTCCTTGTCACTCTCCCTTTTAGACCTCCAGATCCTGCCCCTCCTTTCCCCCTCATTCTCCCCTTTAGTCCTCCAGACTTCACCCCCCCTCTCCCTTTTAGTCCTCCCCCCGCCCCCTTTCCCCCCTCCCTCTCTTTAGACCCCACCTCTCCTGCCCCTCCTCTCTTTAGTCCTCCAGACCCTGCTCCTCTGCTCTTTCGTCCTCCAGACCCTGCCCCTCTGCTCTTTAGTCCTCCAGACTTCACCCCTCCCTCTATCTTACCCCTCATTCTTCCCTTTAGTCCTCCAGACTTCAGACTTAAGTCCTCCAGACCCCGCCCCTTCTCCCTGCTTCCTCTCTTTAGTCCTCTAGGTACTGCCCAATTTAGCAACTCTGTTTGAAATGTGGTTGTGGACAGAGTTTAGTATGAAGGTGCAATTGTTCCAATAAGGTTGAATGTGTAAATGTTGACTTACTCTTTCAGATTTCATTTTTCACATACAAATATCGTTTTACGCTTACAACTTTGTAACTTTACAAGTACAAATCTGAAAATTATGCTTTCACGAGTTTTCAGACATTTATTGCTCCAAGTTTGTCTCAAAATGATTTGTAAGCGTAACGACTGATTTGAGCCTGAAGACAGCAGGGGGCGGGGCTAGAGGGGAACAGGGTTGCTGTGGCAATGGCTAAACTGGTTTGTATACAGCTAACCTAAATTCAGACAGTATATCACCTTCTTACGCTTAGCGTGAATTACGCAACTGTTGCAGAGAAAGGGGCGGGACTTAGCGTGAATCACACAACTGTCACAGAGGAAAAGGGCAGGGCTTAGCGTGAATCACACGACTGTCACAGAGAAAAAGGGCGGACCTTAGCATGAATCATATGCAAAAAAGGGGTGGGGCTTAGTGTGAACCTCACGACTGTCATAGAGAAAAGGGGTGGGGCTTAACATGATTCACACAACTGTAATACAAGGGGCAGGGGCAAGCGGAAATCACACAGCTGTCACAGAGGAAAGGGCAGGGTTTAGCCTGAATCACACTATCACATCAGAAAAGTATAAATCTACTCCATTTAATTTTATATATATGTGTATATATATATATATATATATATATATATATATATATATATATATATATATATATATATATATATATATATATATATATATATATATATATATATATATATATATATACACACACACCAGCTGACAGGTTAGCTCAACCGGTAAGTTTTATGACTTTTCACATGGGGGGACCCCTCGAATCGCCCCCAAGGGCGCAATGAGCAATTACCAACCAGTGTGGTCAGGTCATGTCAGGTATGAAAAACTGGACCGCACCAGGCCCTGATATGATCCACGCTACTGGCTAAAGAAGCTCTCCATGAGCGCCTGGCAGCACAAATGAACCAGCTACTATTGAATGGGACTCACCCTGAATGGCTAACCGAAGGGTGTACGATCCTGATCCAGAAGGATCCCTCAAAGTGTGCAGTTCCATCCAACTATCAGCCAATAACCTGTCTCTCCACAAAATGGAAGCTCATGTCAGGCATCATCGTAGCTAAGATAAATGGATCAATACATGAGCACAGCACAGAAGGGCATCGGCAAAGATACCAAACACCAGCTCCTGGTAGACAGTGTCCTGAGACTGCAGAACCCGTACGACCAACCTGTGCACTGCCTGAATTGATTACAAGAAAGCCTACAACTCAATGCCACACGGATGGATCACTGAATGCCTCAAGCTGTATAACAGGTACTCTATGTGAACCAGTAAACCATGAGGGGAAATGATGCACCCCACCAGTAGTGTAGTGACAACCTCCTGGCTCAGGTTTGTTCAGTTCAGTTAATGGGCCAGGAGCAGGGCTCAGGCAGCGGCATTGAAAGAAGCTCAATGTGTAGCCTGCTCTGTAGGAATCCTTTCTGTAGGTTAACTGGAGAAGCCAATGTTTGTTACCAATCGTAATGTCACACTAGCCTCATTAGCAAGAAAAAGCCAGGGAAAAGTATTGGTAACATCTTGTTTTTGAAAAACTTGTTAAAGCCATTGTAGCTACAAAAGTGTTATCTATGGAATTTACCGCGGTGTACAACTTCATAAAAAGGTTAATAATGCACATCATAATATCACATGAAGATGATATACTGAATTTAGGTGATATACTGAATTTGGGTTAGCTAATGCTTTACTGTACATAAACCAGTTTAGCTGTTGCCACAACAACCCGATTCCCCTCTAGCCCTGCTGTCTTCAGGTTCAAATGAGTCATTGCGCTTACAAATCGTTCTGAGACAGACTTGGCGCAACAAATGTCTGAAAACTCATAAAAGTGTAATTTTTTATACTTGTAAAATTACAAAGTTGTAAGCGTAAAACAATATTTGTAAGCGTGTGTAATGTAAAATGATATTTGTATGTGAAAACAAAATTTGTAAGTGTCAAAAATATATATATATTTTTTTATTTATCAGTTACAAATCAACTTACATTCAAACTTTTTGGTACAATTGTACCTTCATAGTTTAAGTGTTTATTCCGACTTTAAATGTGTATGGAAAAAATGACAAAAAGACTGAAATGAGAAGTGACAAACTAATACAAGAATCACATTTCCGAATATGCAGCCTCTGTGATTTGCTAATTGCATCCAATGAAATTGCAATCTTAATTCAATTGTGATTAGTCTTGCAGCCCTGTCTGCTCCTGTCTGCCCCTGTCTGTCCCTGTTTGCCCTGTCTGCCCCCTGCCAGTGCTGTAATCTGCCCCAGGGCGTATGGAGGGCGAGCTGAGGTCATGGGAACACACAGCTGTCCAGATGGAAAACACAGAGCACCTGAAACAAGAGAGAAGAAAAGTGGGACAAGAAGAGAGAGCAGAGAGGGAGAGCGAAAGGGAGGAGAGTAGAGGAGAGAGAGAGAAAGAGGGAGGGGAGTAGAGGAGAGAGCAAGAGGAGAGAGGGAGAGAGAGAGGAAGGTTAGTAGACGAGAGGGAGAGAGAGAGCGTAAGAGGGTGAGAGAGAGAGAGAAAGGGTGAGAGAGAGGGAGGGAAGTAGAGAAGAGAGAGAGAGGGTGAGATTGAGAGAGGGAGAGAGGGCACTAGATAGAAGAGTGCAGAGTGGAACAAGGAGAGTGAGGGAGAGGAAGGGCAGGTGTGGTGGGGCAAAAATGAAAAATATGACATTATTAATCTAGAGGCATCCTAAATTAAAATGATAACAGTAGCTCAGCTGGTAGTGTTTTCATCCTCTGATCTGAAACAAAATATTTAAAAGTTCAAATCACTTTAGTTCAGAATCATTATCTAAGTTTATTTTGTTTATTTATTTTTATTTCAGGGCAAATAAAAAAAATCCTTCTCCATGTACAGGTAGAACCATCTATATAGGGAGAAGGATTTTTTTTTTTTTAAATATGATGTAATGTCAAACTTTTTTTTATCCCAGGTAGAACAGAAAATTGTTTCCAGGTGGATCACTGGTGCCAGAGTAGAGGCCCAAAATGCCTAGACTCTATTCCAATAATAAACAAAATCTGCTAAAACTCTTTTTGAACTGTGCTGTTGCAACACTGCAGTTTCCTCATCTGAAAATGTATTTTTATTTTTCCCCGTGATATTATAATAGAATGCCAGATGCTAATTTTCATCTGAATGCAGCAAATTAGAAGCAAATGTCATTTTATAAACATTTTAACTCATGGCAATATTTAAAGATTGTATTTTGTATAAACTTGACCTGTCTGTTTAACCTCCTGTTCATAAATGAATGTGAAGCTGATAATTTTTCCCTGTAAGCATAATGTTAGCATGATGTTAACGTGACCCTGTAGTTTTGGCATGACCTCAGCTGACCTTTGACCTTTGCCGTGTGTGTTTCAGAGAGCCTTCACTGTGATTGTAGAGGCCTGGGACCTAGACAACGAAACACACAGCAGCACAGGTAAGCAAGGCTAACCACTCTGCCACTCCTCTACCAGGACAAACAGCTCATGATATCAATACTGTAAGACATTTTTGCTTTTGAAATCAAAACATAAAGATTGATTGATGTGAGGAAAGAATTAATGAAAGAATTTACACAATTTTTTCCCACATTGCACTTATCCCTAACTCCATGTATGTTTTTTGAGGAGGACACTACTTGTTATTTTGTGTTGAACATGACGCACTATTGTCAAGAGGCTGCAACAACAAAACACCTATTCATGACCAGTCCATTATAAAAATAAAAAAAAATGTATTTTGATCATCGTAATCCTTATGTGGACAATACAAAAGCTAAAATACAAAAGAGTAGGGATGCACCAGTCCATCTTTTTCATTTCAGATACCGATACCAATAGTTTGACTTAAAGTACCGATACCAGTGTAGTGGACATAAAATAGCACATATTCTTTTAAAACACAGTTTACTTATTACACAAGAAATCCAATAGTGTTCTGTAACTGTTATTTTTTTATTCAATGACTGAAGAATTTCATATGAAGAAGTTCAAACGTTACGTTCTGGGCCAAAATCAGCTTGTAAATCGTTTAATTGCATCCATTTAAAGGCCCAACCAGGATATCAGTGAACCGATGTCATGGAACCGATATCCAATCCAGCTAATTTTACAGTATCAAACGGGGCAGTAAGCCTTTAGTCTAGAGCAGAGAAGTGAGTGAGTGAGCTGAAGATTGAGTATTTTTTGTTATTTCTCTCTGTAATCTCTCAGTGGACCAGGTAGGTTTCATAATGGTCCATGGGCGTATATACTAGTCTATGAGGTCTTAAACCTGTTCTGATACAGTTCAAGATCGTTCTAAACATATTCAAGAAAGGTTCATTTCCGTCCTCTGAAGGCTACTTATTCGATACCAGTTTTAGTATTGATTAGTGTCCCTACATTGTGGTATTGAAATGGGGATTGAGTATTGAAATTGAGTTTGGCGTGTTAGTTTTGTTTGTAAGTGCATGGTTGGAGGGACCTCCTCGAAACCACAGCAAAGTAGTTTCGAGGAGGTTCCTAAGGTGTTGTGGACTTGGCTCAGTCTTAAAACAGCTCCTCTCTCTCCTCTCTCTCCTCTCCTTTCTCTCCCCTTTCTCTCCTCACCTCCTTTCTCCTCCTTCTCTCCTCTCTCCTCGCTTTTCTCTCCTCTCCTCTTTCTCCTCTCTTCTCTTGCCTCTTCACTGATTACATAAACAGGTTTACTCCAGGTTAGTTTCGATCCTGTGGGATTTCCATGTTTTTGGGTGAAAGTCAATGGTGTCATGAACAAGCTGTGTCCTGTTTGTGAGGTGGAGGAGTAGCAGGGAACCAGAATCACAATTAAACACAAGAATGCGTTAGTGCATTTAAGTCAAAATTGCTTTTTGATTGGCTCCAATTGTCAAAGGTTGCAATTATTCTGGTAATAGAAGCAAATCCTGTCTTAACACTTTTCAAACATGTTGTGAAATATCTCTGTGTGTCAGATGCCCTCCCTGTGTCTTCATGGGGTCTTATTCTGTTTCAAACCTGCTAACCCTGTAGTTTAAACTAGGCCTAGGACGATGCTGAAATTTGATGTCACAATCATCATGGCCAAAATAATTGCAATTAACGATTATATCACAGTAATGATTAAAATTGCTGCTGTTGTGGATATGAATGCTTATCATTTTAATGTTTAAATATGGAACTTATTCATAATAAGTTTTATATAATTTTACTTGTTATCAATGAAAATAACTCTTGTGGGGAACATTATGGATAAGTTGTTTTGTTTTGGGGTTTTTTCTGCACATTCTGGAGATATATAATATCTCTTTGTTGCAGATTATCACGATTATATAAAATGCCCCATGAACATCCCTTTTTTCACGATAAACCATATTATTGTTTATTGTTCCATCCTTAGTTTAGACCTCTACTTCTCTCAGATGTGAATGCTCATGAAGGGTTTAAAATGTGACCTGTGAACTGAATATTAGTTCTGGAAAATAAATTGCATATCACAAAATTGAAATCAGTGTAAAATAACCCCTTCCCTGGCCTTGTCCGTGTGAATGTGCATGAGTCAGCTGCTGGGAGCTGGAGGGTTGTTTGTTAGCAGTTACTTGTGGTGTTAGTCAGTGTGATTCTCCAAAATGTTGCTGTTTTTGTTTCTGTTTCACTGTGATTAAGAGCGAAAGCCTGTCCGCATGTCACAGTAGTACAATTTTAGAGTTGTGATGATTATTAGAGTAAACCCCACAATTATTATTCATGATTATTCACAATCATTGACACCAAACAACAGTGAAATCCTTACTTTTCTTTCTTTTACTTTTTACAGTGTGTGACCTAATTAAATCAAACGTGATGTGACATAAACACATTGGCTCCAATTATCAATAGTTGCAATTATTTTTGTAATAGAAGCAAACCGTGACTCCACAAATATGTTGTGAAATGTCCCTGTGTGTCAGATGCCATCCCTGTGTCTTATTCTGTATGACTTTGCAGTTTAGACCTCTGCAAACATGTTCTGCAAATCTTTCCCAGAACTCCCAGTGTCTGCTGTTGCTTCTTGCAAGTGCGACACAAAATTTATATTTGTCTGTGGTTGGGCTGTCAACAGTATCAATCAGATGCTAATCGATACTAAAACTGGTATTGAAACTAAATACTCAATTGAGCAAGTATCAATACTGAAAAAAATCACATAACTGGCTAAAATGTAAACCTCCCTGAACAGTCTCATCTTCAGTTTGATCCGAACTAAGTAAGACCACATGGTATAATAAACAAATACTATTATTTTGTGTTGAAAATTACAATATTGTCTGTTTAAAATGATCATTTGAGTGTCGAAATCAGTATTGAGTATCAAGTTTTTTCTTCAGTATTGAAATCGAGTTTGAAATTTTAGTGTCGTGTTAGTTTTAGTCCTGGTTCTCAACTCTGTTCCTACTCTAGCCTGTTCCTGTTTGGTCCTGGTCTTTGGTTATGGTTCAGTCCTGCTGTAGCCCTGGTTTAATCTTGGTTTAGTCCTGGTTTAGTCCGGGTTTAGCCTTGGTCCAGTCCTGGTTCAGTCCTGGATTAGCCCTTTGGTTCTGGTTCAGGTCTGGTCCACATTGAAACAGGAGCTGGTCCTGATTTAAACCTGGAGGCACTCAGAGATTCTTCACATTCTTATATCTGCAGAGGAACATGAAGTTGAACAAGTTCTATGTATGGACTAGTTTAGACATTCAGTTTAGAACCAAATTTCATAACTTCCAGAGAACATGGCGTTTTGTCATCTAATGATACAACACCTCACACACTAAACCCAAAGCATGCACAGTGGGTCAAATGCTCTAGCTAAGGTAGTTCTGACCAAGACTAGCTCAAGATCTGGAGATGGGTCCCACTGCTCCAGACAGGTTTACCAAGAGACACTGAAGGATGGGTCAAATGCAGGTTTAACCCAAAAACACTGAAGGATGGGTCAAATGCAGATTTAACCCAGAGACAGTGAAGAATGGGTCAAATGCCTAGTACTTTTTTCTGCATAAATAATTGTTTTTTGCATGAATTTCCATGCAGGTGTAGTCTTGTGAGTGCAGTTTAGGTTAGAAACATAGAGAAACGTAATAATTATGATAGCTTTTACCATGCCCCATCGGCCTGTGGGCAGAGCATTGCACAGACTCTTACAGCTAACCATAAGGAGGGTTCGAATAGGGCCCAGCAGAGATCACTTAATTACTCAAACATGCATGGATGACATCTAAAACCTCTTTAGACATGTTTTTGATGGGGGAACAACATTATAAAAAAGTGTATTGTGCAGAATACCCCCTCTTTAAGATGAATATCTTTAAAAGCAGTCACAAATATCATTTCCCCATATCCCTTGTAGTGCAGTGTAGTCTCCGCTGTGTGTGTTTAGATATGCCTGGACTTATTCCTCTGCTCAAGACATTACCTCTGATCTCATTGAAATCATGATTTATCAGTTGATTTAAGATTTGATTTATTATTGTCAGAGCCACGGGCGAGTGTTTTTGGCACAGGGGGAGGGCGGGCGTGGCAGCTCAGACACACCTCCTGCTGGTAACAGAGCAGATGTTAGCGAAATGTACCATCATAAATTATTCTGACAAAACAGGTGGAGAATGTATAGTATCTGTCCAACTCCATATGAAGCAAAGAGGGAGTGATTTCTTACTAGTGCATACGTGTGTCCTGATGTGTTGTCATGATACAAACATTTCAAACTTGATTTTGATACTAAGAAATATACTAGATATAATAGACTTGATACTGATTCCGATACCACAATCATACTTAAAAACACTTTTTCTTTACACAATAGAATGAGACTTTCAACACTACTTGATAGTGCATACTTTCCCATGTGGCCTTATATCTGTGTAATCCCTCAGTGAGCGTATATTAATCTACTGTAAATTTCGGACTATAAGCCGCTACTTTTTTCCCAGGCTTTGAACCCTGCGGCTTATTCAACAGTGCGGCTTATTTATAGATTTTATTGGCTAATGGCCACGGGGGGGCACTCTCTACCAGTAAATGCAAAATGAGACAGCCGTGGGGAAAGATTATGCGCTGAAGAATACACTAGTTTTGAAAGAACTTAGTCAATGTAAAAAGACAACAAAAGCTTTCAGAGGAAATAAAAGCAGATGGCCCGTGTTGGTGTTGTTTTATTTTCTAATGATGGCGTGTTGGTGCCGTACTACAGATTTTCAAGAACAGAAAAAAGCATGTCTTCAGTGAAAACAAACAAAAAAACTTCTGTGTACAGTGTTCCCTCGTTTTTTGTGGGGGTCATGTTCCAAAAATAACCCGCGATAAACGAAATCCACAAAGTAGAAAATTACATTTTTTGCAATTATTCTATGTTTTGCAGCTGTAAAACCCCTCACCACACACTTTATACACTTTTCTCAGAGAGCTATTAACATTTTCTCCCATTTCTCTCGTTTAAATACTCAAAGTTCAAACCTTTGTAGACTCACGCGTATTTCACAGTTCCTCTGACCGCGCCTCATCCTCTGACCGCGCATCTTGGTCCTGGCGCTGCTCCTCTGTAATGTCTCTAATGTTCATTTTCCTGCAGTCAGTGATCAACAAAGCTAAAGCAGACTCCATCCGCACGATGGTTACAGCACTTCTTATCTCCTTGTTAAAACTTACAGCTGCTGTTGCCCTTATGTTATTTTCCTCCTTTATGTTGAGTTCACATGTACAAGTTTCTGTGGATGTGCGTCTTGGCCGCACTGCTTTCAAATTTGGCTGAATGCATTCTGTATTGTACAGGAGACATGGTGTGTCCTTTAGCCAATCAGGACACAGAACACAGGCGTTCATGCACTGTAAAAAATGCATGCAAAATTGCACCAAAAAAATCGAAAAAATACCGAGGCCGCGAAAAGTGAACCGCGCTATAGCGAGGGAATACTGTACAGTGTTTCTGTGTAAATATCTTATGTTACAACATGAAAACCTGCGGCTTATATTCAGGTGTGGCTTATATATGTACAAACATTTTTTTCATTCAGGTGCGCTCCATAGTCCGAAAATTACGGTATGTGGTCTTACACTTTTAAGAAAGGTTCATTTCTGTCTTTTGAATGTGAATGTTTTAGTATTGGTACCTGCTCAAATGAATATCTAGTTTTGATGCCAGTTTTAGTATTGATTAGTATCAGATTTTTGATTCCCTAGTTTTTGACAACCCTGTGTCCTTGGGCACGACACTTCACCCGCTTAATGCACAGTAGCAATAATGTGTGAATGATCTGTGGTGCTGTAGTCTGTACAACTCTATATGAAGGCAGAGGTTATTTTGTTGTTTTTGTGTCCTTGGGCAAGACACCTCCCCCCCCTTGTCTATGTACAGTGTGGATACTGAAATATAGAGATCCAGGCCATTAAAAGCCATGTACCTCATTTTACAGAATGTATTTGGGCAAAATGACTCTTGCCCCATTACAGACATATTGTATAAGCAGCTCTTGAGGTCAAAATAAGCATCTAATAACAACAAGTTTTATTGTACGATAATCATTAGCATGTTGGCAATTGTTAGCATGCTAGTTGTTGTTAGCTTTACCATCACCGCAAAACTGATTTCTGAGAGTTATGAAAAGCGCTTATAAACTCATCTCTTTGAATAATTAGGATGCTCAGGATGCATAAGGTAAGTGAGGAATAACTTTGGACCACTGCAAACTCTTTAAAATGTCAAGCCTTTTTCTATACCGAAATTAAGTTTGAAATTTTAGTATCATGAAACATTCTAGTATGATCTGTGTCTTCTGCTCCTCTTTATTTTAAGAACTAGACCATGATAAAAAAAAAAAAAAAAAACAAACAGGAGATGTAAACAGCTTCCTTGTGTCTGCCCTCTCCTGGTCCCCGGTCTCTCTGCAGTGCATTGTGGGTCATTTTGGGGTTAAAGGTTGTTTCCGATGTTCATCTTCCTGTCGGTCTGGGATTGTTTCCTTTTGGCTCTCGTGATGTTGAGTTGACTTCCTGACTGAGACATGGGGCATGAACATCACATGGAGGACATTTCAAACAACATCTTTTCTCAATATATTATCAATTTGCATGTTTTAATCTTTTCAGTCATGTTTTGGCAATTTTTATTTTTATTTTCAGTGAATTTATTTATTCTTAACAAAAATCCACTTATGAATCTAAACCGGACTCAGGAAGTGCTCTGGAATGTGATTCACAAAAGACTTGTTTTGTCTGAAGTGCCTGAGCCCATTATAGACACTTGCTACTATTTAAAGATTGTTTCTACTGACATCCTGGTAGTTCTGTTTGGAAGAATTTTTCATAGTTTGAATTATTTAGGAAAATATTGAATCGTGTCTGCATGTCAGAGTATGTATGTCATTGCCGTCAAAGAATGTCATTGTTGTCAGATTATTTGGGCATTAACATTTGAGTGAAGACTTCTGAACTGTTAAACTGATACAAGGATCCTATGCATTTCAGAACATGTTTGTAAACTCACTAGGATGAGAGCATGTGTGGTTGTGTCCTTAGGCAAGACAGTTCACCCGCATATGTATGAATGTGTGTGTGTGTGTGTGTGTGTGTGTGTGTGTGTGTGTGTGTGTGTGTGTGTGTGTGTGTGTGTGTGTGTGTGTGTGTGTGTGTGTGTGTGTGTGTGTGTGTGTGTGTGTGTGAATGTTGGTGGTGGTGACAGTAGCTCAGTTGGTAGAGCGTGTGTTCCAGCTCCCACAGATGAATACTTTTGTTGTGTTCTTGGTCAAGACACTTAACCAGCCCCGCTCCCAGTGTCTGTGTACACTGGCGTATGAAGGTGGTTGGGTGATATGACTTAATAAATGTAATATAACCAACTAATCATGATCTAATCCCTGGGATGATCTGCTTTTTGGATTATATCGCCATGGTGATCCGGTACTTCTCTGTTTATTGCAGCTCAATGCGCGCACACACACACACACACACACACACACAATGAGCCTGCACTGAGTGAGGGACAGTGGAGTGTCAACTCTCTGAAGCAGATCTTAATGACAAATGTAAAGATACAAACTTTTTCTGATAAGCCGTGCAATTTTCTGCAATATGTTATAAGTGTTGAATTCTGTTGAAAGTTCACATTTTACACACATTCAGGAGCATTAACATTTGAAAATGTCTGAAATCTGAACTTTAAACTAATACAAGAATCCCATACATTTCATAACTTGTTTGTAGAGGTCTAAAGTACAGGGTTAGCAGCTTTGGCAAATTTGTGAGACACAACACCTTGAAAATCATGTTACTTAAATACTTGCAGACTTTATGATTAGGCAAAAACTACAACCATTAAAATTGTTATTTTGATTTGATTTTAATATATCTTTCGGCTTTATTTGTACCTGATGTAACTGATGTAACTCCAGTCATGTCTCTGTGTTCAGATGAGGAGCTGCTGATTGGCCGGAGCATCCACAGAGCCATGCTGAATCCTGGAGAGGTGAGTCCGCCCGTGGAGCACCGGTCTCTGGGCTTCTCTCTGGACTACAGCCTGAGGGTCCGCTGTGACCTCCACTACTATGGCCCCAAGTGCAACGTGGTCTGCCGGCCCCGGGACGACTACTTTGGCCATTATATCTGCGACCACAATGGAAAACCAGAATGTAGGGAGGGCTGGAGCGGAGAGTCCTGCAAGACTGGTGAGAAGAAAATCCTCTACATTATCTGACCCTCTCCTCTTCATCCTCAGCTCCATCTGACCCTCTCTTCTGCATCCTCAGCTCCAACTGACCAGCTCCTCTGTATCTTCTGCTCCATCTGACCCTCTCCTCTGCATCCTCAGCTCTATCTGACCCTCTTCTCTGCATCCTCAGCTTTATCTGACCCTCTCATCTGTGTGCTCTGCTCCTATAACCCTCTCATCTGTGTGCTCTGCTCCTCTGCATCCTCACCTCTATCTGACCCTCTCCTCTGTGTGCTCTACTCCTCTGAGTCTCTCCTCTGCATCCTCTGCTTCATCTGACCCTCTCCTCTGTATCATCTGGTATATCTGACCGTCTCCTGTGCATTCTGTGGTCCATCTGACCCTCTCCTCTGCATCCTCTATTGTTTAAACATTTTTTTTTTTCTTCAGCCATCTGTAAACCAGGCTGCTCTCTGTACCACGGGACCTGCAGTGTACCAGGAGAGTGCAAGTGAGTCCATGTCAGATAAAATCTGACATGTTTTGAAATCTGCTGTAACTACAATTAACCAACATGGGCAAAGAATGGGACACAATTTAAACTTAACCTGGACTAAACATTGGGAGTAAGATGAGTAAGCAGTATTAACTGACAACGCCTTAGCAACAACACAGATACATTTAGATCTATAGACATTGTTTCTCAGATTATTTCAGGACTTGTACTGCAAAAGAACACGGGCCCTGTGTTGAGACCCTTTTCTCTCTAAACTCTGGTCTGACCCTGTCTGTGTTGGCTCCATTGTTCTGCTTCCTGCTCCTCAGTCTACAGGTGTGTTATTTTCAACATGTTTCTGTCTCATACAAACATGCATGCTGTTTGTATGAGACAGAAATGAGTTTAATGCCATAATGCGAACATTCCAGGGAAAAAAATGACATATCCGTGGAGATAAGCAGGTGGTGGACCTCTCACCTGAAAAGTTACATAGTGCCTCTTAAAAATTATTTCAATTCACAATAGTTATTAGAAATAGCTGACTTTGTATAATATTTTACATCTATTTTACACTTTTATTTAAGTGTAAGAAAGGTCATGTTCCTTTGGTACTGAATGTGATGGTTTAATATGGGGGAAGCATGCACCATTTTTAGCGAGAGGAGCTCCCAAGGCCTATAGCCCCCATCTCCCGTTCCAGGCAGGGGTGTCCAAACTATGGCCCGGGGGCCAAATGGGGCCCTCAGAACAATTTTTGTTGGCCGTCAGGTATCGATCATCTGTGACTCTCCTCTTCAAATATGTTTCTATGTGCGACCTTTGTTGTGGGGGCTTGTTTTGGCTGCTCTGATGCCCGGGGAGGAGAGGTGGATGTGGGGTGAATGTGGAGTTCAAGTGGGGTGGAGGTGGATTGGGTTTGTCCGGGTGAGAGTACCTCTATAGGGCTTCTGGTTCCTCTCTTATCTGTGTACCCACTGCTGTGGATCAGGGTGGTCCAAAAACAACCCACCTCCCTCAGTGACAGATGCATTCACTCAGGGGCTTATCGTGGAGGTCTAAAGCAAAATGTGAAATCAAAACAAAAACACTTGAGGACAGAAGAATAGAAGGAAACGCTATGCGGCTACTGTATAAAAGAGTGCTGCGTTCTAGATTTAGTCTTGATAATATTTTTGGAGGGTTTTTTTTTACGAATTAAAAACATGTGCATTGTTTTGACTATACTTCACATTTGTATCCATTTATTCACTTCACTTATAGAGCACATTTTATAAACAAGAAGTCTGATACAACTGATTTAAAGGCCCTGTACCTGATTTTTTAGCATCTTAAAAATATGAACATTTTAATTGGTTGCAGAGATTCAAAGTTATTCCTCACTTATCTTATGCATTCCATTTCCGAGTATCCTAATTAATAATTATTCACTGTGATGACTTTATAACCTTTTCACAACTCTCAGGTACCAAAGTGGTGTTTTACAGTGATGCTCAAGCTAACAAACAGTACCTAGCATGCACCTCCTGATTATCGTGGTTACATGTTTATACCTTTATCAGACTTAATTCACTGCTGATTTCCAAGTACACTGCCTGGCCAAAAAAAAAAGTTGCCACCAAAAAGAAGAAAAGGTCACACACTCTAATATTTCATTGGACTGTCTTTAGGTTTGATTATGGCACGCATTCGCTGTAGCATTGATTTGATAGCTTCTGCAATGTCTGCAATATTCTGCAATAGAATGTAAACTTCAACATTAAACGGTAGTACTTTTTTTTTCTATTCCCATGGGGCCTTATATCTGTGTAATCCCTCAGTGGTCCAGGTAGGTTCCATAGTGGTCCTTGGGGGTATTCTAGTGTCTACGGTCTGTCCTGCGGACTTTTTTAATATAAATACCTGCTCAAATGATTATCTAGCTTTGATACTTGTTTTAGTATCGATTAGTATCTGATTTTCGATACCCTGTGATGTGTAGTGATTGTCAAATGTGGATTTTTGAGCTGATACAGATATATCCAGTATTTTTTATTGCTGCTGCAGGTGATTTACAGATACCAAAATTAAGATTTTAAAATCCATAGCATTAAAAACATCCCAAATCCTTGTGTTTTAAACAGTGGCTCTCTGTCACATGTCTGGACACATCCTCCTCTCTCTGCTCCTAGGGCTCTTCCCATATTACAGTTTTGTTTTATGAGATCTTCACTGATAATGCTGTTGGCCTGCAAGCGCTCTCACATAAGCCTTTCACAATAATCACTATATTAGCTTATTGTTCAATACACGAGAGCTGGAATGTATCTATTTTAGGCTCAGTATTTATCATGTGTACTTGTTCTTTGCAAAAGTGGGAAGATATTTTTTTTTATTTTACGAAAATGTTTGAGCTGTAGACGGTTGAGTAAGTCACTTGTATGGCTGATTCTTGGTTCATTCTGCTGTTTATTTGTTGTAGTGCAGTAGTGATGTGATGTCCATGAATGAGCCAGCTCTTTTGGCTCTTCACATGAACCTAATTTTTTCGTACTAGTTTTTTACACAGATTAATACTGAACCACCACAAGAATCAGCACAGATGGCGTCTTGATTGAGATTTTTTAGCACATTACACACACACACACACACACACACACACACACACACACACACACATATATATATATATATATATATATATATATATATATATACATATACAGTGAGGCAAATAAGTATTTGAACACCTGAGAAAATCAATGTTAATATTTGGTACAGTAGCCTTTGTTTGCAATTACAGAGGTCAAACGTTTCCTTTATTTTTTCACCAGGTTTGCACACACTGCAGGAGGGATTTTGGGCCCACTCCTCCACACAGATCTTCTCTACATCAGTCAGGTTTCTGGACTGTCACTGAGAAACACGGAGTTTGAGCTCCCTCCAAAGATTTTCTATTGGGTTTAGGTCTGGAGACTGGCTAGGCCACTCCAGAACCTCAATATGCTTTTTATGGAGCCACTCCTTGGTTATCCTGGCTGTGTGCTTCGGGTCATTGTCATGTTGAAGACCCAGCCACGACCCATCTTCAATGCTCTAACTGAGGGAAGGAGGTTGTTCCCCAAAATCTCGCAATACATGGCCCAAGTCATCCTCTCCTTAATACAGTGCAGTCATTCTTTTCCATGTGCAGAAAAAACCCCACAAAGCATGATGCTACCACCCCCATGCTTCACAGTAGGGATGGTGTTCTTTGGATGGTCCTCGTCATTCTTCTTCCTTCAAACACAGTGAGTGGAATAAAGACCAAAAAGTTCTATTTTGGTCTCATCTGACCACATGACTTTCTCCCATGACTCCTCTGGATCATCCAAATGGTTATTGGCAAACTTACGACGGGCCTGGACACGTGCTGGTTTAAGCAGGGGAATCTTCCGTGCCATGCATGATTTTAAACCATGACGTCTTAGTGTATTATTAACAGTAAGCACTAAGACATGGTCCCAGCTCTTTTCAGGTCATTGATCAGCTCCTCCTGTGTAGTTCTGGGTTGATTCCTCACCTTTCTTAGGATCATTGAGACCCCACGAGGTGAGATCTTGCATGGAGCCCCAGTCCGAGGGAGATTGACAGTCATGTTTAGCTTCTTCCATATTCTAATAATTGTTCCAACAGTGGATCTTTTTTCACCAAGATGCTTGGCAATTTCCCCGTAGCCCTTTCCAGCCTTGTGGAGGTCTACAGTTTTGCCTCTTGTGCATTTTGACAGTTCGTTGGTCTTGGCCATGTTAGTAGTTGGAGTCTTACTGATTTTATGGGGTGGACAGGTGTCTTTATGCAGCTAACAACTTCAAACAGGTGCTTCTAATTTAGGATAATAAGTAGAATGGAGGTGGGGGTTTTTTTAAAGGCGGACTAACAGGTCTTTGAGGGTCAGAATTCTAGCTGATAGATAGGTGTTCAAAGACTTATTTGCAGCAGTAACATACAAATAAATTATTTTAAAAATCATACAATGTGATTTCCAGATTTTTGTCTCTCACAGTGGACATGAACTAAGATGAAAATTTCAGACCCCTCCATGTTTTCTAAGTGGGAGGACTTGCAAAATCACAGGGTGTTCAAATACTTATTTGCCTCACTGTATATATATATCTATATCTCTATTTATCTATCTATACATATACATGTATATGTATATGTATATGTATATGTATATATGTGTGTGTGTGTGTGTGTGTGTGTATGTATAAAAAAATCTCCTCACCCTCCGCGGGTGGTCTTTTATCCCCTCTTTTTTCCATGCTCGGGACCTCTACCAGAGGCCTGGGAACTTGAGGGTTCTGCGCAGTATCTTTGCTGTTCCTAGTACTGCACTTTTCTGGACTGAGATGTCTGATGTTTTTCCTGGGATCTGCTGTAGCCACTCCTCCAGTTTGGGGGTCACTGCCCCGAGTGCTCCGATGACCACCGGCACCACTGAGGCCTTCACCTTCCAGGCCTTCTCCAGCTCTTCTTTGAGCCCCTGGTATTTCTCTAATTTCTCATGCGCCTTTTTCCTGATGTTCCCATCGCTTGGTACTGCGATGTCCACCACAACGGCTTTGCTCTGTTGTTTATTCACCACCACAATGTCCGGTTGGTTCGCTATCACCATTCTGTCAGTCTGTATCTGGAAGTCCCACAGGATCTTGGCTCGATCATTCTCCACTACCTTTGGAGGTGTTTCCCACCTTGACCTGGGGGTTTCCAGTCCATACTCCGCACAGATGTTTCTGTACACTATGCCCGCCACTTGGTTATGCCGCTCCATGTATGCTTTCCCTGCCAGCATCTTACACCCTGCAGTTATGTGCTGGATTGTCTCAGGGGCCTCTTTGCACAGCCTACACCTTGGGTCTTGTCTGGTGTGGTAGATCTGGGCCTATATCGCGCTTGTGCTCAAGGCCTGCTCCTGTGCAGCCAGGATGAGTGCCTCTGTGCTGTCCTTCAGTCCAGCTTTCTCAAGCCAGTGGTAGGATTTCTTGATATCAGCCACTTCAGTTATGTTCCGGTGGTACATCCCATGCAGGGGCTTGTCCTTCCATGATGGTTCCTCCAGCTCCTCTTCCTCTGCACTCCACTGTCTGAGACATCCGCTGAGCACATCATCTGTTGGGGCCTTGTCTTGGATGTACTTGTGGATCTTGGATGTTTCATCCTGGACTGTGGCTCTCACACTCACAAGTCCCGGCCTCCTTCCTTACGGCTTGCGTACAGTCTCAGGGTGCTGGATTTGGGATGGAACCCATGGTCAGGAGCTTTCGTGTCTTAACATCTGTGGTCTGTATTTCCTCCTTTGGCTAGCTTATGATTCCTGCTGGGTATCTGATTACTAGCAGGGCGTAGCTGTTTATTTATATATATATATATATATATATATATATATATATATATATATATATATATATATATATATATATATATATATATATATATATATATATATATATATATATATATATATATATATATATATTTTGTTATATATATATAGGCCATTTTGTTATATAGGCCATTTAATCTAGCAATACCCTATCCAGCCATTGAGGTATCTTGGACTCTAGTCTCCATTAGTTTTCAGTCTAGAGTTATGGTGTAATTGTTGTGTTAGCTTTTACGTTTGCATGTCCTTTGTAGCGTTTCCTGTGTGTGTGTTAGCATATTGTGTTAGCATGTTGTGTTAGCGGTCAGAGTGTGGACAGTTTGTCTGAGGGGAAATGTCTGAGTGACCACAGCTCACATTAGCCTAGCCACAAACTGCTGCAGCTCAACCATCCAGAGGCCCAGGGACTCAGACTAGACCTGGACCAGTATCATTGACCAGAATCAGGGACCAGGATCAGGGACCAGGATCAGGGACCAGGATCAAAGACATGGTCTGGACCAAAATATCCCCCCATTGTGGCTAACTCTAATGTCGCTAACCCCACCTCTGTCACTGTATGTGTCTAACGCTAAAGCGGCTACTGTCCAGACTACGCCCAGAGAGGGACTGTGCATGTTCCAATGATTTACTATAGTGGAATTTATATTTGTCCTTGAAAGCTGCTATAGTAGAGATGAAATATTTGAACCACAGCCCTAAATTATAATGTTATATTGTTTATTTTTCTCATTCATGGACCTACGTCAACAAGTCGTAGGTTAGGCTACCTTTACTCTGTACACCACAATAATTAGCCTATTGTAATGATGTAATTTTTGGTAGTGGGACCGCCATCTGCTTGTCACTATGGAGATGTTAATACTTTGCTTGCAATGTTCAGTATGGTAATACACAAGTTATGTAATTGCTGGTCTGTTTTGTAGCTGGCATCTCTCGCTTCTCTTTATGCAGTTAGATAATTTGCAATGTAATATTGTGGGACAGTCTAGACCAGCTTTTTGTGAACACTCTTATGGAAAAGTTACAACAGTACAGCACAACACCTTTAATTGATCATGCTCATGGTGGCTAATCAACACCTAAACTATCACATTTACATAACTCAGTTTGTGTTTAGCTACAGTGTTCAGTCACATGCCTTAGATTCCTGTTCCAGTGTAGACGTCTGTGAGGAGTGTCTGGTCCTTTTAAAGCCCCAGAGTGGAAAGTCCTGGGATAAGGGGTAAGTGTCTGGTGGATGGGGGTGTGAGTGCATGTGGATGTGTGTATGGCCTAACTATATATCAGGCATATACATCTGTTTACTGTAGTATAGTATAGGGTCAGATACTAACCAATTTTTAAAACTATTATCAAAACTACTCATTTGAGTAGCATCTTTGATACTAAAAAAGTCCCCTTCACCATACTAAACCTTTCCTTTTTGTGAACACTCTTATGGAAAAGTTACAACAGTACAGCACAACACCTTTAATTGATCATGCTCATGGTGGCTAATCAACACCTAAACTATCACATTTACATAACTCAGTTTGTGTTTAGCTACAGTGTTCAGTCACATGCCTTAGATTCCTGTTCCAGTGTAGACGTCTGTGAGGAGTGTCTGGTCCTTTTAAAGCCCCAGAGTGGAAAGTCCTGGGATAAGGGGAGTCTGGTGGAGGGGTGTGAGTGCATGTGGATGTGTGTATGGCCTAACTAATATCAGGCATATACATCTGTTTACTGTAGTAGTATAGGGTCAGATACTAACCAATTTTAAAACTATTATCAAAACTAGATACTCATTTGAGTAGCTATTGATACTAAAAAAGTCCCCTTCACAGGACAGAAATGAACCTTTCCTAAATAGCTTTAGAATGTTCTTGAGCTGTATCAGAACAAGTATAAGACCACATTGACTATTATGCACCCATGGACCACAATGAAACCTACCAGGACCACAGAGGGATTACACAGATATAAGGGGACATGGGAATATAAAAGAATGTACTACCACTTAATGTTGAAAATCATATTCCATATAATCGTTGTATTGAAATCAAGTTTGAAATTTTAGTATCATGACATCATGATTAAATGTTTTAATGATATTTATGCCATAAATCCTACACAATATTAGGATATATCACCTCAAAGATTATTATTCAGATACAATTTAATTTTACATTCTTTTTAAATCTGAAAACCTGAAAGTCCCCCCTGCTCTGAGCGTGCGTCTGAATGGGTGTGGGTGTATATGGGGGGTTATGTGGGGGTGTGGAGGTCTGGAGACGGAGAGGGGGAAAAGAGGGGTGTCTGTTCCTAAAATAACGTCAGGGGTGATGGTAGGGGCGTTGGTGGAAGAGACAGGACAGGTGCAGAGGTCACGGCCTTGAACAAACACAGACTCCATAAACCAACAGAGGAACGACCCTCGCAGCCCACAGGGCCCTCAATGCACCCCCTGTATACCCTCGCCATAGACCCTCTGCATGGATGTTCTGTATAGACCCTCTGCCATAGAATCTCTGCATAGACCCTCTGCATAGACTCTCTGTATACACCCTCTGCCATAGACCCTCTGTATAAACCCTCTGCATAGATTCTTTGTATAGACATTCTGTATAGACCCTCTGCCATAGACCTTCTGTATAGACCCTCTGCCATAGACCCTCTGTATAGACCCTCTGCATGGATGTTCTGTATAGACCCTCTGCCATAGAATCTCTGCATAGACTCTCTGTATACACCCTCTGCCATAGACCCTCTGTATAAACTCTGTGCATGGACTCTCTGTGTAGACTGTCTGTATAGACCCTCTGTGTAGACCCTTTGTATAGACCCTCTGTATAAACTCTATATAAACCCTCCATATAAACCCTCTGTATAAACCCTATTGCATATACCCTCAATATAAACCCTCTGTATAAAACCTCTGCATAGACCCTCCATATCAACCTTCTGTATAGACCCTCTGTATAAACCCTCTGCATAGACCCGCTGTATAAACCCTCTGCATAGACTCTCTGTATAGACCCTCTGTATAAACCCTCTGAATAGACCCTCTGTATGGACCCTCTGTATAAACTCTGTATAGACCCTCCATATAAACTCTCTGTATAAACCCTCTGCATAGACCCTCTGTATAAACCCTCCGTGTAACCTATCTGCATAGACTCTCTGTGTAAACCCTCCACATAAACTCTCTGCATAGACCCTCCATATAAACCCTTTGCATAGACTCTCTGTGTAGATTTTCTGTATAGACCCTCTATACAAACCTTCGCCCATAGAGCCTTATGTGTACAGGTGTAATTATTCCCACACCCAGACACCCAGTGTGTAGACCTCCTCAATAATGCGCTCTCTCTCTTTCTCTTTTATATATATATATATATAGGTGTAATTATGGCTGGCAGGGTCCTCTGTGCGATCAGTGCATCCCATACCCGGGCTGTGTTCACGGATCCTGCTTTGAGCCCTGGAAATGTGACTGTGACAAGAACTGGGGAGGCCTGCTGTGTAACAAGGGTCAGTACATACTTTATACTTACACATCATATTTATAATAATACATTATCTTCTATTTTTATGCTTTTCTGTTGTTTTGTCAGATCTAAACTACTGTGGGACAAACCGCCCATGTAAAAATGGTGGCACTTGTATGAACACAGAGCCAGATGAGTACCACTGCGCCTGTCCAGAGGGGTACTCAGGGAAGAACTGTGAGATCGGTGAGTGAACGAATCAAACGCACTCTCACTGTATACTCGATGTTTATGATGACCCAATGCACCCTCCCCTCTGCAGCTGTGTCTGTATAATGGGCCTGAACAAGTTTGGAAAAGTAAAATAGTATTGTACATTGTCACGTATTTTGATTAGATTTGTTAGAATTGAAGTGTTTGTTTTAAAATGAAGATTCAGGTCACAGTTTACATTTTAAACCCATCTGGGAGCCTTAACATTTAAGAGAAGAAATCTCAACTGATAAACTAATCTAAGTATGTATTTTAGAACACGTTGAGGTCTTAACTACAGGGTTAGCAACTTTTGCTGGAATAAGACCCCATGGGAGGGCATCTGATACACAGGGACGGCATCTGACATACTGGGACATTCCAGAACATGTAGAGGTCTAAACTACAGGATAGACAGGATAGGATGCTATTTCATAATTGCACCAACTCAAATTGTGATTTTGATTGTGATTTATTGTGAAACTGAAATGCTCATTTCCACAGCGGAGCACGCCTGTGTGTCTAACCCCTGTGCTAACGGAGGCACATGCCATGAGGTGCCCAGTGGGTTTGAGTGCCACTGTGCCCCGGGCTGGTCCGGACCCACCTGTGCCAAAGGTGAGAGCTCAAACTCAACTGTTACAAAAGTTACTCTCGTTATTCAGGATTTTAGTTTTAGTGGAGATGCACTATGTAATTTTTGGTGGAGCTAGTTTCCATGGAAACGTTCTGGCTTTATCTGGAGTGTTTCCCTGTAGTTGTTCACTGTGTAATATTTATACTGTAATTTTTGCAACCAGGTTATACTGTAATTTTAGCAACCAGGTGCTGGAAGCTAATGAGGAGAAAGAACAAAGAATGCTATTGTATAATATATACTGACATTATTTATCTCTAGATAAATAATGTCAGTATATTGGAGACAAGTAGGTGGCACCACAAGTAATGTTTGCAATAAAAACACTTGTAATTGAATAAATGCCATTCTAGGCAACTGAACTAAATTAAAGTATTGATCAACTAACAAATAATAATAATGCTAGCAGAGTGTGTTTAAATTCTGCAATTGCACATGTTGTTTTCCTGTTTGGTTTCAGACACAGACGAGTGCGAGTCTGCCCCCTGTGGTAATGGAGGCACCTGCATCGACCTCCTGAATGGCTTTGAGTGTTTGTGCTCGGAGCAGTGGAGCGGCAAGACCTGCCAGATCGGTAACTATCACCAACACTACTATGTTTAACTCAACGGTTTTGATTTAGTGTGGGAGACCTGCCAGATCCTTAACACCGACACTATCTTTACCACAACAGTTGAGAAAAGGTTTGATTTAGCATGGGAGACCTGCCAGATCAGTAACTACACCATAGATGCAACTACCACAACAGTTTAGATACGGTTTAATTTCGAACAGCATTCATAGGGTTTAGCTCTGAGTGAGAGTGCTCGGAGCAGTGGCGCAGAAAGACCTGCCAGATCAGTAACTATGCCATAGATAGAAATATATTATAACAGTTTAGACAGGGTTAGCTTTAGCTCATGATACCTACTCATGAGTTATAAGCGCCCTTTTTGTGGACTTGAACATTGCAATGATATATAGAATATTTCATTCTGAATTGTTAATCGCTGTGGCAACAGTCCCAATCCTACATCCTTCTGAAACCCATGGATAGAATCGATGGTTCGATTCCAGTGGTGTTGTATCCTTGGGCAGGACACTTCACCCACCTTGCGTTGTATGCATGTTGTGTGGCTATGTAATTCAGCCTGCTTTTTTTTTTTTTAAGTTGAGACAAAACTTTATTTAGTCATAAATAGATGTATAAAGTTTTTAGTTTTTTTTGTTTTTTGTGGCTATTAACCTGTGTGTCATAACATGTCCTTAAGTCACTCCCGCATGTAGTAAAAGTATTCGTGTTACAGTACATGTATATTCGTATTGCAGTAATCGTGCTTGGTTGGTGTTACAGTCTGTTTATGCAATGTTTTAACTGTCACCCTCGCTCCTCCTCTCCCCTCTCTCTCGTTCCTTTCTACCCCATTTTCTCTCTTACGTCTCTCCTCCTCTCTCCCCCTTATCTCCTTCCTCTCTACTCACTCTCCCCCTCTTCCTTCTCTCCACCACTCTGCCTCCCTTTCTACTCCTTCACTCCCCCTTTCTTCTCCCTCTTCCTTCCCTCTCTCTCTTCCCTCTCCCTCTCTCTATGCCCAATCTCCCCTCTACTCCTTTTACTCTTCTCTCACTCCCTCGCTTTCTCCCTCCTCTCCTTCTTTTCTCTTTGCTTTCTCCCTCCTCTCTTCCTCTCTCCCCTCATTACTGCCACTCTCTTTCTTTTACTCCTCCCTCCCCTCTCTCCCTCCTTTCCCTCTCTTCAAAGTGCAACCCGATACAGGTGTGCTGGAGTAAAGCTAAATTTACCATCCCGCCTGGCAACTGCGACCTTCCCAGTACTTAAAATACTGCAGTACTATGAGATGTGAGGTATTGAAGTACAGGGGTTAATTTTGATCCAGACAGGGGTGTGTTACGAGCAGGACACGCCCCTTTGAATGCAGCCAGGAAACTGTGAGAAAATGTAAACAACAAACTAAACATTGGGTACAATTACATGACCAGAAATCAGATAACTGGACTAATCAGATAGCTAAAATAATCAGATAATCCAATAACAGTGGTGGAAAAAGTACATGTACATAGCTATGTACTCAATTACAAGTACAATCTCCCAAAATTGTAAGTAAAAGTAAAAGTATGCATGGAAAAGTGTAAAACTATATTTAGTCAATCTGCATATTCTGGCCAGTCAGAGCAGGAGATATAGCCCTGATGGTTTGTTGGTTCCAGAAGTAAATTTCCCATTCATTTTTCTCACAAAAAAATTATATTAAAAGTTCGGGGGTTATGACCACAATTTGTCTATGAAACTATATAGACTGCTACATTACTGAAGCATTTTGCCGAATCTTGTGCTTTTTGAGCTTAAAACAACGGTTTTATTTGTCATCTATGTATGTTTGAGTAATCTAGTTACCTCTCCCGGACCCTATTCGAACCCTCCTTACGATTAGCTGGGCTCTGAGAAGTCTCTTTTGGGAGGTGTCTAATTTCAGTGGTGGACAGGTGCTGTCTATCTCCTGGGATCTCACATTAAAATAGAGAGAGCTGATGTGAGTCTCTGCTATGGACTCACAAATTTTGAACCTTATCTTGACTCCAAGATAGACTCCACAAACTTGTCATATTAATCTTATGGCTTAAAGTCCTTTCTGCTGACAAGAATAATGTAAGTGTACAGATGAATTGGCCCAGATAAACATACTAGTACTTTTTACTGTAAATTGAAGTAATTCTACAATCTTAACCTCAATAATATTACATTGCATTGTGATTTAGATGATTTAGAAATGAATGTCCCAGCCTTAGTAAAGCCACAGTAGCCCTGTCAAACCTATGTAAAATGCTCAATCAGATCAACACATAGTGACATCCACTGGTATGGGGCCCTCTGCTTCAAATATGATATAATATGCAGAGGGTAAAGTTTGGACAACCCTGATATAAATATGAACCATACGCTAGGACAACACATCTGCAGTCTGACAGTTACTCAGCCAACTCCATCTGTCTCCAGCTCAGGATAAACTAGGGGGATAGAATTCTGTCAAGTCCAAATTTAATCCTGGTCCTAGTCCTCGGTTTACTCTTGGTTTGGTCCTGGTTTAGTACTGGTTTAGTACTGGTCTGGTTCTGGTTTATTCCTGGTTTGTTGCCGGTTTGGTCCTGGTTTGATGAGAGTATTGATGTCACATGAACCTTGTACTATCCCCCATTTGTAAATACCTGTCTAATGCATTTTAACCTGTCTTTGGTGTTGTGTCTCTGTGTCTTGTATTGTCCTGTGTCTGTGTGCTAATTGCTGGGTGCTGGCCCTGCTTGTATTGCAGATGTGAATGAGTGCGCGGGGAGACCTTGTCTAAACTCTTACTCTTGTAAAAATCTGATTGGTGGATATCACTGCGCCTGCTTTCGTGGATGGGTGGGCCAAAACTGTCACATCAGTCAGTATCCAACAGCTCCAAACCCAATCTGTCCACCAGATCTGTGCTGCTAGCTTTAGCGCTTCACTGCTAGATCTGCTCTTCCACTGGCAAAATGTAACCCTCATGTGACTCTCTAGTATTTAAAGGGCCCATATTCTCAATTTTATGATCTATGTTATAATGCTGTTTCCTTATCACAAACATACCTAGAGTTATGTTTTGTTTCATTCACACATTTAACACACAAACCCTGTATATTTAGGCTGAGTTCTTCTCTCAAACAGAAAGCATTATGTTCCACCTTTTGATGTCATGTGGTATTTCAGGAGGTAACAGCATTATAACAATTCTGTGCAATATAGGACCTTTAATGACAACTTTACGAGTCAGTTTATGCTATGATCAGTCAAAAAGCAAAACAATACATCCGTGGCAGTCACTAGTTTTTACTAGAGAGTGGGAATATTTCTCTAAAGCTCCATTCACACAGAATTCACTGACTATTACCGGTACAAAATGTAATCTTGTACCGTGACCAGGAAACCAAGCAAGTTTTCAGGCTTTATTTACACATACACCTTCCCTGCATATTCTCAGTAATTTACCAGGGAAATTGTCAGATCAAAAATGCAGGGAATCAGTTCTGGCGCTGTTCACATTTGACCCTGGCAAAATGCAGGTACATTTCCAGGTCAGGCTGCATGTGTGAATGAGAGTTATTTGATATGTCCATATTGTGAAGGCAAATTATAGTTTTTTTTTGCTACCGTAATTCATATAGTCTAAATATAAAAGGTTTTAACAATACCAGATAATCCAAATGAAAACTTTTTTTGTATTTGTCAGTGGAACAGAGCTCTCCTTCCTCCTCTTTGTTTTCCACAGTTCTGGCTTAAATCTTGGATCTCTAGCCTCAGTTCAATCATTTTACAATTCTTCAATTTTTCCCACAAATCTCAGCAACATCTTTTATATCTATTGTGTCTATAATTCCTAAATAATGCACGCTCACTTGTGAATGGTCCAAGCATGAAGCACCCATTGATCTTACCTCATCTGCTGCATGTTACAGCTGCTACTACTTCACCATTTGAACCTCATTTATCAAACAGATTATTCATATTTTTGTTTATTTTCCAGATGTCAACAGTTGCCATGGACAGTGTCAGAATGGAGCCACATGCATGGTGAGAGATACATTATTTAATATTTATAACTTTAAAATCAAAATCCTTACCCAAATACTAACAAATATTAAACGAAAGACAGAAACTAGATTTGAGCAGGTATCAATATGACAGTTTAACTTTTATTAAATATGTGAAAATAAATACTTTTTCCTTCGTATCAGAAATGAGTTTAAATTGTTTTTTATGTGACAGCACTTTGACTATAAAAACAGTAGATCTTTGTTGGTGGAAATTTGCATCAGAGAAAAGGGGAGGAGGGGGGTGGCAGGAGAACAGAGAGAATGAACTCAACTGGGGTCAATACAACGGTTTCAATTATTACGTCCCAATTTCACCGTCATCTCCCAAGAACCGCCAAAAACAAATAAATAACTTTGTAAGATTCATGGTTAAAACTATTGATACTTTGCAGCTGATGTCATCAACATTCCCTGGTGAAGCTAACTTGAGGTTCTGCTCTGTCTGAAGCTTTGCTACTCAAGTTAGGACATTAATCTGAGCTTTATTTAAAACAATCTGATCCAATGCACAAACTAAAACTATGATGGATTTAGTCGCCTAAAACTAGCCTAGCTTCACAGTGGTCCAGCATTTCTCTTGTCCATGTTGGCTTGAATGACAGGCCTCATAACTTTAATAATCTCTGGTTTCCGACACTCATAGACATAGCAGATACATGCAGAGTTAATGATTCAAATGATTCAAATGAAACATTTTAACAAGAAGATTGAGGATAATTGTGACGTGTTTGTGGCAGCGGTTTAGACAAGTCTCACTCTGTTGACTCTGAGCTCAACCATATCATGTAATTTATGCAAACCCTGCATGAATAATAAGCATTTGATCTGCCTCCATCTAGATAAAAGAAACTGTTTTAAATGCCTTGAACATGACCTCACTGTGTCCCCAGTTTGCTTTTACTGATAACAGTTCTAATGCTGATTTATTCTTGATTTTACAAACATTGGACATGATTTCCCATTGATTTATGTTATAATGATTATCCAATCAGAAAGCAGAATGAGCTTCACATGACTCACCTATTTGGCTTGCCAGTTTCAATGCTGAAATCCAGTTGGTTCAAATGTAAAAGAACTCTGATCTGATCTGAATGGTCACTATCTAAACCCCAGCACCTGCAGCCAATCATGAATCAGTGCTAGTGCTGCCTCTGCAGGTCAATGAGGTCCTTGAGGTTCTGAGCTTTCACATGAGGCCTGTCCATATACTGAAAGTGAGAGCTGTGACTGCAGCTTTTTTAAAACTGTAAGAGTGCAAGTTACATACAGTTCTTTAAACCAGCCATGGTGTCATGGCCTATATTACCTTAAGTAGTGCTTTCAATTTTTGAAAATCTTCCTTGATAAAGCAAATATCAAATTTGTCTGTCCTTTTGAGGATCTAAGCATGGATAAAGGTCTGGCGAAGAATTCTAACCTGTTATAAATGCACACATTTGAATTATTCGTTATGATGACAATCAGTTTATGGCCGTTGATCGGCGTTTGACAGCCCTAATTTAAATTCTACAAGAACTGGGATGGCGTCTGTCACACGGATACAGGAGGATGGGAGGGCATCTGACACACAGGGATATAGGAGGATGAATGGGCATCTAACACAGGGATACAGGAAGACTCTGGGCATCTGACTCTTTCCTTTGCGTTTTCAGGAGGGCTCCAGAGGGTACCAGTGCCTGTGCAGACCGGGCTTCGTGGGCAGACACTGTGAGCTGCAGAGAGACCAGTGTGAGAGCGCCCCCTGCAGTAACAGAGGGCAGTGTATGGCTGTAATAGAGGGCTTCAGGTGTGAATGTGGGCCTGGTTTCTCTGGCAAACTCTGTGAGGTGAGAGGTATTTTAAACTATTAACATTTAAATATCTAAACAACATCTACACATAAAGGGATCCACAAACTAACCTGTTGTGGTGGCAAAACAACATTCTCTATGAAACTGGTTTTTGAACCAAGCACTAACCAGGACGAACACAAATTTAAACCACACCAAGAGTAAATCCAGACCAAACTCACACTAATACAAAATTAAACCAGTACTAATTCAGGTCTAAACTAAGCTTAAACCAGGACTAAACCGAGGATAAACCAGGACTAAACCAGGAGTATTTCATGAGGACTAAATTGGGTGCACACCAGGACTAACCCAGATTTAAACCAGGACTAAATCAACACTAAACCAGGACAAATCCTGGTCTAAATCATGATTAAACTTGGCCTAAACCAGGAATTAACCAAGACAAGATAAGTGTTTAACTAAGACTTAATCAAAAATAAACCCTAACATCCAGGTCTAAACCAGGACTCATCCAGGCCTAATCCAGGATTAAAGCATGACTGGATTAAAGAACAAAACATAGCTCTAATAAAAACAAGGTTGAATAAATAACAGGTTTGTAACCCATTTGGATCAGTTTTATATGATATCAGTCTCTGCACTGGTATCGGATGATATTGGGTTTACTTAAAACTATAGTATCGAAATCGGTATCGGCACTGAAGAAGCTGGATCAGTGCGTCCCTCTACTTAAGTTTACAGTAGTCATCTTGTTTTTATTGCAGTGGTCAGGTAAAGTTTTCCCACATTTATTTCCATGTATTTCCGTGTGTGCAGATCCAGGCCGACCCGTGCAGTCCCAACCCATGCCAGAACCAGGGCCAGTGCTCCAGTGACGGCGGAGTCTTCTACTGCAGCTGTCCAGAGGAGTACGAGGGGAAAACCTGCTCGGAACGCAAGGATCACTGCAAGACCAACCACTGCAAAGGTAAAAGTATTACACCAGGGGTGTCAAACTCAAATTGACAGGGGGCCAAATAAAAAAATTAACTACAAGCTGAGGGCCGGACTGATCGAATGTTCAAAATTTAAAATGACCACACATAGTCTAGTGAACCTAATTGAACCTACTGAAAACCTAACAAATATATTACTATATGATCGGATCGGATAAATGAAGCAATATTTTCTTATGGTTCTGTCAGTAATTTTTTATTTTCAACAGGCACAAAAGACAAACTTCCTTACCCATAACATGCACATTAAATGAATGAAGCGGGATTATTCAAGGCACCATCAGTATATTTTCTCAGGGAAATGGAAAAAGTAGGCTAAATTTACTTCAAAGAAATAAATAATATCAGTGATTTTCCATCAGTCACTCAACTAAAATATTTTTAAAACGTAATTGGATTGAAATACAATAAAATAAAGTGCAAAAATCTATGGATGAGAGAAAAACAACACTTTCTGTGCCTCCCACAAGCCACTTTGGTTTTAAACACCTTCACTGTCCTGCACATATCAGAGATGACACGACCCTGACCTGCAGCTGCAGGTTCATCACATTCAGACTTGTGATGTCACACAGAAAACACATTGCACACACAAACGTTTCGTTTCAGAGTTGTGTTGTGTCTTTCCCTTTGCTTTCCAAGAACAGACAAATCTCCTCACGCAGCTCAAACATCTTTGCAGCACCTTTCCCTGGTTTATCCATCGCACCTCAGTGTGATCGGGCAAATCACCAGCTCCGTTTGTAACTCGCTCAGAAATGTTTTGAACTGGCGATGATTTAAACCTATGGCTCTGATAAAGTTAACTACGCGTGTCATGGTCTCATTACATGTTCCATTTTCAAGGCTTTACCACACAACTGCCGTGTCCCATTTCGCCAAATGCACTGCTCGATGTACTGTTCGAAGTGCGGGTCGAAGTGCCGCCCGAATGCGCCATGCGAACAGCGCATTTTAGGGCAAATTGGGACACGGCCATCGACTCCTGGTGTATGACACGATGAGAAGCTGTCAGCTCACCTGTGACATTTTCCTCCTGATCTTCTCCCGTGTCCTCGCCACCAGTCCACTCCTGTATCCACCAGTCCACTCCCGTGTCCTCCAGTCCACTCCCGTGTCCTCCAGTCCACTCCCGTGTCCTCCAGTCCATTCCCGTGTCCTCCACTCCACTCCTGTGTCCACCGGTCCACTCCCGTGTCCTCTGGTCCACTTCCGTGTCCACCGGTCCACTCCCGTGTCCATCCGTCCACTCCCGTGTCCTCCGGTCCACTCCCATGTCATCCAGTCCACTCCCGTGTCCTCCAGTTCACTCCTGTGTCCACACATCGCAGGTGCTCCGGCTGTTGTCAAACCCACGAGTTTTTCCCGAGGCAGCTCCATCTCATTTACACATCTTGACACCTCTTCATACGGATCATGTCCTGTAGTTGTGCCACGCATAGGACGTAACGCCAAAAACTCCTCTGTCACGCTCAGGCGGATTTAAGACCTCGTTTTAATTCGTCCATCTTCTGTAGCCTTTGTTCCATGTCCATATTCTTGTCTTTGTCCGCGTGTTTTGTTTCATGATGCCGTCTCAGATTATACTATTTCATTACCGCCACACTTTCTCCACACAGAAGACACACAGGTTGTCCAAGCCTCCTCCGTGAACATGTTTAATCCGACTCCCACCTTGTTTGAAACCTCCGGTTCTCAGTGTCCACCTTCCGTTTTGCCATTTTTGATGGGTATCTGAAAGTTGACTTTTGCTGTTATGCTAATGACGCTGATGAATAATGAAATGAAGCCACCTCCCGTTCAGTGCGCCACCATTGCATTGTGGGAAATGTAGTATCGGTGCGTGTAAAACACCTGCAGGCTGCTGGCCTGCGGTCTGTGTCTGACACATGTGCCATAGATGCTACTGACACAGAGAAGGGGGCGTGTCTGCCTCTGTCCTAATTGACACGCAAAAACAACAGCAGAGCATTATGGGATTTGTAGTATAAGCGGTGAATGTGGTGTTACAGCGCTGCCACCGTATAATACCGGCGGGCCAGCTCTAATATTAATTTGAAATTGCCTCAGTGTATAATTACACTGAGGCAATTTCCCAGAGTTTGACACCTATGTACTACACTGGCCAAAAAAAAAGTTGCCACAAAAAAAAAAGGTCACATACTGTAATATTTAATTGGACCACCTTTAGCTTTGATTACGACACGTATTCGTTGTGGCATTGTTTTGATAGCTTCAGCAATGTTACGATTTCAATGTCAAGATTTATTTCCATCCATTGTAGCATTAATTTTTCACCAAGATCTTGCATTGATGATGGTCGAATCTGACCGCTGCGTAAAGCCTTCTCCAGCACATCCCAAAGATTCTTAATGGGGTTAAGGTCTGAACTCTGGTGGCCAGTCCACGTGTGAAAATTATGTCTCATGCTCCCTGAACCACTCTTTCACAATTGAGCCCGATGAATCCTAGCATTGTCATCTTGAAATATGCCCTTGCCATCAGGGAAGGAAAAAATTTATTGATTGAATAACCTGGTCATTTAGTATATTCAGTTAGTCAGTGTATATAATCAATACTACACAACCGAATACTGCAAAGGTAAGAGAAGTTTAGCATCCCTCCTCTGTGTGGCTTCAGTCCATTTCTCTTCTTTTTGCCTCCTCCTCTCCTACTCCCTTCCACGCATCCTCTCTTCTCTAACCACGCTGGGCAAAGCAGTGGAGGTGGAGATGCTTGGCTCCTCCTCTCCTCCTCTTTGACCTGTTCTCTCTCTCCTCAGTTCTGGACAGTTGCACCATGGTCGTCTCTTCTAACCACACTGGGCAAAGCGGTGGAAGAGGTGGAGATGTTTGGCACTTGTCCTCCTCTGTGTGTGGACCTCATGGACGCTGCCTCTCTCTGCCTCAGGGAAACTTCAGCTGCTCTTGTGACCCAGGCTTCAGCGGAGCCTACTGCCACGAGAGTGAGTCCATGCATATTTGAGTATTTTAGTGATCTCTCCTGAGCCCTATTCGAACCCTCCTTACGGTTAGCTGTAAAATTCTTTGCAATGCTTCACCCTCAAGCCTTCGTGCAACTTCATAAACTTGATGTGATGTGCAGTAGTTTCATTAGCAGGCTGCATACTGTGTTATGATAGCGCTCCCCCCCTTTAACCCTATAGTCAGTAGTTCAAAGATTGCGTGTTGGAAAAAAAAGTTAACTCTCCCCATTTGCTACTGCCCTCCCTCTCCCCTCTCTCTTTTTTCTCTCCCACTCTCTCTCCCCCATCCCCCACCTTCTCCCTCCTTCTCTATTTTTCCTTCTCCTTCCTCTCTCTCTTTCCTCTCCTCTCTCAGACATAAATGACTGTGCATCTCTACCCTGTCTAAATGGAGGCACTTGTATCGACGGGATCAGTTCGTTCCACTGCCTGTGTCCAGACGGCTGGGAGGGACATCTCTGCAACATCGGTCAGATTTATGCACAAATTTTTTTTTTTTCTTTCACTAAATAAAAATCCCAAATTTCTAAAAATTTTTTTTGTATTTGTTTGTATTAAAGATGTGGACGAGTGCAGTAGCGCCCCCTGTCTTAATGCTGGGCACTGTGTTGACCTGTTCAATGACTTTTACTGTGACTGTGTGGAGGGCTGGAAGGGCAAAATCTGTAACTCACGTAAGTTTAAAGTGAATCCAAACAATAAATCCACTTTTTACTACTTTGTTTATTTTAAAGGTCCTATATTACACAAACTTGACTCTTGTGAACTTAGAGCCATCTCCTCAAAAACATACCTGAAGTTTTGTTTCATTCGCACATGTTTGAGTAAGCCTTTATTATTAGTCTGTCTACATCACCAAACCTCAAAATGCTCAGTTCCACCTTGTGATGTCATGAAGCGCTAGTTTCCAAGTTAACACAGCTTTTATCTTTTATTAGACCCAGGGCTGAAATTATCCAAATTATTCTAGGGAAAGTGTATGGAGTTTAAAAATACAGTGAAGCACTTCCTGTATTACATAATGACATCACAAGGTGGAACAGTGCGTTTTCAGAAGAACTAAAGCCTAAATATGCAGGGTCGGTGTGTTAAACATATGCGAATTATTCAAAACACAACTCCAAGTATGCTTTTCATTAGGAACATTATTACAATATCATAATAATGTCCATTAATGCAAACTAAGTCAGGCGGAGTTTGAAGGGTGGATACCTGTTAGACCCCAACCTTTTTTGCACCCCGGACCGGAATAATGTAGGTTTTATTTTCACGGCCAGCTACGTGTGGCTGATAAATATGGCAAAAATAAGTTAACTGCATAAAAAATGCAACTCACTATACCGCTGAAACAGTGGGAGCCCTGCACTTGTTTCTTCTTTCCTTCTTGTTCAGGTTTGTTTCTTTCAAAAACTCAAAAAGCTTAGCCTTTAATCCAGGGTGCTTAGTCTCTGTGTGCCAAAGCAGTTTGGAAGGTTTCATTGTCTCAGTCGCTTTTCCCTGCGTATTACTCAGAGCGGACTGGGCGCGTGAGAGTAACCTGTAGCGACAAACCCACCATATTTTAAGTAGGACTCCTGGTAAATTTCACTTTCTTGGAGGTCGTAGGCTCGTCTTCTGGCTCCTCTTCTGGCTCCTCAGTTGGTCTTTTCCGTTTTGCAAAAAAGCTCTCCAAACACTTTTGTTTTTGACTCATTTTCACTAGCTTGTGGGTCTACTTTTGTGCGACGTGTCTGATGCGTTATACGTGATACGTCATCGCGTAGGACAAGAGCATATTTAGCACAGATATAATAAACTCACCGTTATATCAAATGGATTTCTGTGGCGATTTCCTATCAGGATTTTCATTACATATCTATCAGAGAAAATGAGTTTGCTGATAAATTATTTACTGTTTTTGTGGTTGGGGACTACTATGTTAGACCAGTCACACTGTTCCTTATATCCCCAGATTTCACCCCTCCTCCCCCTCACTCTCCCCTGTAGTCCTCCAAATCCTGCCCCCTAGAAGTTTGTAGAATTTCAGACACCGATTTTAAATACAATTATATGTCACCACATAGCTGATTAGCCCTGAGCTTTCAAACATTGTATTTATTTATTTATGCTTGGTTTTTTTTGTTTTTTTATTCTATGAAAAAATACAAAAAGGAAATTTACTTACCGGAAGCAGGAATGGCGGTCACTGTTGAGCTCTGTATTGGATGGGTGAAATTTGGAAAGCCATAGACACACATGTAATTTGCTGCTGATTAGGAAGACTGCATCACTCCTTCTTAGCAATCTTAGCATTAGCGATAATTTGATTTCTATTATTCATCATTGTAATTTACAGATTTACCATATCTGTCTAAATTAGGACAAAATAACTTTTAACTACAATTCGAGTAAGTGTTTGGACAGATCTGAGCTTGTGTGGTCCTGGCCTCCTTTCAGTTAAACTGGGATTATATTGTGTTCATTTAAGGATTATTCAGATAGTTTGGGAACACAGAGACTTGTCATCTCCCTCAGTTAAAATGTTTTTTTTTTTGTTTTTGTTTTAATCCAATCCTCCGTGTGTTTTTGTACAAACCTGTTTAAATATGTAACGATTATTTTTGACAAATTTTGAATCATGTATAAACCAACTTCTTCCTACAACCGCATTCCAATGATTTGAGCTTTTATTGGCAAAGTCAAATAGCTCAAAGATTAGGACATGTTTTCATTGAGTTGAGGTGTGGGTGAGCTAAAGGTTCAATTCCTGCCACCAGTTTATTTTGCCGTTGTGTCATTGGGCCTTACACCCAGTTTGTGTGATTGTAGTATGATGTTAATGTTTTAGTGAAGCTGTTGGGGCAATTAGATTGTATATAATAATCATAATAATAATATTGATGATTTATATTGTTGAGTTTTATTTCTTTTTCTATTAATTAATTTAATTGTTTAACAAAAAGAAGTGTTGAGATTAATAATAATAATTGGCATTTGACACAAAAAAATACCCCAATTCCTTTCTCCGTCAGTCTTACGTCTGCTCCATTAAAAGGACCCTTACTAATCTTTGCCCCTTTGAAACTACGGTCTACTTCAAAGTTGGTGGTCAAAATCTCATTGTGCCCTTGGGCAAAACACTTCCTCCACCTTGCCTATGTATGTGGTGTGTGATACGTTGTCACTTCCATCACTTTCTAAAGTCTTTGTAAAATTTCCCATGATACCTCTGTACAGGGGAGAGCCAGTGTGACCCTTTGACCTGCAATAATGGCGGCACGTGCGTGGACCATGGAGACTCATTCCTCTGCAGATGTGCTCCGGGCTGGGGCGGAACCACGTGTAACACAGGTAGGAAGCATCAGGAATGAGGCTGTTGAAGGTTCCTACCATCACTGCTTTTAACGTTTGCTTAGCATCGCTGTCAATCAAATCTATTGCTAATGCTAGCGGGAGTGACCTCTGCGACACCTGATTGGTCTGTTATGAATGTTTATATTTTAGATTTATGAACAAAATAGAGAAAAAAAACCCAGGATCATGTAGAGCAGGTTAATACGAAACATTTAATACCAAAAGACGACAGTTTTTCTATAAGAAAAAGAATAGTGAACTATATATATATGTATATATATATATATATATATATATATATATATATATATATATATATATATATATATATATATATATATATATATATATATATATATATACATGAGCACAGCAAAGACACCAGGGGAGCCAAAACACCAGCTCCTGGTTAACCGAACAGTCTCCCGAGACTGCAGAACCCGTAAGACCAACCTGTACACTGCCTGGATTGATTACAAGAAAGCCTACGACTCAATGCCACACACATGGATCACTGAATGTCTGGAGCTGTACAACATCAACAGGACTCTAAGAGCCTTCATTGCAAACTCAATGAGGTAGTGGAAAACCACCCTTGAGGCCCATGGCAAGCCACTTGCACAAGTGATCATCAAATGTGGCATATACCAAGGAGATGCACTGTCCCCATTGCTGTTCTGCATAGGTCTGAACCCCCTCAGCCAAATCATCAAAAACACTGGCTATGGATACCGACTCAGGAATGGGGCCACCCTGAGTCACCTCCTCTACATGGATGACATCAAGATGTACGCTAAGAATGAGCGAGACATCGACTCACTGATCCATACCACCAGGATCTACAGCACAGACATTGGAATGTCATTCGGGCTTGAGAAGTGTAGCCGGATGGTGACAAAGAGAGGGAAGGTAGTCCACACAGAAGGGGTCTCACTCCCAGAAGGGACAATAGCAGACATTGAGGACAGTTACAAGTACCTTGGTATCCCACAAGCAAATGGCAACCTTGAAGAGGAAACAAGGAAAACAGCTAAGGCCAAATACCTTAGATGAGTAAGGCAAGTCCTAAGGAGTCAGCTCAATGGCAAGAATAAGACCCAGGCAATAAACAGCTACGCCCTGCCAGTAATCAGATACCCATCAGGAATCATAAGCTGACCAAAGGAGGAGATACAGACCACAGATGTTAAGACACGAAAGCTCCTGAACATGCATGGTGGGTTCCATCCCAAATCCAGCATCCTGAGACACTGTCTCCGAGGCCGAGGACTAGTGAGTGTGAGAGCCACAGTCCAGGATGAAACATCCAAGATCCTCAAGTACATCCAAGACAAGGCCCCAACAGATGACGTGCTCAGTGAATGTCTCAGACAGTGGAGTGCAGAGGAAGAGGAACTGGAGGAACCATCATGGAAGGACAAGCCCCTGCATGGGATGTACCACTGGAACATAACTGAAGTGGCTGATATCAAGAAATCCTACCAATGGCTTGAGAAAGCTGGACTGAAGGACAGCACAGAGGCACTCATCCTGGCTCCAAAGGAGCAGGCCTTGAGCACAAGAGCAATAGAGGCCCAGATCTACCACACCAGACAAGACCAAAGGTGTAGGCTGAGCAAAGAGGCCCCTGAGACAATCCAGCACATAACTGCAGGGTGTAAGATGCTGGCAGGGAAAGCATACATGGAGCGGCATAACCAAGTGGCGGGCATAGTGTAAAGAAACATCTGTGCAGAGTACGGACTGGAAACCCCCAGGTCAAGGTGGGAAACACCTCCAAAGGTAGTGGAGAATGATCGAGTCAAGATCTTGTGAGACTTCCAGATACAGACTGACAGAATGGTGATAGCGAACCAACCGGACATAGTGGTGGTGGATAAACAACAGAGCAAAGCCGTTGTGGTGGACATCGCAGTACCAAGCGATGGGAACATCAGGAAAAAGGAGCATGAGAAACTAGAGAAATACCAGGGGCTCAAAGAAGAGCTGGAGAAGGCCTGGAAGGTGAAGGCCTCAGTGGTGCCGGTGGTCATCAGAGCACTCGGGGCAGTGACCCCCAAACTGGAGGAGTGGCTACAGCAGATCCCAGACATCAGACATCTCAGTCCAGAAAAGTGCAGTACTAGGAACAGCAAAGATACTGCGCAGAACCCTCAAGCTCCCAGGCCTCTGGTAGAGGTCCCGAGCGTGGAAAAAGAGGGGACAAAAAGAACCCGCGGAGGGTGAGGAGGAGATTTTCATATATATATATATATTATATGTATATATATATATATATATATATATATATATATATATATATATATATATATATATATATATATATATATATATATATATATATATATATATATATATATATATATATATATATATATATGTTTTGGGTTTTTTTTTTGTTGTTTTTTTAAATCGTGTTGGTTGGCCTGCTTTAGCGATCCGGCGCCTCACACACTGGTATAGGTTCGTCTACAAAGGACTTATTGGTCTCCTTCCTTCATATTTGAGTGTGTATCTGCACAGGACTGAAGGACATTATAATTTGCGTTCACAGGACGTCTACACACTAACTGTTCCCAGTGTTAGAACAGAGAAGGGAAAAATGTCTTTCCAATATTGTGCACCAACAGACTGGAATTTTTTACAGAGAGCTTTTAAAATTCAAACCCTTGTGTCAATGCCTCATTTTAATTCTCTTCTTGATGACCTGGAAATGCAGTCAATGGTATGTCACTGTTTTTAATTGAGTTTGTGCACTGTGTTTTTATTGATTGTTGATGTGTGTTGGAGCCTCTTGACCAGGACTCCCTTGGAAAAGAGACCTTTGAGTCTCAATGGGACTTTTCCTGGTTAAATAAAGGTTAAATAAAAATAAAATAAATAAAATGTATTCTCTTCTTTTGTGTCCATGTGTTAGCAAAGAACAGTTCATGTGACGCTGCCCCCTGTCTGAACGGAGGGACGTGTGTAGGAGGAACCGACGGCTTCAAATGCATTTGTAAAGAGGGATGGGAAGGGCCGACCTGCACACAGGGTAAGAGAAACAAACAAGTTAATTTGAGTTAAGTTAATACAGTGATTTTACACTATTTCAAATCAAAATTACAATTTGAGTTTGTACAAGTATCAAATCGCAGAATGTCCTCTCCAAACTGTCCTCTGAAAGATGTCCTCTGCAAAATGTCCCCTGCAAAGAAAAAAATATTCACCTGTATAATCTCTACAAACATGTTCGTAAATACATACATGGAATACTTGTCGTTAAAGTTCAGATTTTTTTTTCTGAAATGTTAATGCTTCTGGAGTTGTTTATAACATGCACACTGAACAGAATTCTACTGCTACATAAATCTCATTGTGTCCTTGGGCAAGACAGTTCCTCCACCTTGCCTATGCATGTATGCAGTGTCTGAGCGAACAGTGATGGTTAGAGGAGCTACAGGTATAGATCTAACTGCAACCGCAATAAGATTGTTATTCGTATTTTTTAATAAGATGAAATATTGATGCAAAAGGGAACTACTTGTAGCTAAAAATAGAATATAAAACTATTCATCTTTACAAGCAGAAAATAAATACACCTCCAAATAATATATACATATTATTATTATCAGCAAAAATGTGTGTAAAATGAAAAAGAAAAGTAAAATATAAAATATTTGACTTAAAACAGTTGGTTTAGATAAGTAAATCACGTAACAGAGCACTTATAGATGTTAGATGGATATAAATTTGAGTCCATCCTGTCGTCTCCTGGAGGCAGCCATCTTGAATCTTCTGTAAATGAGAGACTGCAGGTTTATAATGACACAGAGATAAGATGTATTTATGACCCCAAGTTATAATTATCAAACTCTCTCTCTCTCTGTGTAAGTGGACCATCTCATCCACAATCATGTGTCATCTCTATGAATCAGCGTTGAATGTTCCAGATGATGTCTTTCTTCTCAGGCCAAAAAAGTGATTTGCTTTTATTAAGACTCAATGCAGTTTGAAATTACACTTGCATTAAACATTGAAAGAATTCCCTTACTAAAGTAGTAAACATAGAATTATCCTGAATTACTGAGGCTTAAACCAGGTTCAAGTTTGATTTGACAACACTATGGTTCTTTGTCTGTATGGTGGAACTTATTTAGGTGTTTAAAGGTCTTATATTACGACTCTGTTACCTCATCGAAAACGTACCTGGAGTTTTGTTTTGTTCTATTTACACATGTTGGAGTAACCCTTTATTAGAGTTGAAATTATCCAAATGATTCTACTGAAGGTGTATGGAATTTGAAAACACAGTGAAGCACTTCCTGAATTGCTACACGACACCACAAAGTGGAAGTGTTTTGCCTACATATGCAGGGTGTGTTAAACATGAATGAAACAAAACACAACTCCAGTTTCTGATGCGGAAACACAGATGTCAAAGTAGCCTAATATGGGCCCTTTAACAAAGGCTTTTCTGTTCATTTTGTGGCTTCTATTGTAATACATTTGTACTTTTTATTTTGTAGATGTTGATGACTGCAACCCACATCCATGGTGAGTGTAATTTGATCCAGATCTTTTCAATAAACTTTTTAATATTTCAAAAATACTCTGACTCGAAATCAAATATGTATTCAAATAATGTAATAAGATGTTCTGGCACCTTTCAGCTTCCCTTTTTATTAAAATTATATTTTTTCACCTTTAAGACGATAATTGAATATAATTGAGATGTTTGTTCCTTGACAGTTCCTTGGCTCGGTTTCCTCCATTAAAAAGTCTGATTGACTTTTGTCTGGCTCCTGCACACCTCCTTTTTGTTGTCCAGGCCTCACACGTACTTAGACCTGGAGTAGACCTGGTTTATTTCAGGTCCAGGTTTGGTCCTCTTGAGGCTGGGACAGAAACGGTGGTTTATTTAATAATAACAGGTGGACAGTGCTGAGCCACTAATGTTTACTGACTCTCCGAGTGCATTGTGGTCTATACTGACCGGTCTAGTGACCTGCACTATCCGTTACTTTTCAGGGTGCATTATGGGAAGATTTCACTCAGTGGACTTTTGAACAGCACTAAAATGTAGTGACCGCTGAATAGTGCCCTAAGTATGTGACAGTGTGGACATTTGAATCAAGCCCAGGTTTTCTCTCCAGACCTAGCTTCGTTCAGGTTTTTCTTTGGTCTTATTCTAGATCTGGTTTAGTTCAGTTGAGTCTTGCTTTGATCCTTCTCTAGACCTAGTTAAATCCTGGTTTAGTACTGCTATAGTCCAGGTTTAGTCCTGGCTTAGTCCTGGTTAAGACCTGGTTTAGCCCTGGTTTAGTCCTGGCTTATTCTTGCCCTCACAGTCTTTGATACCTCCCTGTATTTCTCTGCTCCCTGAATTCCTCTGCTCTGTGTATTTCATTGCTCTTTGTATTTTGCTGCTGGCATCTGTAACTCTGTCTCTCTCCAGTTTTAACAGGACACCTCGGAAACTCTGAGGCCTGATTTGTTTTGGGGCAAAGTTCACACAGCGCTTATCTTGTAAATCGGGTTTTAAACGTTTTTAACAAAGCTTTGAGTGTGATGCTGCCAAAACATGAGGACGGAACTGTTGCAAAATTCTGCTTCTATTAGTCCACCCTAAGCAGAAAAATAGAGTTTTGAGTTTGACTAATTATGATGTCTAATCTCTCAAGTGCTTTAGTTGTGCTTCAGTCTTGGTTTAGTTCTGGTTGAATCTTAATGTAATCCTGGTTTAGTCCTTGTTTAAACCTGGTTTAGTCTGATTTTAGTTTTGGTTTAGACCTTATTTAGTCATGGATTGGAACCGGGTTAGTCCTGGTTTTGTCCAGCTCTTGTGGGGTGTTCCTAGTCTACAGTTGTCCAATATCGATCAGAGGTGTTTTAGACCTGGTATAGACCTGTTTTAGATCTGATTTAGTCCCGGTTTATACCTGGATTAGTCTTAGTTTCGACCTTGTTTAGTTTTGATTTAGGTCTGCTTTAGTCCTTGTGGTGTAGATGTTGGTTAGTCCTTGGTGTAGACCAAGTTTAACATTGGTTTAATCCTAGTATAGTCGTCCTGGTATAGATGTTGGTTGATCTTTTGTTTAGACCTGATTTAGTTTTGATTTAGTTTTGGTTTAGTCCTGGCTTAGTCCTCCTGGTAGAGACCTTTGTTAGTCCTTATTTTTAGATCTGTTTTTGTTTTGATTTAATCCTGGATTAGTTTGAGTTTAGACATTGTTTAGTCTTGGTTTAGTCCTCCTGGTATAGACATTGGTTTGTCCTTGGTGTAGACCTGGTTTAGTTTTGGTTCAATATTTATTTAGTCCTGCTTTGGTTCAGAAATATTTTTTACTGATTCTGATATTAAGATGATTGCTGGGTTACACCTGGTTTAGGCCTTGGTTAGTCCTGGTTTAGCCCTAGTTTAGATCTGCTTAAGTCCTGGTTTACACCTCGTTAAGCCCTGGTTTGGTTCAGCTCTTGTTCATCTTCTCATTTAACAGGTAGACAGGCATTAATTTTGTTGCTAATTCCCCTCTGCTTGTGTCCCTGGTAGTTATAACAGAGGTCAGTGTGTGGATGGAGTCAACTGGTTTCGTTGTGAATGCGCCCCTGGGTTTGCTGGACCCGACTGTCGCATCAGTAAGTCCATCTCAAATCATTTATAAATCATACATAGTAATTCTGTTATTGTTTACTCAGAATGGTGGATTGATGAATGCACTGATCCTAATGTGTGCATGTTTACTCATATTTCAAATATAAATACATATTCCCCTTTGTGCCCCGACCATAAGTTTTTGATAGTATAATATCTTAGTAATAGATTAGAGTAGCCTAGATTTTACAGAAATTAGCTTATGAGCATTTGTTACACCAAAGATCGTGTTGCACCGGCCCACTTCAACTTTAGACCAAGCTGCATCAGTGAATTGACCTAAAAACCCTTCACATTTGAGTCATTACCATAAACTGTATATATATAAATGAACGTAGCTAACTCACTAGCCGCTACATTCCAAATAGGAAGTGAGCATGGGCGCGCATCTGGCTCAATCAACTCTAATTCACTTTACATTGGAAAACTATTGCCCCTCTCTCTGCATTTGCTACTGTCACTCTCATCATTTTGATCTTAAAATGTTCATATTAACCTAACTCTGCATGATACATGGTGTTTTTATTTCACTACTGTGTCTGTACCTCATGATATGAATATTAATAACAGATTAGTTAAATCAGATAAACTAGCGTCGCTAAGTAGGATGGGTGAGAAAGGGCGTTACCTTCACCAACATTGTTCCAGATTGGCTCTTTGATTGCTTTGATACTCACGGTCGGAATTCGTAATATGCAACTCGACTCCAAATTTGCTCCTATAACTGCAAGCCTCAATGAGCTTCATTTGACTGGAGCCGAACACTATCACACTCCCTTAGTCCACTTCTTTATACAGTCTATGATCACTACCCTCGGCCCCCATTTCAACACTTGTTTCCTATGTATGAATGCGATGTGTGAGTGAGAAATTGAAGTTGGTTGAAGGAGCTGATGCCGCAGATTGGCAGATCTGTCAACCCCAGGACAGCTGTGACTATACACAAGTGGTTTATCAGTATCATGAGTCAATACAGTAGTCCTCCTTGTGCTCCTCAGACATAGATGAGTGCCAGTCTTCCCCCTGTGCTTTGGACTCCACTTGCATCGATCAAATCAACGGCTTCAAATGTGTGTGTGCTCCAGGATACACAGGTCCGCGCTGCCAGGAATGTGAGTGGAACCAATCTATCTCTCCTGTTACTTTAAAGGAGCCGTTTGTAAGATTTTGATTTTAAATTCCATAAACATGACCTAACCCAGATACGACGTAAATGTGTTCAAATCAAAGACAGCGCTTAACGGTTTTAATGCAAATTTATTCTCAGTTGCAAAAACACTAGACATGATGGCTAATTTCATTATGTTTAGATTATTATCCAATCAGAAAGCATGAGGCTCACGTGCAGAAACGCACGTTAGGCTCATGTAGTTGGGTTGCCAGTTTCAATTCTGAAATCCAGTTGCCTCTGCAGCTCAGTGAGTGAATTCTGCAGGTTCTGAGCTTTCAGTCTCTGGCAACACAGGTTCAGTTGTAACTGTACTTGCAGGTTACATACCATATCTTTCATACTGTTCTCTTCTCTTTCCCTCAGTCATAGGATTTGGTCTGCCGTGCCTGGTCACTGGTCGGCAGGTGCCCACTGATCGGCAGGTGCCCCCTGGCGGTCGGCAGGTCCCTCATGGCGAGAGATGGTCTGAGGAGTGTAACAGCTGCCAGTGCACAGACGGACACGTGCGCTGCTCCAAGGTCAGAGTCATGAACACCTGTGTTTGAAGTAACTGTCAAAGGAAATGCATTTTAAAGGTCCCAATGATGCAAAACACAGAATGACAGCCCCTCCACCTCCGACTCTGCGCAGTCTGCGGAGTGGGCTTTGTTTACGTTTAGTGGGTTATTTCATTCATTCATCATAGATACTTACAGTTAAACAAAATAAAACTCATCCCAAGCCTAGAAGAAATGTATGTAGCAGGAGAAGGTTGAATTCTGTCGTGACAAAAGCTTTTTTAGAGTTCCGCTGTGCCACTCATTCAAAAAGCCTGTTGAGTTCCTCCTCAGCAGCTCCCCTGGCTCTGAGCCGTCTGTGAGCTGGGTCTGTTTATGTTTAGTGGGTTATTTCATTCATTCAGTACCTGGAACAGGTCAATAATGTTAAACCTGTGCTGATCCCAAACCTGGAAGGCACGTCAAGAATTTAAATATCAAAAGAAGGTTTCATTCTGTCAGTTGGACAAATGTTTTTTAGAGTGAATACATTTTACTCATCCACGAGGCTTTTTCAGTTCTAAGTAGAAACTGATAAGCCACTACCTTATATCTGTCTGAAGCTAGGAGCTAACTACACTGAAACTGAGGGTTTTTTCCTGCAGAAGTAGCATCCAAGCTACTATGTGCTATTATATGATTAGTTAATGAACTAGAAAGTTTAAGCTGCCGAAATTAACAGAATTCAACCTTCTTTTACTCTAGATCCTTCCTGGACGATTGATCGCAAACTGATATACAAATGCAAACGACTGCCCTCTACAACATATTAAACCCATCTATGTTTGCAGGTGTACTGTGGTCCCCGCCCCTGCCTCCTCCCCTCTTCCTCCTCTCTTGGGTCAGACAGCACCCACCTCTGTCCAGATGGAGCACAGTGCACACGTCAACCCTCCCTCTCCTGTTTCTCTGAGTCATGTGACCTCTGGGGGATTTGCTCCTCCCCCTACCGTACCTCTCCTCCACAGACGCAGTGTCAGCCCAACTCTGAGCTCATGGATCCCAACTGTGCACGGATTTCTCTTATCTTCGACAGGAACAAAGTACCACAGGTAAAATAGGGTTTTATCTTTTTTTTTTTTTTTTTTTTTTTTTTCTCAAAGGTAAGTTATTTAGGTCCTTTATGTTGCAGAAAGAAGAAATACATTTTTAAAAATAAACATCATAATAACTAAATCCTCATTATTCAACCTGTTGTGACAGTTGTGTCATTGTGTTGTGACCTGAGCTGCTGTTCATTCAGGTGCAGTATTTGTTTTATCTCAGTCACACTGACTGTCCAGAAGCATTAGTTCAGCTCATCTTTTCCCTCTGGTTTTGTCCTAAGTTTCTAAACCAAAACTTGTAGACTTACGTGAGACGGAGTGTCGTTAAAGTTTTGTAAAGGTCTGCTCCTCCTTCCTTTTTATGGTCCTGTGCCTACGACATTAAGTTATATATATTCACTCTTCCAAGTCTTTAACATTATATTTGGCAAACTGTAAGTTTAGTAACTTACTCTGTGTTTGGCGACTATGACCTATTCTCCTCTCTCCTTTTCTCCTATTCTCCTTTTGTCCGTTGGACATTACTGTGACACCGTGATGTTTTACATAAAGTAACAAGCTGAATTTCTGAATGATGCAATGAGGTTTTATTGGCATTAGCTAAACATTTTCGCAGATTTTCTGTCTCTTTGGTGCGCAAAATGACATAAATGCACAGCCCTGGCGCCCCCGTGCACGTCGCCGGATCAACGGACTAAACCAATGTGTAATAACAGGGAGGGGTGGGTCGATTTTTCATTTTCAGACTTATTTAATGACAGTCAACTGTGTGGATACTGTATATATAATTAGGTTTTACCATAATTTACCATTTGTCATAAAGCCTTAATGCAAGGGCAGGGGGGACACTAAGAGGGGAGAGGGGGACACTAGTCAGCAAGGGAGGGGACCGGACCCCCCCGTGATTTTTGCCTATGCGTCCAGCCCAGTCTAGTCAGTCAGTCTGCCTATGCTTCTGTTGTAGGGAGTATTATATCTCTGATGACGTAGGCCAAGATAGCAGGGACTGAGCTGGCAGTGAGTGTCCTTGGTACGGCTCAGGAATGCAATTTCTGTAAGACCGCCCCTACATCCTTATACTGATCTGCAATTATTTGTAAGATTAAGAGTCCATGTCATACATGTAGGGTTCAAAAATGTTCTCTAGTGTTCTCTAGTAGTTTACAATGAACAAAATGCAAAATGATGATCTACTTAAGCTATTGTTCAAAACTAAATAGCTGAAAGAAAGAAGGTGAATTTTTATAGGTCCCTTATGATACAAAACACAGAATGACATCCACATCTCATCAGAATTGTGAAGACGTAATTTCTTAGTGTTGAACATAAACCATTGTTTGTGTTCCCAGGGCACGTCGGTGGATCAGATCTGCTCTGAGCTCCGGTTTCTCCCTGTAGCTCACACTCTGGCCCAGAACAGGACTCTGCTTCTCCTGTGTGAACGCTCCTCCACCAACGCAGACACCGTGGAAGTCGCCATGGTAACACACATACACACCAATACCAATACTATGTACAATATGTACAATATACCAATCATATATTCCTTTACTGTAACAACGACTGAAAGTTTACAAAATAAATATACTAAACTACAAATTCACAAAAATCCAGCCAGCCGCTTATCGATGGCAACTCATTTGTGAATGGGTACAATGTACCATAAAAATAAACTGTGGTAGCTTTGGAGCCAGGTTATTCTTCTGCCCTGCTTTTCAACCATAGACTGTATCTAAATGAACATAGCTAACCTGATAGCCTTTCCAAATGTGAGCATGTCCCCGAAGTGGTTCCTTTGAGCCTTGGTTGCAATTGAAAAAATGGTAACCCCTCTCTCTGTAGCTGCTGCTGTCAGGCTTGTCATTTGGTCTTAAAATATTTGTATTAACCCGCTCTACATGATTCAATTTTTTATGTCTCTATTTTGTTCATGAATCAAGATATGAACATTAATAACAGACCTTCTTTTGCCCAAGTTGCTGTCACAAGAGTGAGAAACAAGTTGATTAACAGTCCCATTGCTAACCGCCCACTCCTGCTAAACCAGTGGTGCTTGCTCCTTGTAGATTTTTTTGGTTTTGTGCTCAGATTTCCAAATATGAGCCCGGGTTGCTGATTGCTCTAACTGCTAGACTACGCTATGGGTGACTTCACACTCACTCATCCCACTTCTTTATACAGGTTATGATTTCAGCAGGAACCATTCCAGATTTATCTCAAAGTGCATCTTCTAATAATAATAATGATAATGATGATAATAATAATAATAATAATAATAAGAAGAAGAAGACCGCTCCGGTCTCTGAGAGTTATGAAAAGTGCTTATAAACTCATCGCAGTGAATAATTAAGATACTCTGAATGAATAAGGTAAGTGAGGAATAACTTGGGACATCTGTAAACAGTTTAAAATGAACTAGTTCTGTTTTTCATGTCTTTAAGATAGTAAAAATCAGGTGTAGCGCCTTTAAATGCAGATTTTTGCTTGAATTTTGGTTAATTAAAGAAAAACTACTGAGCTTGGATATAAATGAGTTATAATCTCTGACACCCGTGGATCACTATGTTATAATATGGGATATTTTAAGTCATAATATTCATCTAAAACAATTTAATAAAAGCAACAAGTCTGCTGACTTGTGTGTTAGAAAACTGCAGTGCTTAATGGGAACTCACATTGCCATAAACGTCATCACAACAAAGAGTTGTCCAGCTTTCAGCATCTCCCATGGATAGCTGCACATCATACTAGCAAACAGCAGATTTTTGTGCCAAAATGACCACACAACGCTGCCGTATCCTACGCATATCACCGATTAAGAAAATAAAATTGGAGCACAATGTGTACGTCACAGTGGTTGTGTACCGGTGGAGGTGCAGGAGCAATTACGTCTTGAACACAGGAGAATAAAGATTACTGAACTATGTATGAATCTCTAAATGCAACATCAGAGGGTCAATGACAAGGCAACAATTATGATATGGTTAAAAATCTCTGAAAAGTTGATTTTGCAAAAAAGGTCTGCTTTAAAGCTGTTTCGTGGTTCCTCCCAGTGCAGAGGCGGCCTTCTCGAGCTGTAATCCTGTAATCAGTGTGTCTCATTGGGTTTGTGTTTGTGGAGGTTTAAAGGCACAGAGGAGGAAGAGGAGGGGCTGCCACTCCTCTTCCTCACTGCACAAAAACAACAGGGTTTTAGGGTCAGACTCAAACTGGGAGTGGAGATGTGAGGTAAAAAAGGGAGAGAGAGTGGAACAGAGGGGAGGAGAGACTGGTGAGGGAGGTACGAGGGAGAGAGGGAAAAGGGGAGGAAGAGAAGGAGGGAAGAACCATCTGATCTTAAGATTATAAGAAAGATTTTCATTTTACCTGGAAAAAAGTGTCATTTGAAGGGTCTTTCTTATTGCTGGGTTTTTATTGGCCAATAATATTTTAAGAACTCATTTTACGCTTTTTATTATCTGTGTTCTAATGTTGTTTCCTCATCACAAACATACCTGGAGTTGTGCTTTTGTTTCATTCACACGTTTAACACACAAACCCTGCATATTTAGGCTGAGTTATTTTCACAAATAGAAAACACTCTGTTCCACCTTGTGATGTCATGTGTTAATACAGGAAGTGCTCTACTGTGTTACAAAATTCCATACACTTTCACTAGAAACATTTGGCTAATTTCAGTCCTTGCTCATTTCTACTGAATAAAATGTAAAAGGTTGCTGTTAACTTGAAAACTACCACTTCATGACATCACAAGGTGGGACAGAGCATTTTGAGTTCTAGAGTTATAGGCAGCTTAATAACGCAGGATTACTCAAACATGCATGAATGAAATAGAACACAACTCCAGGTGTGTTTTTGAGGTGGTTACAAAGGTCACAAGAGTCCATTTTATGTAACGTAGGACCTTTAATACAGACAGGAGCAGCTAAAATGAATATTGTTTAAATGCAGATTTGTGTTGTAATACAGTGAGTTCTTGGGACGAGTCACTAATAGAAAATGCAAAAACAATGTAATCAATAGGAAAAATTGTCTTTTTCCGCCAGGTGAATACAATATTAGGAGGAGCAGACTGGCTAGCAGTCTTGATTATACATCAAGAATGTTCCAGGTTCAACTCCCAGGTTGCCTTTGTGTGTATAGTTTGCATGTTCTGTGTCTGGGTAGGTTTCCTCCGGGCACTCCAGTTTCCCCCATCAACCCCAAACTTGCACAATAGGTCAAATCCTCCACCTAAGGTAGTCCTGACCAAGACTAGTTCAAGATCTGGAAATGGGTCCACTGCTCCTCACAGGTTTATCCCAGAGACACTGAAGGATGGGTCAGATTATTACTGGACAATAAAACACTTTATAATTAGATGCAGACAGTACACAGTGGACTTATTTTGACCTCAAGAACTGCTTATACAGTATATCTGGACTGGGACAAAACATATTTTGCACAAATACATGGAAAAAACAGTTAGAGGCTAAATAAATGTTTGCTGTGTTGTTGTTGCTTTAGTCTTTTGAGTCAGACGGCTGGTCCTCAGACTTGGAGCGCGCTCAGATCCACTCAGCCTGCACCTCCATCATCTCCTCAATTCCCCGACAACACAACAGTGCCATCCTACTCTCGGTGACAGAAGTGAAAATGGACTGCGCCTCACAGGACCCACACATCGGTGAGAACTAACTGTCCCTGTTGTGTCAGATGCCCTCCCTGTGTTTCCATGGGTTCTTATTCCGTGTAAAAGCTGCTAACCCTGTAGTTTAGACCTCTACATACATGCTCTGAAATGTCCCTGTGTGTCAGATGCCCTCCCCTGTGTGTCAAATGCCCTCTCTGTTTAGACCTCTATAAATATGCACTGCAGACGATGTAGAGCAGAGGATGAGACGGAGCACAGGATGCACGGGAAATGGTCACATCGAACAGAGGATGTAGTGGAGAGGGTCAGATGGAGCAGAGGACAGTCATATGAAGCAGAGGTGAGGGTCAGATGGAGCAGAGGATGCAGAAGATAGGGTCAGATGGAGCAGAGGATGCAGTGGAGAGGGTCAGATGGAGCAGAGGATGTTTCTAACCTCTTTCTCTGTCCTCAGATTTCTTGATGCCCTTGCTGATCGCAGTCTTCTGCCTCCTGTGGCTCTTCTGCATCATGGTTTGTGTTTGGTGGACACGAAAAAGAAAGAAGGAACGTGAGAGGACGACCATTCACCCAGACGAGCTCACCGTCAACAACCAACTCCGAAGCCCCTCCCCCAAAGACAACCGCGACAAGGACAACCAATACGAGTGCAGGAAGCTGATGGCCACGCTCCCCGAGAGGACATGTGACGGGGCGGAGGCAGAGGAGGAGGGGGAGGGGCTTACAGATGTGGGCGGGACAGGAGAAGGGTTGGAGGTGGAGGTGAGGGGCGGCCATATCGGAGTGGTATGCACAAGTCAAAGTGTACCGATCCGCCCGCCGCATCGGACAAAATATAGTCCCAAAGACAATCGCTGTAAAAACCTGAACGCGGCCAGGCTCAGCGAGGACATCAAGGACCACTATGTATAAAATAACTCTTTTAAATGACTTAATCAAACTCAAATGGAAGATTATGCAGCGTTTTGGATTGGAATTTAAGTTAAACAGTTCCTGGAGTTAGTTTTTCGGAGTTCAAATTTCCAGTGACATTGTTGAACTGAAATGGAAAATTGTGGAAAACTTTGGGTAGATTTTAAGTTAAAAAAATTCCTGGACTCAACGCCTACCTGGATTTCAATTTCCAAATTATATTTTTGTTGAACTGAAACAGAAAATTATGCAAAACTTTGGAATTTTTGTAAAAAAAATCCTGCAGTCATCACGTTTCTGGATTTCAGTTTTCAAACCACAACTTTTTTAACTCAAATGAGAGTTTATGCATAGTTTTGGATCAAAATTTAAGTAAATAATTCCTGGACTCATCACCTTCCTGGATTTCACTTTTCAAATGACATTGTTGTTGAACTGAAATGGAAAATTATGCAAAACTTTTATTTGAAATTTTACAGTTTTAATTTCCTGGAGTCTTCACCTTTCTGGATTTACAGCTGTAGATCACTTTGGATAAATCACATCTTTTGGAAATAATTTTTAAAATCAAAATGGAGCTTGGTTGATCTGCTGTTTACAAAGTGTTTTGCTGGTTTCGGAGTTTCACTGGCAGCTGTTTTTCTGGGTCTTTTCTACTCCACAAATCTTTATTTAAATAAGAAGAAAAAAGTCAATTTGCAGATTTTATAAACAGAATCTATTGTAAAAAATAATGTTTACATTCAAAATTTGACAGTTCCTCTAATGGTCCTATATTTTTAGATTTTCATTTTCGACATCCCTGGCATTTCAACTCTTGACAGTTTAATGAATGGAAAATAAATAACACTAATTCTGACTTATTCTGAAATTTACTGGAACTTCATGGATTCCGCCTTATGATGTCACAAGGTGGAAGAGAGCATTTTGAGCTGCAGATCAGAACTTGATCTAGCAGAAATTGTGACCTTTTTACAGTTGATCACTCAGAGGAGTTTGGAGAAGCAGACCGGAGCACCTTTTATCTTTGTTTTTTTAAATGTATTTTCATTGGGTCGAGGGCCATAGGGAATGTGACTGTTGATGAGTAGTGTTGATGGTCATACTTGAATGAGTGCAGTCCAATTGCAAAATGCTTTATTATTATTATTATTAGTAGTAGTAGTAGTAGTAGTAGTAGTAGTAGTAGTAGTATTATTAGTATTATTATTTTATTTTTATTTTTCTCTTCTGACAACCTTTTGGATGTCTGTGGATGTTCAAGGTTACTACAGTTTAAGCTGAAGCTAGTTCTTCCTAACAGTAGTCCAATTTGCTCACAGCATTGTCATATTGACTTTATTCTGCCCCGCCCACTTTTGCCTCTAAATGCTACTAAAGCGTGCTTTCTTTGTGGTAATACATCTGGTTAAGTGTGAATCTCATTCATTTAAATGGAGAATTTCATGGAGAACATTCATGTGACCCACAAGTCATCACTGCACTGATTCTCAGAGGCTTTAAAAACAGCTTTGTAGTCCCTATAGAATTTATTTACTCTCAAGATCGGCAGCCCCATGCAAAATAATACAACCTGAATGGCGATGACGGCGCCTTGGAATTCTCACTGACCATGGTATAATTTGAGTTTTTATCTTGAAGAGGGGACCACAAGCTCCACCTGTTCACAATAATTGTATTAAAGGGTCCAGGGTTCCAGGTACTTCCTTTTTACAATTTCTGAAGTATAATCGTTTTCCAATATGTAAGGGTCTGCCACCTGCTTGTCTCCATTGAGATGTTATTGCTTTTCCTAAAATGTTCCATTAAAATGGCATTAAACTCATCTATATTTCATACCTTACATTTATTGAATTACAGATGTTTTGTTACTTAAAAAGTACAGTACTAGTAGTAGAAAAAGATTTTTACTGTGGGGTCGGCTCTCCACAGATCTGACCTGTAACTTTGCATGGTAGCATCAGGTAAGGCAATCACATCTCCATAGATGCATACCGGTAGCGAAAACTCCACTAAAAAAGTTCCATAGTGCACCTTTGATGTCAAGCTTATTTCAATTAAAACTATGTATGAACTAGTGATACAGCAATGATTTATTTTTTAAGGCCCAATCTCATTCTTTTTTCAACTGTGTATTGTCTTGTACTCCTGTCTGCCTCTGCTGCTCCCATCTCCTTCAGTCCCATGGCTTCTGTAATATTAGTGTTTTAAGTGCCTTGAATGCAGTTTTGTCCAGGCAAAGGGATGTGTCCTGTGCTCTGCCTCCTTCTGTCTGTACATACATACATGTAAATACAAATCTCTGTTTATTTTGAGCTGATAACTTATGTGACTTTTGTATGAAATTATTTGAGTTTAAGTGTTTTTCAAATGTCATTCCTTTTTCATGTTTTATACAGAGCGTTTGTCTGTTCATGGTTTCAGCATTTCCACAGTCCATAAAGTTTCACATGAGAATAATACGACTTTGGGTTTTATTTAACTTCAAGAAAAATATGAATATGTGTCAGACATTTCTCTTGACAGGTTTAACCCGACTGTATTGAAGGATGGGTCAAATACAGAGGACATTTGACCATATTGTGTCGTCAAACCCAGTCCATCTTGTAAAGTCTTTGTTGTCTGGGTTAGACCTTGGTTAGACCAGGGTGCTTGTTTAGTTTTGGGTTAGACCTAGTTTAGTCTTGAATTGGACCTATTTTAGACCTGGGCTAATCCACGGTTAGTCCTAGGTTAGTCTTGGTGTAGATCTGGGTTAAACCTGGATTAGATCTGGTTTAGCCCTGTGGTACACCTGAGTTAGTCCTAGTTCTAGGTTAGTCTTTGGTTAGACCTGGTTTAGGCCTTGGTTAGTCTTGGTTTAGTCCTAGGTTAGACCTGGTTAAACCGTGGTTTAGTAGTGGTTTAGACCTGGGTTAGCCCATGGTTAGCCCATGGTTAGACTTGGGTTAGTCCTGGGTTAGACCAGCTTGTAGGTCAATTGTTCAATTCCAGTTCTAACTATACATTGTAATTATGTCCTTTGGCAAGATTCCTCCTTGCCTCTGTATGAATGTGGTGTGAGTGTTGGAGGTGTTTGGAGGAGCCAATGTTGGCAGCCTCATTCTAGGAGTCTGACCCAGGGCAGCTGTGACTACAATAGCATGAGATTAGCATGATTTCAGTGTGGCCAGTGGCTTGTAAACAACAATATAAAAGCAAGAACAAGAAAGCCATGCATATCTTTTCTTTTCTATTCTTTTTCCTTGGTTTTTGCTTTTAGTTGAAATCCTAGTTGACTTTAGTGTTCTGTCCATGTGCTATTGGTCTTCAACGGTGTGATCCTTCAGAGACAGTGCAGAAATTATTAACAGAGACACATGCTCAGTCCAGCCAGCCATGCTCCAACAGCATAGAGACAGAGAAAGAGAGGGGGCACTCAGCCATGTCCCAACAAAAGAGAGAAAGAGAAAGAGAGGGCACCCAGCCACGCTCCCAACAAGAGAGAGAGAGAGAGCACTCAGCCATGCTCCAACAAAAGAGAGAGAGAGAAAGAGAGGGCACCCAGCCACGCTCCAACAAGAGAGAGAAAAACAGAGGGCACTCAGCCATGCTCCAACAAAAGAAAGAGAGAAAGAGAGGGCACCCAGCCACGCTCCAACAAGAGAGAGAGAAAGAGAGGGCACTCAGCCATGCTCCAACAAAAAGAAAGAGAGAAAGAGAGGGCACCCAGCCACGCTCCAACAAGAGAGAGAGAAAGAGAGGGCACTCAGCCATGCTCCAACAAAAGAAAGAGAGAAAGAGAGAGCACCCAGCCACGCTCCAACAAGAGAGAGAGAGAGAAAGAGAGGGTACCCAGCCACGTTCCAACAACAAGAGAGAGAGAGAGAAAGAGAGGGCACCCAGCCACGCTCCAACAGAGAGAGAGAGAGAGAAAGAGAGGGTACCCAGCCACGCTCCAACAAGAGAGAGAGAAAGAGAGGGCACTCAGCCATGCTCCAACAAAAAAAGAGAGAGAAAGAGAGGGCACCCAGCCACACTCCAACAAGAGAGAGAGAAAGAGAGGGCACCCAGCCCTGCTTCAACAAGAGAGAGAGAGAGGGCACCCAGCCATGCTTCAACAAGAGAGAGAAAGAGAAAGAGAGTGCACCCAACCAGGCTCCAACAAGAGAGAGAGAAAGAGAGGGGACTCAGCCATGCTCCAACAACAAAAAAAAGAGAGAGAAAGAGAGGGTACCCAGCCACGCTCCAACAAGAGAGAGAGAAAGAGAGGGCACCCAGCCACGCTCCAACAACAAGAGAGAGAGAGAGAGAGAAAGAGAGGGTACCCAGCCACGCTCCAACAAGAGAGAGAGAAAGAGAGGGCACTCAGCCATGCTCCAACAAAAAAAGAGAGAGAAAGAGAGGGCACCCAGCCACACTCCAACAAGAGAGAGAGAGAAAGAGAGGGCACCCAGCCCTGCTTCAACAAGAGAGAGAGAGAGGGCACCCAGCCATGCTTCAACAAGACAGAGAAAGAGAAAGAGAGTGCACCCAACCAGGCTCCAACAAGAGAGAGAGAGAGAGAGGGCACTCAGCCATGCTCCAACAAAAAAAAGAGAGAGAAAGAGAGGGTACCCAGCCACGCTCCAACAAGAGAGAGAGAAAGAGAGGGCACCAGCCCACGCTCCAACAAGAGAGAGAGAGAGAAAAGAGAGGGTACCCAGCCACGCTCCAACAAGAGAGAGAGAAAGAGAGGGCACTCAGCCATGCTCCAACAAAAAAAAAAGAGAGAGAAAGAGAGGGCACCCAGCCACACTCCAACAAGAGAGAGAGAGAAAGAGAGGGCACCCAGCCCTGCTTCAACAAGAGAGAGAGAGAGAGGGCACCCAGCCATGCTTCAACAAGACAGAGAAAGAGAAAGAGAGTGCACCCAACCAGGCTCCAACAAGAGAGAGAGAAAGAGAGGCCACCCAGTCATGCTCCAACAAGAGAGAGCGAGAGGGAGAGAGAGAGAGAGAGAGAGAGAGCACCCAGTCACGCTCCAACAAGAGAGAGAGAAAGAGAGGCCACCCAACCATGCTCCCAACAAGAGAGACATAGAGGGAGAGGGCACCCATCCACGCTCCAACAAGAGAGAGCGATAGAGAGAGAGGGCACCCAGTCATGCTCCAACAAGAGCGAGATAGAAAGAGAGAGGGCACCCAGCCATGCTCCAACAAGAGAGAGAGAGAAAGAGAGAGGGCACTGAGGCACACTCCAAGAAGAGAGAGAGAGAAAGAGAGGGCACACAGCTACAGGAGGCAGAGAGAGAGAGGGAGACGAACGGAGAAGGTGACAGAGAGGAAACGCAGCCATGCTCCAACAAGTGGCAGAGAGAGAGAGAAAGAGAGAATGTGCACGAGGGGCATGTACGAGAGGGAGTGTACATGAGGGGTGTGCACCAAAGGGAGCCCAGCCACGCTCCAACAAGTGTCAGAGAGAGGGAGCAAAAGAGAGACAGAGAAAAAAAAAGAGAGAAAGAGTGAACAAACCCAGCCATGCTCCAACAAGTGTCAGAGAGTGACAGACTGTGCATTTGGTCAGGAGAGAGGGGCGTGCAGGTGTTCAAGAGCGTGCACGAGGTCTGCAGGGCATGCACAAGGAGGTGCTGTGACCCAGTTGCTGTGATATAATAGGACAGATCATGTGTCAAAAACAACAGAAACATGATCTGGTGAGAGACACGCCAAACACAGGCAGCACCTACAGGAGAGTGCTCAAGATTTAACATTTCAAAATAAAAAGGAAAACATTTAATAAAAAGAAACCTAGAGGCCAAAGCTAATTAAAGGTTTACTGTGTAACATTGGAACTTAACAGAAAATGTAATGTTTTCACTACTAAACTGTGTATATGGAGTTTTAATAGCATTATCTACTGTTCCTCATCATTTTTTTCTTCTTTTTTTTTGTTTGTAATTTTTGTGGAAGCTGGGTAAATTTGCAGCTTTCTAGTCAAAAACACCTGAATCTAAGTATGTGCTGCCTGCAATTTCATGTACAACATGACATCACACAGGATTGCCCTGATTACAAGGGCGGAGCTTGAAATATGGATACCTGTTAGACCCGGGGGCCACACACAGCCCATTCAGCTTGCCGAACGCAACCAAATTATATTAAAATAGGTAAGGGTAAACCTTGTTCAATTTACCTTTCCCCTATAATGCCAATGTTTCCTCAAAATATGACGCACTTCAGCTACATCACCCTCGTTTGCGTGTATTACTCTAAAAAAAAGTGGATTGTGAGTGCTGAGTGTTTAATACGGAGTGGACAACAAAATATTTTTATCAAGGCAACTTTTTTGCTGGCATTCAAATTAGCAAAAGCTATCAAGCCTTTCTCCGAAGGCAAGATTAAAAAGAAAGCATTTGGAAAACAATTTGTACAATGAGCCTTGCATATTTATGCTACATGTTACAGGCCAAATCTCTAATGTAATATATATGTATATATATCCTGGTCTGGGCCCTCTGTGAAATTTTAGAACCCACTGTGGCCCATGTGTTAAAAAGTTTGCCCACCCCTGTGTTGACCCATCACACTTTTCCTTAAACCTCCAGACACTGCTCCTCCTCCCCCTACACTCTCCCCTTTAGTCCTCCAAACCCTGCCCGTTCTCCCCTCTCACTCTCCCATTTAGTCCTGCAGACCCTGCCCGTTCTCCCCTCTCACTCTTCCCTTTGGTCCTCCAGACCCTGCCCCTCCTCTCCCCTCACTCACCCCTTTAGTCATCCAGGTGCTGCCCAATTTAGCAGCTTTATTTGAAATGCGCTTGTGATGGAAAATAAGACTTACAGTAAATGATTATCTGCTCTCTCTGCTCTATTTCTTCGGCACAAGTCTGGACAGAGCCGGTGTCAGACTCTCTTCTGTCTCTGGATCATTAGGTGCTCACTGTTTGGATCGGTGGGAAGATGCACAGCCGCTTCCATGGAGAAGGAGGCTATCGGGATTTCACTTTAACTAAATAAAATGTACAAACCAGGTCTAAACTAGGACTACAGCAGGTCTAAACTAGGACTACACCAGGTCTAAACTAGGACTACAGCAGGTCTAAACTAGGACTACAGCAGGTCTATGACTGTTATGCCTTTGTCACGCACAACCTGTAATCCTCCATCTAAAGTAGTCCTGACCAAGATTAGTTCAAGATCTGGACATGGGTCCCACTGCTCCTGACCAGTTTAACCCAGAGACACTGAAGGATGGGTCAAATGCAGGTTTAACCCAGAAACACTGATGGATGGGGTCAAATGTAGAGGACACATTACCCTACAGTGACAATAAAGTGTACTTAACTTTCTCTTGATCCATTTGACTTATAAACATTTTTTTAATTGAAACTTCAGTGCTAGATTACAGATTACAGAGGAGCACTCCAGTCAACTAAACAGTTTTACTGGACATGCCTGACTCAGAGTACCCAAGGGTGATGTATTTTACACAAGCCTGAACTCCAACAGAGTAGCAATGATGGGTGTTCTGAAAAATTAAGAGAAATATAATACTGAGAAGAGGTGAGGTACTGACATGTACGAGAAAAGTATTCAAATCATTATTTCAGTCAGAGTAAAAATGCTACTTAAAGTGTCTGTACCCATGGATTTGAGCGGCACAGATATATTGTACAAGCAGTCCTTGAGGTCAAAATAAGTTGAGTGTGTACTGTCTGCATCTAATTACAAAACGTTGTGCCTGACAATCAGGAAGTGTGCTGCTAGCAGGCTAGTTGTTAGCTTTACCTTGATGGCAAAACTTTGCTGTGGTCTCTGAGAATTAAAAAAAAAAAGTGCTTATAAACTCGAAATAAGGATGCTCAGAATGCATAAGATAAGTGAGGAATAACTTTGGATGACTGCAAAAATCAAGCAATGCTTGAAAGGTAAAGACTAGTGTATATACTGTACTGTATATTTGGTAATAAAGGGACAGTCTGTAACCTTTTAGGTGGAGGGTCTGAAACCTTCAATCCTACATGAAGATGTTGTTTTTACTGGAATGTTTCATACTGCCTGTCTTGGAATTGGAAGTGACAACACACTTAATTTTACTGCTGTAATTTTGATGTATTTTTTATGTAAATAATGTTAATGTTATTAATATGTTATATGGCATTTATGTGTTTTATCTTGGTAGTGAGGCCGGAACTCTTGTTGTTTGGTTTTGGTTCCGCTCGAGCACAAGAGAAGGACGCACGCCTGGTTGTTGCTAGTAAAAGGTGTGGCGTGTCGGCAGGTTATATTGAAGTTTATATTAAGTTAATTCAAGCTCATTCTACCTCCTAGATTTGGGTCAGCCAGCGAGTTTGACGGTGGTTCGGTGGTTTGGTGGTTTGGTGGTTCGGTGGTTCGGTGACGAAGTTGTCATCTGCATGTGTAAAAGTGTCAACAATCAAGTTTCAAATGTGCAAATTAAAGACTTATCCAACCATCAGTAAAAAGAACTCTTTAATGACACGAGGAGGTGGCGTGATACTTAACAACTCTAAACACCTGTTTGATAAATGAAAAATTACAAGAACAAATTAATGGCTTACTATGGAACATTCCAGGCAAAGCAATATCATTTTCATGAGTCAAGCAGATGATAGAACTTAATTGAAAAAAGTTACATAGAGCACCTTTAATGTATGTATCTATAGAACTGTGATAGTAAGGTAGACTGAAACTGCTGCATTATGTTAACAGAAATCACAATTTTAAGTTATTTGAAGAACTGCTAAACGTGCATAACAGCCTTTCAGTGTAGTTATAGTACTGTGTTTCTCAGTTAATGTTGATGATAAGATGAGAAAACTTACCTTAATGCTGTTGTTAAAAGCTCAAACTTCATTTGTTCGCACATGCTCAGTTTAATATCAACAGGGTTTCCCAGTCTCATCACAGCAGTCATGTTGTCAAAATGTACTTGATATAAATGTGGATATGTCTTTCTTATGACAATTTTGAACATATTTGTTCAAATGTTTATATTAAAAATGTCAGGGTAGCAATTTAAATAAATATTAATAAAAAATAAATACATAAATAAATAACAGTATGATGATAGGCAGGAGGACAGGAGCTAGTAACATATTTACTCAAAACACTTAAAAACTGTCAACAAATATATCAACAAAATGTATAATTCATGGGTGCTATAAGTGAACCTGAAAAATACATTTTGTGAATAGCTGCAGATAATGAGGCTGAGAGCAGCACAGCGACTAATAAAGAGACAAACAGATGTCAGCTGTACTACTATGGAACTGAATTTAACCCTTCACTTAAAACAGTGACATACCTGGCGGCCAAGCTTTTTTGAGTTCACTCAGGTTTATCCAGCAGGTCACTGAGCCAGCAAGAGTTTCTTCAGTCAACAAATTATTCCAAATTATTATTTATTTATTTTTTAACAAAACATGTGAATATTATTTCATAGAATAATAATAGACTAATAATAGCGTTTCATTCCGTGTTTGGTGAAATCATTCAAATTCATTGAATTCACTTACATTTACAAGTTGGCACTTGTAAATGTTACTTTACTATTTTAAGTTGAATCAACTTTTTATTTTTAACAGGGCACGTCACACCCGCTTAGTCCACTTCTTTATACAGTCTATGGGTTGATGGGGAAACCAGAGCAAACCCACCAGATACAGGGAGAACATGCAAACTCCACACAGAAGGTAACAAACTTTACATTTAATCTGTTAATTATATCTTCATTCTTTCCTACTGGGGTAATGTTGGTTTGAAGTGACATTAATCTGAGTTCAGCTGTCAGTGAGTAATCTGTGAGGTGTGTTTGAAAAGCTGACAGGTACAGCTGGAGGCGGGAGGAGACATCTCATTTACACAGACAGGTCCTGTGGTTAAAGGTCAGAAAAAGAGCAAGGTTTAACAGATCAGGAGTCTAACCCACAACTTAATGGTGAGAGGGAGGAGACACTCTGCCACTGTTGTGTGATTTGAGAATGTGGATATTATTATTGTTATTTATTTGTGAAGCACATTTTGTTCAGAATCAAGACAAAACCAGGACTAGACATGGTTCATTTGGGATTTAAAGTTTAATATGAACCATGAGAACAAATAGTAAAATAGTTGGAGCAGATGGGGTTTTAGGAGTTTAATAATAAGAGAGTGATGAATAGTAAAAATCATAAAAGATGTGCTGTCTGGTGGAGGAAATGAAAATGTTGCTGCTTCCTTTGCCTAGAATTTTCTGCAGTATGGGATTAAATGTCTATCATTTTGTCAGTTATAGCAGATTTACATTGAAATTGGTGTCACTTTCTCGTCACTTTGGAGATTGGTAGTTTTTCTCTCCCTCTCTCTCTGTCTCACCCCCTCTCTCTTCTCTCTTAACAACCCTCTCTTTCTCCCCTCTCTCTCTCTCCCTCCCCCCCCCCCCCCCCCTCTATCCCTCATCTCTCTTCCTCTCACCCCCTCTCCCTTTCTCTTCTTTTACTATCTGACCTCATCTCTCTATCTATATCCTCTCCCTCTCTCTTGCCATTCTTTCTCTTTCTCTCTCTCCTCTCCTCTTTCGCTGTCTCTCCCCTCTCTCTCCTTCCTCTCCTCTCTTCTTTGTCTCCCCATCTCTCCTCCCGCTCTCTTTCTCCCTCTCCTCTCCTCTTTCTCTCTCACTCCCCCTCTCTCCTCCCTCTCTCTTTTTTTCTTTCTTTCTTTCTTTCTTTCCCTCCCCCCTCCCCCCCCGCCCCCCTGTCTTTCTGTCCCGCTCCCTCTCTCCTCTCTCTTGCTCTCTCTATTCCTACCACTCCCCTTCTCTTTCTTTCTTTCTTTTCTCCCCCGCTCCTCGTCCGTTTCTTGCTCTGCAGCTGATTCCTCTGTTGGCTCTCGCATCAAAGTCCACATTCGTCTTTCACCCAAATCTGAGACAGGAGCCGTCCCAGATGGTCCTTGTTCAGTCCCACCTGATCTTGGTTTAGTCCCACGTGGTCCTGGTTTAGTCCCACATGGTCTGGTTCAGATCCACATGATCCAGATTTAGTCTGAGTTTTGGTCTGCCTCGTTCCCAGGACTAAGTTCTCCAGTGGATATTTCCATGGTAACATTTCGGTAAGGAATTTCATTCATTAAGCAATTTTGTTCATTAATTTTCATGAAAGGGCCTATATTGTGCTTTTCTCTGGTCTATGTTATGATGTTCTTTCCTCATCACAAACATACCTGGAGTTGCGTTTTATTTCAATCAAACAAGTTTAACACAAACCCTGAATATTTAGGCTGAGTTCTTCTCTCAAACAGAAAACACTCTGTTCTGCCTTATGATGTCATTTGCTAATATAGGAAGTGCTCAGGAAGTACAGGAAGTTTTTAAACTCCATACACCTTCACTAGAATCATTTGGATCATTTCAACCCTTGAAATGCCATTCTCTGTTGAACTAAAGGTAAAAGGTTTCTGTTGAAAAGTATTGCTTCATGACAGTGACATGCACTGAGGTTCATGGCTGGTGAGCACTGATATCATCAGATCAGATTTACAAAACTAGGTGTCACTAAATTTGTTCCCGGGCCAATTTCTCTCCCAGTGACTTGAGGCCATAATAAAAAAAATATTTCAAAATAAAAGTTCCAAAGTCTGTATGAAATAACTCTAATAGTATGAAATAAAAAGCAAGCAGGTTTTGTATTGTTTTTTATCCTTATTTTGTTTCCCCAATTTTCAGTGGATTGAAGTCAATAAATTTATTACCGTTTCATACCACTCTGTTTGAAAAGAGTGAGTCTTTCGTACCGTCATCTGGAGCAAACCCTTTAGCTCCTTTAGCGTTGGTCTTCCTTTATTTATAACCTCCTTTTTCGACCAAAAGTCCAGTTTAGAAAACTGCTGGAGCTTTAATATGTAATCTTCTTCCATTTAAAAAGTATAGACAAGAAGAAAAAAGTTAATGGATTGCTAAACTTGATTTGCTGACCTGCAGCACAGTCAGTCCATGTGAGGCACGAAGGGCTAGTGCCTCTCCGCACATCTCTTCTTCTCAGTATTTCAATGGTAAAGGTAAAAATTATGCGATTTTTAATTACAAAAAATAATTAAATTGCAAAGTTAAATAGAAAATAACTTTATAGTACAAATCATTGCCTCACCTGCCTCCCCTGACTGCACGTCACTGCTTCATGACATCACAAGGTGGAACAGAGCATTTTGAGCTCATATTACTCAAACATGTGTGAATGAAACAAAACACGATCCTGGATGTTTTTGAGGAGGTAACAGCATTATAACATGGCTTAAAGCTCATAAGAGTCAATTTCGTGTAATCTAGGACCTTTAAACTAAGTTGGAGTTGCAACCCTAAACCAGTTACATGCTGGTTTGAAAAAATGTTTATGCCAGATACCCTTCCTATTGCAAACACTGGGAAATTAAGTTGAAGTTGTCTTCATGATCAGCTGCAGGTGCTGCAGTGACTTATCAGTTTAAACATTTTAGGTTTAAAGTAAGGTTGAAATTGGCAACCCAAATGAAAGAGTCATGTGAGACTCATTCTGCTTACTGATTGTATAATTGTCTTAAGAACCAAACATCAAATTATAACTTGAATAAGCCAATATTACAATTGTTATCATTAAAAGCTGTATTTGATTTGAGCATGTTTACCTAAAGCAGTGGTCCCCAATCTACGACCCGCGGGCCGGAAACGGCCCGCCTCCACATTTGGTCTGGCCCCCTGAACAATACCAGAGAGCATTTTGATTTTTTTTCATATATGTGTATTTGTATTTGATAATAAAGTTGGACTTTTGCAATAAAATGTTCCTTAGTTATGAACTATTTTCATTATTAACTATTAGTTAGTACCTATTTCATAAACACATATGTGGTAAGACAGCTGTTGAGGCCTGTGCTGCAGGTGCGCTTACCTGGTTTATATATACCTATATAAGCGCTCCCTTTCTCGTTGCTCCCCCTTTTGCCCACACGCATTTCCACGTCCCTGTGTAGGCAGCTCTGTCCTCCATGCCCAGGTAAAGTCCTAGTTCGTTACTCTTTATTCATGAAAATATCCAAATTCCTAAATCATTGCTCTTTTAGTGCCGCCGTTTGACTGCAGCTCGGCTCCCAGCCATCACACCAGGGGTTGTATGCTCACCTTACTTCATCAGCGGTACGTGTGCCTCCTTAATTGGTTTATGTTCCATTGCGCTGTTGGACTAATGGTTAATCCTCATTCATTTTAGGTATCATCAGAGGTCAGCAGCGGCACCGGGCACACCGCCTCTGCTGCTTTGTTTTTTGCTTTGCCTTTTTGCTTTGCCTTTTTCCTTCCGGGGTTTTGCCTTTTTGCTTTGTTTTGTTGTGTGGTTTTATTTCGCCAGCTCAATTTATAAGTTACGTTGGTCCACTGTGAGATCGCATTTAGTGGCGCTGTGCTGGGCTGAGCTCGGACTGGTGCACCTGAGCTCTGTGCGTTGAGCTGGATATAGCCCAGTACATGGTCTGACAGGCAGTGGGTTTGAGCTCGGTAAACTTTTAAGGAACTGAATGAGTGTATGGGCAAACTCAGATTTTATCTATTGTAGGCATTGTTAATGAACTTCAATCACTGTTTCCTTTTAATATGTACAATAAACATTATGTAAATTAAGTGGAACCTGGCTCTCTCATCTTGATATGCTCACCTGTGTGCCTTATACTTAGGTTTTAGTCCCCAAACTAGATTTGGGGTGGCGTTGTTGCAACACTTATATTATATAGTATTATCCCAATTTATTAACCCCTCGATTGCCACACATATAACATGACATTCTGTTTCACCCTTCTGCAGTCTGTGCCCCTATCTGGCAACCCCCAGAAAAAAAAAAATCCTAAACCCGCCCCTCTCAAAGAGAATGGAATCATGGCGAAAAGGTTAGGTAAGAGAAAAATTGATTCAGAATACAGGGCATTTAACCTGAAGTGGACAAACGATTGATTGATGATTAGAACCCAGGGAGGGTAATTTGGTTATTATTTATTTCATTAATAGTGTTATATATTTCCTGACTTTTGTTCTGTGAAGAATCCAGAAAGGGTTATTTGATTATGTGTGGCTTTCTGGAAAACAATACATTTATGCGTTTAGGCACTCCTGCAATCGTCACACTTTTTCTGTTACAAACTGACTCCGGCCCCCATCAGAGTGGCGAAAAGTGATGTGGCCCTCACAGGAAAACGTTTGGGGACCCCTAACCTAAAGGGACACAGTTAGGTCAAATTTGTGAAACTTAAAATCAAAACCTAGCATGCAGTTAATTAAAAAAAAAAAATTAAAAACAACAAGGATCGTGACGTCGCCCGGTATGGCGCAGCCGGGGCCCCACCCTGGAGCCAGGCCTGGGGTTGGGGCTCGAATGCGAGCGCCTGGTGGCCGGGCCTTTGCCCACGGGGCCCGGCCGGGCCCAGCCCGAAAGGACGACATGGGTCCGCCCTCCTGTGGGCTCACCACCTGCAGAGGGTCTCATAGGGGTCGGGTGCGTAGTGGACTGGGCAGCAGTCGAGGACGGGTGTCTCGACAACCCGGTCCACGGACACAGCATCTGGCTGTAGCGACGAGGAATGTCACCTCGCTGGGGGGGAAGGAGGAGCCTGAGCTTGTGCAGGAGGTTGAGAGGTACCGGCTAGATATAGTCGGGCTCACCTCCACGCACAGCTTGGGCTCTGGTACCCAACTCCTTGAGAGGGGCTGGACCCTCCACTTCTCTGGCGTTGCCCATGGGGAGAGGCGGCGAGCTGGTGTGGGCTTGCTCATTGCCCCACAGCTCAGCCGTCACGTGTTGGAGTTCACACCCCGGTGAACGAGAGGGTGGCGTCCCTGTGCCTTCGGGTCGGGGACAGGTCTCTCACTGTTGTTTCGGCCTATGGGCCGCCGAACAGCAGTGTAGAGTACCCAGCCTTCTTGGAGCCCTGGGAGGGGTACTAGACAGTGCACCTACTGGGGACTCCATTGTTCTCCTGGGGGACTTCAACGCCCACGTGGGTAACGCCCAGACACCTGGGAGGGGCGTGATCGGAAGAACGGCCTCCCCGATCTAAACCCGAGCAGTGTTTTGTTACTGGACTTCTGTGCTAGTCACAGTTTGTCCATAACAAACACCTTGTTCGAACACAAGGGTGTCCATCAGTGCACATGGCACCAGGACACCCTAGGTCGGAGGTCGATGATCGACTTTGTTGTCGTGTCACCTGACCTTCGTCCGCGTGTTTTGGACACTCGGGTGAAGAGAGGGGCAGAGCTGTCAACCGATCACCACCTGGTTGTGAGTTGGATCCGCTGGCAGGGGACGAAGCTGGACAGACCTGGCAGACCCAAGCGTATTGTGAGGGTCTGTTGGGAACGTCTGGTGGAACCCTCTGTCAGCAGGGTCTTCAACTCACACCTCCGGGAGAGCTTCTCTCCCATATCCCGGGGGAGGTTGGAGACATAGAGTCCGAGTGGGCTATGTTCTCCACCCTCTATTGTCAATGCGGCTGTGCGTAGCTGCGGGCGCAAGGTCTCTGGTGCCTGTCGCGGTGGAAATCCCCGAACCCGGTGGTGGACACCGGAAGTAAGGGATGCCGTCAGGCTGAAGAAGGAGTCCTATCAGGCCCTGCTGGCTTGTGGGACTCCTGAAGCAGCCGACAGGTACCGTCAGGCCAAGCGTGCAGCGGCCCGTGCAGTCGCAGAGGCAAAAACTCGGGGTTGGGAGGAGTTCGGGGAGGCCATGGAGGAGGCCTCGAAGAAATTCTGGCAAACCGTCCGACGCCTCAGGAGGGGGAAGCAGTGCTTCACCAACACTGTTTACAGTGCGGGTGGAGAGCTGCTGACCTCGACTGGGGATATTGTCGGGCGGTGGAAGGAATACTTTGAGGATCTCCTCATCCCACTGTCACGTCTTCCGAGGAGGAAGCAGAGTTTGAGGACTCAGAGGCGGACTCATCTATTACCCTAGCTGAAGTCACTGAGGTGGTTAGCAAGCTCCTCGGTGGCAAGGCTCCGGGGGGGTGGATGAGATCCGTCCTGAGTATCTTAAATCTCTGGATGTTGTGGGGCTGTCTTGGTTGACACGCCTTTGCAACATCGCGTGGCAGTCGGGGACAGTGCCTGTGGAATGGCAGACCGGGGGGTGGTGGTCCCTCTGTTTAAGAAGGGGGACCGGAGGGTGTGTTCCAACTATAGGGGAATCACACTCCTCAGCCTTCCGGTAAGGTCTATTCCAGGGTACTGGAGAGGAGAATCCGACCGATAGTCGAACCTCGGATCCAGGAGGAGCAGTGTGGTTTTCGTCCGGTCGCGGAACACTGGACCAGCTCTACATTCTCCATCGGGTACTCGAGGGTTCATGGGAGTTTTGCCAACCAGTCCCCATGTGTTTTGTGGACCTGGAAAAGGCATTCAACCGTGTCCCTCGTAGTGTCCTTTGGGGGGTGCTCTGGGAGTATGGGGTCCGGGGCCCTTTGCTAAGGGCTGTCCGGTCCCTGTATGACCGGAGCAGGAGCTGTGTTCGCATCGCCGGCAGTAAGTCAGACTTGTTCCCAGTGCATGTTGGACTCCGCCAGGGCTGCCCTTTGTCACCGGTTCTGTTCATTGTATTTATGGACAGAATTTCTAGGCGCAGTCAGGGGCTGGAGGGGGTCTCTGGTTCGGGAACCACAGGATCTCATCTCTGCTGTTTGCAGATGATGTTGTCCTGATGGCTTCATCGAACCAGGACCTGCAGCAGGCACTGGGGCGGTTTGCAGCCGAGTGTGAAGTGGCTGGGATGAGAATCAGCACCTCCAAATCCGAGGCCATGGTCCTCAACCGGAAAAAAAAGGTGGTTTTGCTTCTCTCTTCAGGTGGGTGGAGAGTCTTGCCTCAAGTGGAGGAGTTCAAGTATCTCGGGGTCTTGTTCATGAGTGAGGGGATGGAGCGTGAGATTGACAGGCGGATCGGTGCAGCGTCTGCAGTGATGCGGTCGCTGTATCGGTCCGTTGTGGTAAAGAAGGAGCTGAGTCGAAAGGCAAAGCTCTCGATTTACCGGTCAATCTACGTTCCTACCCTCACCTATGGTCATGAGCTCTGGGTCATGACCGAAAGGACAAGATCGCGGATACAAGCGGCCGAAATGAGTTTCCTCCGCAGAGTGGCTGGGCGCTCCCTTAGGGATAAGGTGAGGAGCTCAGTCACACGGGAGGAGCTCGGAGTAGAGCCGCTGCTCCTTCACGTCGAGAGGAGTCAGTTGAGGTGGCTCGGGCATCTATTCCGGATGCCCCCTGGACGCCTCCCTAGGGAGGTGTTACAGGCACGTCCTACCGGGAGGAGGCCCCGGGGAAGACCCAGGACACGCTGGAGGGACTATGTCTCTCAGCTGGCCTGGGAACGCCTTGGGATCCTTCGGAAGAGCTGGAGGAAGTGTGTGTGGAAAGGGAAGTCTGGGCCTCCCTACTGAAACTGCTGCCTCCGCGACCCGACCCCAGATAAAGCGGAAGAAAATGGATGGATGGAAAAAAAAAAAAAACAGAAATGCTTTTTTAGAAAAGTATGACACCTCATGACATCATCAAGTGGAAGAGAGCAAATTACATATTTGAATTCCACTCTGTTGTCCTGTGACCTGCAGCTGTGGTCGTCTTCATTTACGTTTGTCCCGCCTCATTTCAGGATTTGACCTGTGACTCCTGTTTTTGACATTTCAGGGTCGTGTTACCATTGACGACCACTCAGATGCAGCAGCTGAACATGAGGTTTCACAGGAACAGCTATATGATGTTTAAGTGAGGCAGCTCATGTCGCGACAGAATCATAATTTGTGTGCTGTCTGATGTTCACCTGTAGAGGAAGCAGCTGTTTTGCAAGTCTCAAATAAGTCTCAAGTCTTTGGTCTCAAGTCCAAGTCACAGACAGGCAAGTCCATGTTGAGTCCCGAATCACAGACAGGCAAGTCCAAGTCGAGTCCCAAGTCACGGACAGGCAAGTCCAAGTCCAGTCCCGAGTCACAGACAGGCAAGTCCAAGTCCAGTCCCGAGTCACAGACAGGCAAGTCCAAGTCCAGTCCCGAGTCACAGACAGGCAAGTCCAAATCAAAGTCAGTGGCCCACAAGTCTAAGTCGGGTGCAAGTCCTCTGCTTTGAGTGTCAAGTCATTTCAAGTCTTTAAACCAAAGTACCAAATACAGCTTGTGTTTGTAAAACTCATATGCTTTGATTGCTACTTTTTTCTTTTTTTTAAAAAAACAAAAAAACTTAGTGCGGATCAGTACTGTCATAATCCAAATAATTAAGATTTCAAAGTGTTTAATAACAGTTATTTCTTGTGTAGTCTGCACTGAAATCTGTGTAGCTCCCTTTGTTGTTTTTAGCTGTTGCTGCAACAAAACAATGCATTTAAGTAAAGGATTTTATAATCCAATTATAACCTCAATATTAGCCCCAGTATTTGTATAAGACATTTGAGGGATATGATGTCTCTTAATTTCAGTAATTGTAATATCCCTAGTAACCAATAGAGAAGTGGAGAGGGACATGTTCCAGTTTATTCCTTTAAATTAAACACCAATTATCCATCTGTATAGAGAAAAGTGTTTTCTAAAATATATATATATATATATATATATATATATATATATATTATATATATATATATACATACATATATATATATATATATATATATATATATATATATATATATATATATATATATATATATATATATATATATATATATATATATATATATATATATATATATGTGGAGAACCATCAAGTCATCTTGGTCAAAATAGTGACTCGAGTCTGACTCGAGTCCAAGTTGACTTGACGACGTAAGCACTGGGGCTAGGGGCTTTAGGGGCTCTATTGGCTTTTCCTCACATTTTCATTTACCTTTAACCCCTTGATACAATGATTTTTGGCATATTTCGCTGTGAATTTCCTTTTACATTCTTCTGCACAGCTAAAAGATGTTTTTGTGATTGTAGGGAGACCAGCACATGGCTCTACATCTGTCAGAACACATTATAAACCATTAAGTCTTTTCTAGTGTGTGTGATTCCTCTGTAACCTGAGCCTGTGTGCAGATCTGTGCATTCACACAGGCTGCATTCATGCTTCTACAAACCACATCAACAACTGGAACTAACCTGTGGGACTAAACTCGGTACTGAGCCTTGACTGTAGTCAATTGATCAGAACTAAGCCAGGACTGGAACAGGACTAAGCCAGGACTGGAACAGGACTAAACTGTGTGTGTGTGTGTGTGTGTGTGTGTGCGCGCGTGTGTGTGTGTGTGTGTGTGTGTGTGTGTGTGTGTGTGTGTGTGTGTGTGCGCGTGTGTGCGTGTGTGTGTGTGTGTGCGTGTGTTTGTGTGTGTGTGTTGATGAATGGGAGTGTTGGCTGTCGCTGTCTGTCATTTTGCTCAGCAGCTGTTCTGCGTTTTCAGTGACAACTGTCTGCACCAACTTACTGCTACTACTACTACTAGTAGTAGTAGTAGTAGTAGTACTTAGTAGTAGTAGTATTGTATGTACAATAATACTACTACTATTGTACATCATTACTGCACTCACCACCCTCTCTAAAGCTGCTACTTTTTACTGCAATTACAATCACTACGCTTGCACTTGCAGTGCTACTTCTACAGCAGACAATTACACTCAGGTAGTTGTAGCTCTGCTTTTCAAATTAAACTACTACTACTACTACTACTGCTGCTGCTCCTGCTGATACTACTACCTCTGACCTTCATATACGTGTACAGCTGTTGTGTTAGAATGGCATTTGTCTGTACTCATCCTGAACTTAAACCACAAACTGAGTCTCTGACTCACTCCCTTCACACAGACAGACAGCATGAGACAGCTCAGGTCCAAACAGTATATGTGACATGTTATGTCTGATAAGCTCAAAGGTCCTTCAAGGTCCTTCATGGTCCTTCAGGGTCCTTCAAGGTCAAATATGTGTCCATTTAGATACTTTTAAAGGAGTTGTATTTACAACAGGGAAAACCTTGTCCTCTGAAAATTGAGAAAAGGTAATTATTTTATAACTCATTATATAACTCATCACAGTGTCTATGTGGTTTTCCTCTGGTTTCCCTCATCAACCAAACATGCACAGTGGGTCAAATCCTCCAGCTAAGGTAGTCCTGGCCAAGACTCAAGAGGCTCAAGATCTGGAGATGTGTCCCACTGCTCCAGACAGGTTTAACCTAGATACACTAAAGGATGGGTCAAATGCAGGTTTAACCCAGAAACACTGAAGGATGGCTCAAATGCAAATACAGTCAAGTGTACCTTAACTGTTCATAATTTAAGAATCCTCTGTGTAAAGTTAAGTAATCCATTTTAAAGTCACCCTGTGTTGATTATGAGGAAATTAAATGCAGTGTTGAAACTTGTCTTAATGAATCATTTGGTCACAAGGACTGGGAATCACTGAGTCCCTCATGATCCAATAAAATACTTTGTTCACAATATGGTAATACTAATAATATATCTTGCACATGATTTCATCATTAAATGGTTGTACTTTCTTTTCTGTTCCCATGTGGCTTTATATCTGTGTAATCCCCCTGTGGTCCAGGAAGTTTCCGTAATGGTCCATGGGTGTATACTAGTCTATGTGTCTCGATATTCAGGAAAGGTTCATTTCTGTCTAGTGAATGTGAATGTTTTACTATCAATATCTGGTCAAATGAGTATCTAGTCTCAATACTAGTTTTAGTATCGATTAGTATCTGATTTTGAATACTTTTGACAGCCCTAGTGTGTAGTTCTGCATTTTATAGTCACATCCTGCACAGCCCAAATACTCTTCTCTGTGTCATTTATGGGAAAATGTTTGATTGAATCCAGTGTTGAAACTTGTCTTAACGACTCATCCTCGTGTAACCGTGACGCGCTCTGGCAGAGGTCGTGTGAGAACCAGCTCCAGCTCCTGTACTCACCATTACAGCTTTGTTTCGGTGATGTTTGGCGACTCTCATCTTTGGCTTAACCAGTTTAGCTTCACCATATAGTAAATATTAATTAATTCCACTTTTCCCATAAACCCAGTTCTTGTGTGATCTGTGTCATCTATGCGGTAGGAGCGGTTAACTGTTTGTCCTGGTAATAATTATTTTCTAGGTGTTTCTGCTCCTGTTCCTGTCTAAAGGTGGGTAAGTTGCCAAAAAATGTACTCAAGTAAAAGTAATGTTGCTTCAAAATAATATTACCCAAGTTCTAAGATCCATTCAAGTAGAAGTACAAAGTAATGGTCCAAGAAATTACTCAAGTACGAGTAACCTTAAGAGTAACTGGAAGTATCTATTTATGATTTGAAGTGAATGTAATGAATATATGATACACAAAAATGAACTAGATCGAAAGAAAGAAAATCACAGTACTACTAGTACTAATACTACTGCTAGTAGAAGTATTGATCAATTGATTGATCGATTGAAGTTAGAGTATTGATAGATTGAAGTTAGAGTATTGAAGCTTCAATAAAAATATGACTCAAGTGGGAGTAAAAGTATGCTGTTCAAAAAGTACTATTTCTTTAAAAAGGTAAGTAAATGTAACTGTGTACAACCTACCTCTGCTCCTGTCTGACCCTGCTCCTGTCTGACCCTGCTCCTGTCTGACTCTGCTCCTGTCTGACCCTGCTCCTGTCTGACCCTGCTCCTGTCTGACCCTGCTCCTGTCTGACCCTGCTCCTGTCTGACTCTGCTCCTCCCTGACTCTGCTCCTGTCTGACCTGCTCCTGTCTGACTCTGCTCCTGTCTAACTGCTCCTGTCTGACCCTGCTCCTGCTGACTCTGCTCCTGTCTAACTCTGCTCCTGTCTGACCCTGCTCCTGTCTGACTCTGCTCCTGTCTGACCCTGCTCCTGTCTGACCCTGCTCCTGTCTGACCCTGCTCCTGTCCGACTCTGCTCCTGTCTGACCCTGCTCCTGTCTGACTCAGCTCCTGTCTGACTCTGCTCCTATCTGCTCCTTTCTGAATAATGATAATGTTCCAGGTGTTTCTGCTCCTGTCTGCTCCTCTGGCTCTGCTCCTGTTTGCTCTTGTCTGCTTCTGGCTACTCCTCTGTCTCTGCTCTGCTGGCTTTGCTCCTGACTGATCCTGTCTGCCTCTGCCCCTGTCTGCTCCTGTCTATAGATGTTTGTTTAAAGAGTGATAATGTCCCAAGTGTTTCTGCTCCTGTCTGCTCCTCTGGCTCTGCTCCTGTCTGCCTCTCTCTACTCCTCTGTCTCTGCTCCTCTGCCTCTGCTCCTGACTGATCCTGTCTGACCCTGGCCCCGTCTGCTCCTGTCTGTAGATGTTTGCCTGTATAATAATAATTTCCTAGTGTCTCAGGTTTGAGTCAAAGCTTCAGTGAATCAGACATAACTACTGTTGTTGTTTTAACGTCTCACCAAGAGAGACTTAGCAATGGAACATACACTAAATCTGCTATCTAGCTAGTAACTGTACTGTTATTTGAGAGGGACTTATTTAACAGCACATATCATCTCACCTGTTATAGTTGTAGCTAAGTCAGTTCTTTCTGGTCAGATTGTGTTAAAACAAAGCTCAGATTAAAGTTTAACAGAGCTTCAGATAGAGCAGTACCACACGTTAGCTTCACACCCCCAGGGAATGTTGATAACATCAGCTGCAAAGTATCAGTTACCTTGAGAAACATGCATTCTGACTGTGAGGAGGGTCGCCTCTCCACAGAGACCCTGCTCCTGTCCTGCTCCTGTCAGACCCTGCTCCTGTCTGCTCCTGTTTGCTCCTGTCTGCTCCTGTTTCCTCCTGTTTGCTCCTTTCTGCTCCTGTCTGCTCCTGTCAGACCCTGCTCCTGTTTGCTCCTGTTTGCTCCTGTTTGCTCCTGTTTGCTCCTGTTTGCTCCTGTTTGCTCCTGTTTGCTCCTGTTTGCTCCTGTCTGCTCAACATGCTGATTATGCCCTAAATGAGTTAGTGGGTAAAGTAAATGTAAAAGGAAACACCCCTTTAATACAAATCCATATGTTCGACTCACCTGAACTAAAAAAGAGAAGAGGGTGGGGTCCGAAAGGGCATCTGAGGTAAAGAGCGAGAAAAAAAAAAGTGAAAAGGTAAAGGTTGTTGCATTGACCAGCCCATGTAACAGCAGTCAATAGAAACAGTCCAGCTGAAAGTTTAAAGCTTCACTAGGCAACCTTTCTGCCATCTGCTCGTCTCCATGGAGATGATGAAATGTTCCACAGTATGCGTTAAATTTATATCATCATAGCAGCAGCAGAGAGCATGCCACAACTTAGAGGAAGGCAACTTAGAGGTCAGATCTCTGGAGAGGCGAGCCCACTCACAGCATGTTTTTCAAACTATTTTCAAGCAATACAACACATGTAATTGAATAAATGCAAGCTGGATAAGTGTAATGCCATAGTGTGGAACATTTCAAGCAAAGCTAAATCATTAACATAAAGTCAGGTAGGTGTCACTCACTGATTCTGCATATTGTTGTTATAAACACGTCTACATCACCTTTAAAGTTTGAAATGCAAAGAAAATAAAATAAGAATGCAACTTGTCATTAAAATTCCCAGAATGATGTATCTTTGTATAAGATTTTAAAGCTGCACTATGTCATTTTTCTGTCACCTGCTTGTCTCCATGGAGATGTTATTTCTATGTCTGGAGTATTTCACATTATGGCATCAAATTTACCTACCTTCAGGGAGACAAAGAGGTGGTGGGGCACTATTAGTCTAAGATACAGGTGAGATCTATGGAGAGGCCCCTCACAGAATGCATGCTTTTTAAGGTATTTTTAAGAGAGGGATTCTGTTTTAGGACTCAACTCTACTCCCTGTATTTTTGTACTTTTCTTCTCAACTTTTTTGTAAAACTTTGATAAATATTGACCAGGTAGTACACACTTTAATGCCATACTGCGGAACATTCTTCTGACATCTCATTCTAAAAGTACACACACATACACACACAGAACAGAAACTAGTCTAATAGAGATTAATGCTTGAGCTTTACTCCATTTAAAAGTTGAGTCTGTGAATGTCTGAGCATGTCAGAGCATACCTGGCACCCTCGCCCAAGTGCGGCCCAAGGGTACGAAGGAAGAGAGGTGAGGGAGGAAGAGGAAGGAGGAGAGAAAGAGAGGGTGAAATAGGAGGGCATACCTGGCACTCTGGCCCAAGTGTGGCTCGAGGGCACAAAGACAGAGAGAGAAAAGAGAGAGGGGAAGAGGGAGGGAGACAGAGGGGTCCTACCTGGCATCCTCGCCCAAATATGGCTCGAGGGCATGAAGGAAGAGAGTGAAAAGAGGAGGGGGGCGGTGTCCTGGCATCCTTGCCCAAGTGTGGCTCAAGGGCACAAAGGAAGGGAGGAGAGAGAGGAGGAGGGAAATAAAAGGAGAGAGAGAGAGAGAGAGAGAGAGAGAGAGAGAGCGAGAGAGAGAGATAGAGAGGAGGGCATACTTGGCACTGTCGCCTAAGTGTCTGGCTCAAGGCTACGAAGGAACAGATAGAAAGGAAGGAGAGAGGGAGGTACAGAAAGAGGGGGCATACCTGGCAACCTCGCTCAAGTCTGGTGCAAAGGTTCAGAAGGAAGGAGATATTGAAAGAGAGGGAGGGAAAAGAAAGAGAGGGAGCGAGGGAGAAAGCACACCTGGCACCAGTGCCTACATCGCTAAGTGCAGCCCAAAGGCACAAAGGTAGACACTTAGCTTAATTTCTTCTTTGTAAATTGTAAATTCCTTTTACACTGTAATTCTGTTATCATATATTAAGGGGGGGGGGGGGGGGGGGGGGGGGGGGGGGGGTGAAGTAACTGAAGTAACTGAAAAACTGCTGCTAGGTAGCTTGTGGCTGTTATGTTATTTGAGAGCGACTTGTTTAACAGAACAAATCAGTTCTTTATGGTCAAATTGTGTGCTTAGATTGAACAGTGTCTCCAGTTAGCCCTAGGGAATATTGATGGTATCAGCTGCAAATGATCAATACTGATCCATACACAAGACTTACTTAAATAAATGAGAAAACATAACCCTATCCTACTTTATTTTCTCTTCTTTATAAAATACTCTGCGGTTTGTTCCTATTTTCAATTCATGTATTTCCCACACAGTGATACAGGCCAGTTTATTATGAGATTAGCCCTATTTCTATCTCTTCATGTGAGTGATTTTAAACCTACCCAACTGCCTGACTGCAGTGAAAAAGTGTGCAACAGGTGAGAGAGTGCCCCCTGTCTGCCACTGTGACATATTCAAACTGTGGTGATTTCCCCAGAGCTCTGACACACCGCCCGAGGTGAGAACAATCTGTTCACTCAACACTTTCACGGGGATTAATACAAGACACTTTCATTATTTATTTTTAAATAGCACAGACATAAAAATCTACAGGACTGATATTTTTGCCATTATAATATATGGTTTTACAATCATAGACTACTACTTTGACCAATCATATGATTAAGAAGCATATGAATGTAGTTTTCTTTTTTGTATTTCATCTGAGTCTGTGAAAGTTTTGACTTCATAGAATTAAAGTGACTATATGAGATTTTTCATGTAATAAAGCAAAATATGTTCTGCCCCAGTACAGCTATACGTACGCAGCTTTTGGGGTCAAAAAAAGTCAAGTGAATGCTGTCTCCATCAGATTATAAAGCATTTTACTGTCCAATAATCAGGAAGTGCACAGTTAGCATGTTAGCTGTTGTTAACGTTATTACAGTGACAACAAAACTCCACTCTGGTCTCTGAGAGTTGTGAAAAAGCACTCACAAACTCATCCTGGTGAGTAATTAGCATGCTCTGAATACATAAGGTAAATGAGGGATAACTTTGGATCACTGCAAACTTTAAAATTAACTAGTTCTGTTTTTCGCATTTTTGAGACAGTAAAAATTAGGTACAACGCTTTTACTAGAAATAAATATTGAGAATAAATGCCATTTTTATTTCCTTTATACTCTGAGTATCAGATAAAGTACTTCAGGTCGTGTACTGTGTTGCAGACGATGCAGTTTCAGCTCTGAGTCTTGTCTCCACTTGCTTCTGTTTGGTTTAAATGAATGGGCAGCTTCTGAGCGCTGTGATTTCCGGAGGTCTGTGAACTAATCGTCACCTCTCAGGCTGGGGTAGAACCGGCAAAGAGGCGTTTGAGGGCAATTTAAGGGTGTGGGAGACTGAAGAGAGGGGGAAGGGAAGGAGGGAGGAAAGAAGGGGGGTAGCAAGGAGAGAGGAGAACGGGTAAGGAGGGAGGGAGGAGGAGGAGATGAGGGAGGGAAGGAAGAAGGGAGGAAAAAAATGGGTAGTAAGGAGGGAGGAGAATGAGTAAAGAGGGAGGGAGGAGGAAACGAGGGACGGAAGGAAGGAGGGAGGAAATAAGGAGGGTAGTAAAGAGGGAGGAGAACGGGTGAGGAGGGAGGGAGGAAGAGCAAAGGGGGGAAGGAAGAAGGGAGGAAAGAAGGTGGGTAGCAAGGAGGGAGGAGAATGGGTAAGGAGGGGAGGTAGTAATGAGGGAGAAGAACAGGTGAGGAGGGAAGGAGGAGGAGGAGAGGAGGGAGGAAAGAAGGGGGGTAGTAAGGAGGGAGGAGGAGGACAGGAGAGATTGAGGGCAGTGGAGAGGTTAGGAGGGGTATGGAGGGGTATGGAGGGAGGAGATGTGTGCTAAAGATGGGGGAAGTAAACCAAGAGGAGAGGGGCGGAGTGAAGGGAGGAAGGACAAGGGAGAAAGAGAGGGAGCAGAGGGGCTAAAGAGGTGTTTGAGGGCAATTAATGAGAGTGGGAGAAACAGAAACTGAAGAAAGAAGGAAGGAGAACCGGTAAGGAGAGGGGGGGATTGAGGTGCAAGAGGTGGGGGGGAGAGAAGGAAGAAGAGGACGTGGAAGTGGATAGGTTAGGAAGGAGCAAATGTGCTAAAGGGGGAGAGAGAAAAGAAGGAGAGGGCAGGGAGGGAGAAAGAAGCATTTGAGGCTACTTACAGAGACTGACAAGGAAATGAGGGAGGGAGGAGCTATGGAGGAGAGGGCAGAAGGAGGGGTGAACAAGGAAAGAGAGGGGAGAAAGAAGAAGGGAGGGAGGAGAAGACAGGGATGAAAGGTGGAGGGTTGAAGTGGGAGTGGAGAGGAAGAGGAAAAGAAAGAAGACATGTAAGAAGGAATGGAGTAGTAGTGGAGAGGGAGGAGGGATAAGGAGGGAGGTGGATGAGAAATGAAGCAAGGAGAAACTTAGGGGAGAAGGAGAGATGGAGAAGATGGGAGAGGGAGGGTGGGAAGGAGGGTGGAAAAGTAAAGGTTAGGAGGGGAGGACAGCGGAGTCAAATGTATGGTCTGGTTGAGGAGGACAAGGGAGGTTTGGAGAGGACTGAGAAGGTTAGAGGAGGACAGAGGAGAACAGAGGAGGACAAAGGTGGGCAGAGGAAGTCACAGGAGGACTGAGGGGAGCAGAGGCGGTCAGAGGAGGTCAGAGGAGATGCTAAACTGTGGAAATTATTTTGATTTTGAAATGATTTCTGTTCTGAGCATGTACCCTCAGACATCTGTTGTTGCTGCTCTCGTTATGAAGAACTGTGTTGCCTGTACTCTACATTCAGCTGCTCACTTATGTCTGATACTGTGGACCCAACATTTTTAAATCTGAAGTTTTGAGAAATTCCTAAATATTTTCTTTGACAAAGTAGAGGTAGATCCAAAACTGTCTGTAGTAACTTCAAAACAAAATGCAAAAACTAAATGTGCATCCTCAAGTAAACACAGGTGAGTGGGAGTGTCGTCTCCTCACAGGTAAATCCACATGAGTAGGCGTGTCCTGTGACTGGGTGTGCCCTCTCCTTATAGGTAAACACAAGTGAGTGGGCGTGTCCTGTGAGTGAGTGTGTCCTCTCCTCACAGGTAAACACAGATTAGTGGGTGTGTCTTCTGCTCACAGGTCAACACAGGCAAGTGGGCGTGTCCTCCGCTCTCAGGTAAACACAGAGGAGTGGCCGTGTCCTATCCTCAGTTAACACACCTCAGTGGGTGTGTCCTGTGAGTGGACGTGTCCTGTGAGGGGGTGTGTCCTCTGGTCACAGGTAAACACAGGTGAGCAGATGTGTTCCTCTCTGTCATCTCTTTTCTCTGAAGTCTGTAACTCCAAAGTACAGTCCTCCTCTAATGCACTAACCACTGTTTAGACTGTTTAATTATACTGGCTCTGCCCTGGACAAGAGTCTGCACCAGTCCTAGTAGCACTAGTGGTAGTAATAGTAGTAGTAGTAGCAGCAGTAGTGGTAGTTGTAAGAAGTCATGGTGTGTTGTAGCAAATATATGCTTGCTAGCAGTCATAGTCATAGTAAAGAAGTAGCAGAGGTGAAACTTGCAATAGTAGCCATATAAGTAGTAATAAAAGTAGTAGTAGTAGCAGCAGTAGTAGTAGTAGTAGTAGTAGTAGTAGTAGTAGTAGTAGTAGTAGTAGTAGTAGTAGTAGTAGTAGTAGTACTTGAACATAACTACAACAAGTTTTTATTTTATTTGTTTTATGTTGTAAGTAGATTTGCATGCCAGCATTAGCAGTAATCGCAGTAGAAAGCAATGTTAGTAGTAGTAGTAGTAGTAGTGGTGGTAGCAGTTGCAGCAGCACTAGTAGTAATGTAGTAGCAGTAGTAGTAGTAGCAGTAGCAGCAGCAGCAGCAGCAGTAGTAATAGAACTAGTAGCAGGTTTGTAGCAGCAGTAATAGTAGCAGTAATTTAACATAACTTCAGCAAAAAGGAAGGAATAGCCATGTTGCAATGTTCAAAGTAAATCTATTCTTGTCAGTAGTACTCTTAGTCCTAGTAGTAGCAGGAGTGTAGTAGTAGCAGTAGTAGTAATATTTTAACTCAACATAGAAGTAGCCATGTTGTTCCAAAAAGATTTATGCTTGTCCCTATCAAAGCTTTAACACCTCATTGTCACAAATCATTTTAGTGCTGGAACTCCAAATATGTACAGATGCCCTTCCACGTGCCGCTTGCCCTGTGCCCTTGTCGACTGCCCTCACGCCTGCATGGACCCTGGGCCGTGACAGGTGAACTTTTAAGTCAATGTTATTGTAGTGTGGCTGCTCCTGTCCACTCCTGTCGGCTCTTGTCTGCAGTTTGACAGATGGGACATGGGAGCCGTGTATGTTAGAGGTACAGTTGTTGTGGAGTGTGCAGACAAGGTTGGGGGTTAGATTCCCGGGTTAGGCTGTATGTATGAAAAGTGTGTGTGTGTGTGTGTGTGTGTGTGTGTGTGTGTGTGTGTGTGTGTGGTGTGTGTGTGTGTGTGTGGTGTGTGTGGTGTGTGTGTGTGTGTGTGTGTGGTTAGAGGTACAGTTGTTGTGTGTGTGCAGACAAGGTGGGGGTTAGATTCCCGGGTTAGGTGTATGTATGAAAAGTGTGTGTGTGTGTGTGTGTGGTGTGTGTGTGTGTGTGTGTGTGTGTGTGTGTGTGTGTGTGTGTGTGTGTGTGTGTGTGTGTGTGTGTGTGTGTGTGTGTGTGTGTGTGTGTGTGTGTGTGTGTGTGTGTGTGTGTGTGATGAGGGCAGGTCAGGAGTCAGTTGTTGTCATTCTGTCTCACACTAGATTCAGTTCCTAAGAAAACACTTCACAGAGTAAGTTCATTTGGTCAACAAATATGTTTCATCAATCATTGTCTGAACAGTATATTTTAATGTTGAAAGCTGAAAGAATTAGATCTCAAACAATGACTAAACATGTAGATATTTCAAGACACTTAGTAAAACGGTTAAAAGGGAGATTAAAAAGTAGAGTATAAAGCAGGGTTTCTCAAACTGTGGTACCTTAGGTGACATAAGGACAGATCTTCAGTTTGTGCCTCATTTAGAGTTCATTTTATCCCCTTTCTGTCCTGCTTTGGATCAGTTCTTGTTTAGAACTAGAGTGGAAATTATACAGTCCACATTTAGGGCTGGTTTAGCACTGGATTAGACCTCGAATAGTCCTGTTATAGATGTGATTTAGATCTGGCGGTACCAAAAAATAATAACATTGAAACAAATAATTTAAATCAGACCTATTGTACTAGTGTATGCTATATAGTTATAATGGGATCTGACGTCATCGTACACGTCATCACAACAAAGCGCCACATGCTCTTGGTGCCTCCTATGGGTAGCTACACATCACACTAGCACTAGCAAATACAGGTGGCTTTGAAAACGGGGGTAGATAGGCGCAATGGTGTCTTGAAAACAGGAGTATAAAGATTTCTCAAACATGCACAAATCTTTAAATACAACTTCAGAGGCTCAATGAGAAGGAAACAACTGCAACACAGTTAAAGCTCTGACAAGTCCATTTTGCAGAATGGGTCTAATAATAAAAACATTCATTGTTCGAAAGAGGAGTGGGAGGAAGGATACCTTACTTAATCCTACCCTCTTTTACAATATGTCAGTATAATCCCTCATTCGTGTTAACTCAAATAAAGTCATAAACCAGATTAAACGAATGCCTCTGCAGCCTGAGTCCTCTTTGGTCGGTGCAGATGATGTCACGTTCACTGTTCCCTGAAACACTCTGTACATTTGAACGCCCGGCCCCTCTCCTCTCTTTTTACTGACTGCGGCCACTCATAAAAAGCATTTCACAAACAGTTTGAGTGTTTACGATGCGACGCTGCCTTTTATGGGGTTCTTAAACGTCTCATTACCTTCATGTGGTTATCGCTGTATGAGCTATAAACTTTAATATACAACCAAAAACATGACGTGTTCCACTAAAACCATTTGATTCTGACTCTTGGAGCTCAGAGGAACTCTCTCCTCAAACCCAGAGCTGATTTTCACATGTTTATGAGCAAGTTTGATGCTCTAAACAGACATGTGGTCAGCCTATCAAAATGCATCGTCTTTATTAAGAAATGACTTGTTTTGCCATTGTTAATTCTTTAAGAAGCTTGGGGTTTTCTGGGAAATATTTTGAGATGTCTGAATGAATTGTGATTATAAAACATTTTAAAAAGCAGAGGAGCAGAGCTAGAAGAACAGAGGAGCAGAGCCAGGGGAGCAGAGCCTGGGAAGCAGAGCCAGAGGAAGAGAGGAGGAAAGCCAGAGGAGCAGGGGAGCAGAGCCAGAGGAGCAGAGTCAGAGGAACAGAGGAGCAGAGCCTGGGAAGCAGAGCCAGATGAATAGAGGAGTAAAGCCAGAGCAGTAGTGGAGCAGAGCCAGAGGGGCAGAGCCAGAGGAGCAGAGGTGCAGAGCCAGAGGAGCAGAGCCAGAGGAGCAGAGCCAGAGGAGCAGAGCCAGAGTAGCAGAGCCATATCTCCGTGTCAAAGCCTGATCTCGTAAGATTTCCAAAGCTAGTAGTACTTGAATGGGAGACAGCTGGGAATACTAGGTGCCACTATGGCTCCACTTGGTTATGCCACGCCAATGTATCCTTAGGCAAGACACTTAACCCAACTTGCCTGGTATGAATGTGGTATGTGAGTGTTGGTGGTGGAAGGGGCAATGGCACAGATTGGCAGCCTGTCCCAGAGCAGCTGTGGCTACAGTAGTATCTTATCACCGATTGTTGAGAGAATGAATAATGCAAAAAAAAACCAAAAAACAAAAACCTCTGTACAAATCGGATGCATAATAATAATAATAATATAAATATTATTATTATTATTATTATTGTTGTTATTATTATTATTATTATTATTATTATTATTATTATTATTATTATTATTATTATTATTATTATTATTATTATTATTATTATTATTATTATTATTATTAACATAATTATTATTAGAGCCAGAGGAGGCGACAGGAGTTGAAAGGGCCCTACAGGAGCCACCAGGAGCCTCCAGGAGCTACTAAGAGCCGCCAGGAGCCGCCAGGAGCCGCCAGGAGCCGCCAGGAGCCGCCAGGAGCCGCCAGGAGCCGCCAGGAGCCGCCAGGAGCCGCCAGGAGCCGCCAGGATACACAAGGAGCATGTTTTCTGATGCTGAGATTAGAGTTGTCATAAAGGGTTAAAAATCCTAGTCCTGATCATGCTTCAGTTTTGTGGTTTGTGACAGAGACAATAATGAATGAATTTTATCTCTGATCTGATCTGGTGACATGTGAGGACTCCGCCCTGAAATCAGAGACACTTGAGAGGGAGGGAGGGGCTCATTTTTTAACACACTCATTTTAACTTAAAGTCCCTGAACCTGACTACTATTATTGCTACTACCACTACAACTGCTGCTGTTATTACTACTACTGCTACTACTACTACTACTGCTACTACTGCTGCTGTTATTACTACTGCTGCTACTACCACTACTATTACTGCTGCTGTTATTGCTACTACTATTATTACTGCTGTTGTTATTACTACTACTACTGCCACAGGTCAGTATGTGAAGGGGTAATAAAAACATGTAATCCAGTAAATGCAGAATAGATAAGCTAATGCCATACAGTGTAACATTCCAGGCAAAGCAATAACATCTTCAGGGAGATAAGCAGGTTGCAGACCCTCCAGAAAAGCTGCATAGTGCACCTTTAAAATCACTCATATCTGATTCCATTTCTGTCTGAGCTCAGTGTAAAGAGTAAACAGCCTTTAGACAGTATAATAACACGCAGGGCTGACAGAGTTACATTTCATTCACAAAACTGTCTCCTGGTCACGTCTCCATGGCAACCACTGTAAACAAACACCATTCAGAGACTCCTGTCACGACACAGACACTTACAAAGTACCCAACATGCCCATTACACTCTACAGTAAAAGTGAGATGTAGTCCGGGTTTATGCCTGGTTTATACCTGGTTTAGGCCTGGTTTAGGCCTGATTTAGACCTAGTTTAGACCTGGTTTAAGCCTGGGTTAAACTAGCATTTCATCCATCCTTCAGTGTCTCTGGGTTAAACCTGCATTTGACCCATTCTTCAGTGTGTCTGGGTTAAAGTCTAAGTCTTGGCCAGAGCTACCTTAAGAGGTGTGATATTATAATGAATTAATAAGACTCCAGACTAGGGCTCATGGGACTTCAGGCAGAAGGATTTAGCTATTAATTTATAAGGATGTACTTCCCTCGTGTGGCCACATTGTGAACTGCAGTAGAATCAGGCGACTACGGTTAATGCTGTAGCAGGGTCTGTAGCAGGGTCTAACAACTCATCTCTATGTATTTCAAGCCAAAATGAAAGTAGCTACTTCTACAAGCTACAAAAAATGTTTTTGATGAAAAATTGCTAGCTACTTCTGATCTAATCTAGAAACACTAAAGAATGGGTCAAATGCAGAGGACAAAGAATTCCTTAACCAGCTTAACTATACTGAGCTGGGCAAGAGCATTACAGTTTCACTATGGTTGCTATGTAAATAATGTGAAATTAGTAACGACATGTTTTAACTTTTAATACCTCAAAAATGGAATCAAAGTTTTAATTTTCTAGTCAAATATCACTGGTTTAATTTGATTAGTTTTGGCTTTAAAATACTGAGTGATATTTAAGATGATTTCATTAAAGTTTTGGTGTGAAATTTGCACTGAACTCATCTGATTAATTTCCAAATCCTGCTTATTTAAACAGTCTCAAACCACTCAGATGTTATCAGGTGGTTATCCAGAGGCACTCCATTTTAAAAATGTTAACTGTAATGAAGGTTTATAATAATAATAATAATAATAATATAATAATAATAATAATATAATAATAATAATAATAATAATAATAATCAAATAATAATCATCATAATAATAATCATCATCATCATCATCATCATCATCATCATCATCATCATCATCATTATTATTATTATTATTATCATTATTATTATTATTATTATTGTCATCATCATCATCATCATGAGCCTGTCCGTCCATGGGAGTGGATCTCTCTCCTTCACTGTGGTTTTCCTCGAGGTTTCTCCTTTTCCCAATGGGTTTTTGGAGTTTTTTTTTTTTGCCGAGAAGGAGGGTCTAAGGACAGGGGATGTTCTGGAACAGTTATTCATTGCTTGTTAATTAATTTGCTTGTCTGTTTCTGTTGTTTCATTGTTGATTTTTCTAATTCTGTTGGTTAATCAACTCTCATGTTCAGCCCTAAGAGGCGACTGCTGTCGTGATTTTGGGCTCTACAAAAATAAATTGAATTGATTGAATTGAATCATCATCGTCATCGTCATCATCATCATCATCATCATCTCATCATCATCATCATCATCATCATCATCATCATCATCATCATCATCATTATTATTATTATTATTATTATTATTATTATTATTATTATTATTATTATATTATTATTATTATTATGGCCTTCTCCAGCTCTTCTTTTCCTGATGTTCACAGCACTTGGTACGGCGATGTCCATCACAACAACAACAGCTTTGCTCTGTTATTTATCCACCACCACATTATCAGTTTGTTCACCATCACCATTCTGTCAGTCTGTATCTGGAAGAACCACAGGCTCTTGGCTCGATCATTCTCCACTACCTTTGGAGCTGTTTCCCTCCTTGACCTGGAGTCCGTACTCTGCACAGATGTTTCTGTACACTATGCCCGCCACTTGGTTATGCCGCTCCATGTTTGCTTTCCCTGCCAGCATCTTATACCCTGCAGTTATGTGCTGGATTGTCTCAGAGGCCTCTTTACACAGCCTACACCTTGGGTCTCGTCTGGTGTGGTAGATCTGGGCCTCTATCGCTCTAGTGCTCAAGGCCTATATCTATGTATCTATATCTATCTATCACACATATATAAATATCTATCTATCACACACACACACACACACACACACATATGTGTATATACGTCTTTCAGTCCAGCAGCAGGTGGCACTCTTCACCTCCTTTCCACCTCCTCTGACCCCGTCACTAAAACACCCATCTGGAGTGTTTAAAATCAAATACTTTCTCCATACGGTAATCTCAATACTCCTTGTCCTCCTCTTCTCCTTCTCCTCCTCCTCTCCTCATCTTCTCTTCCTCCTCCTCTCCTTCACCTCTTCCGCCTTCTCTCCTCCTCTCCTCTTCCTTCTCCTCCTCTCCTCCCTGTTTGGCTCCTCCTCCAGCTCCTCCTCTTCCTTCTCCTCAGAATCCTCCGGCTCTTCCTCTTCCTTTTCCTCAGGCTCCTCTTCCTCTTCCCTGTCCTCATTCTCCTCTTCCTCTTCCTCCCCCTCTTCCTTTTCCTTTTCTTCCCCCTCCTCTTCCTCCTCTCCTCTTCCTCCTCTTCCTGCTCCTCATTTCATCTTCTTCCTCCATTTCCTCCTCCCCTCTTCCTCCTCCTCCACCTCCCTCTCCTTCGCTTCCTCCCCTTCCTTCTTCTCATTAAAACTCATTGTATTTTCCTTCAAAAGCGTCATACCAAATCTGGAGTTCCATTTTAGATTGAAAGATTTGATTCTTTTGTGGCGTTTTTTCAGATTTTCATTTGAAATTTTACGACCTGGAAGCAGGAAAAAAGGTTTTGTGCCGCGGCGAGTGCAGAAAGGAAGGAGCGCTTTAAAACTTCTCTTTCTATGTCCTCCCTGTGGCTCTTTGTCAATCCTTTCCCCTCTCTCTTCCTCCCTCTCCCCTTCACCCTCTTCACCACACACCCTAACCCATTCTTTTTCTCCCTCATCCATTCTCTTCTCCTCTTTCTCTTTTTCTCTTCTTCCTCTTGCTCCTCTCCCCTCCTCTCCATCCCTCTACCTCCTTTTCTCCTCCCTTCCCTCCAATCTTCTCCGCTTTTTCTTCCTACTTATTTCACTACTCTCTCTCCTTCTCTCCCTCACTCTCTCTTTACCTCCTCTTATTCTCCCCTTCGTCCCTCTCTACCTCCCTCCCTCTTTCTTCCTTTTCATGTCCTCTCCCTCTTTCTTCCCTCCATCCTTTCTCCTCCCTTTCTCTACCTCCTCTTATTCTACCCCTCTCTCTTCCCTCTCCCCTCTCTCCTTCTAACCTTTACCCCTCTCCCTCTAACCCTTCCCTCTCCCCTCTGTCTCTCTCCTTCCTCCCCCTCTCTCTCCTCTTCGCTTCCCTCTCTCCTTCTCTACCGCCTCTTACTCTCTCCTACTCTCCTTTCCCCTCTCGTCCTCTCTATTTTCTCCGGTCCTCCCTCTGCCTCCATCTCTTTTCTTTCCTCCCCCTTCCACTCTCCCTCTCCCTCTCTGTTCTCCTCTTCCTCCTCCTCTTCACCTCCCGTCCTCCTCTCCTCCTCCCCCCCTTCTCTTCTCTGTCTCTCCCTCCTTCATCATCTCTCTTCCTTCTCTTTTCCCTCCCCCCTCTCTCTCCCTCCCTCCCTGCCCTACACCCCTCTTTCTCACTCGCACCTCTCCCTTCCTGGTCTATCCCTCCTTCTCTCCACCATTCCACCTCTTCATTCCTCTCTCCTCTCGCTCATCCCTCCTCCCTCCTTTCCCTCTCCCTATCCCTCCCTCACACTCCACTACACCACCCTTTCTCGCTCTCTCCTCTCCCTCCCTGCTCTATCCCCCCTTCTCTCCACCACTCTACTCCTTCATTCCTCTCTCCTCTCCATCTTTCCCTCCCTCTCCCTCTTCTCCTCCCTCCCTCCTCTCCCTCCTCTCCCTCCCTCCCTCGCGTTCTCTCATATTCTCCCAGTTTAATCTTCTCTGTGGTTGTTCTAATAAATCTCTGTGTACAGATAGGGGGCTTAAAGTCTAAACGCTTCTCAAACTCAAACTTTCAACTGTCTCAAACTTCAGAATCAATTTCATATTTTAAATCTGAAATCACAGGATCCACATGAGATTTTGTGAAGCCCAAAGCTCAAAGTGAGTTTTATGAAGGTCATAGGTTCACTTTAAAGGGCCAATATCACAAAAATTATGAATTATTTTTACAATTTCTGCCATGTCCTCCTCAAAAACCTCCCAGGACGTGTGTTTCATTCATGTTTTAGTAATCCTGCAAGTTTAGTCTGTCTCCCTCTGCACCACTGATGCAACACTCTGATCCACCTTGTGATGTCATCAGGTGGTCCTCCAGAAGTGCACCTTTGTGTTTTTTAAGTCAGTTCATTTTCACCAGATTTATGCTATTAACTTTGATTCTTAAATTACTTTCACGTAGCTACCAACCAAAAGCTACAACCATGTATTTTATTAAAGCTGCTTAATGAATCGGCATCCGTCCTCTGCTCATGAAGTCTCAGAAAAACACTTGTTTGACACACTTCAAAGGCGCATTATGTAACTTTTCTGAGATGTTATTGCTTTTCCTGTAGTGTTCCACATTTGAGAAGACCTATTGTGCTTGTTGTCTTTACTTATAATCAAAACTGCGGTGCCTGAGCTGATGTCACCGTAAATGTCACAACAAAGCATTGCATGCAGTCGGCGCCCCCTGTGGATAGCTGCACATCACACTGGCAAGCAGCCCACTTTTTCACTTGTACCAAAATGACTATGCGATGCGGCCAAATCCTACGTTTCACTGATTTAGAAAATAAAACTGGAGATCAAAGTGCATAAGTCGCAGTGGCTCCATCGACTCACTTCACTATCTATTGAAAAAGTGTGGCCCCTCTCTCTGTAAATGCAGCAGTGATCCTCATCACTTTGGTCTTAAAATATTCATATTGACCCTTTCTACATAATCCTGGTATTTATATTTCACTATTGTGTTAGTAAATCAAAATACAAACATTAATAACAGACAAATCAGGCGCCTTCAACAGCCTCGATTCGGATTGGCTCTTTGGTTGCTATGATACTCACGGTCGAAATTCCAAATATGGAACTCTGCTCTAAATTGGCTGCTATAACTGCTAGCCTTGATGAGCTTCATTTGACTAGAGATAAAACGCTATGGATGATATCACACTCACTTAGTCCACTTCTTTATACAGTCTGTAGTGTGGGTTTACGTCTGTATGGATTTCTACTTCCTGTTATATGCAACATGCAACTTTTTCCCATCCAAAAGATATGTTGGATTTTAAATTATCAATTGCTATGCCAACAGTCCTAATGTTTAATCATTCTGTAAACCTCGTATTGACCCCTGCATGCATTTGTAGATTTTTCACAGTTACACAGTCACAATCATATTTTCCAGACTATAAGTCACTCCGGAATATAAGTTGCACCAGACAAAAATGCATAATAATTAAGAAAATTAAAAACATATGTAAGTCGCACTGGACTATAAGTCACATTTTTGGGGGAAATTTATTTTTCAAAATCCGAGACCAAGAACAAACATTTTATCTTTAAAGGCAAGTTATAATAATAACAATAAAGAACAACAAGCTGAATCGCATCACAGCACGCTAATGTAACACATTTATATTTATTCAGCTACATGAAGCATAGACAGAACTGAATATGTGTCTGGTATGTTAACATCAGATATTAACAGTTAACAATTGTTAACAGTTAACAATCAGATAACTAAAGCATAAAAAACAAGCTAACAAGTTAGCTCTCAATCTCACTCCAAATCACTAAATCCATTGAATTCTTCATCCTCTGTGTCGCTTCTGAACAACTTTGAAGGTAGATGAAGCACCGCTTCCACTTCTGTGTGGCTGTCATCAGACTCAGTAGAATACTATTTTCTTTTAGGGGGCATTTTTGTTCAGTCTTTCTCAGATGTCTTTTAAATTACCACAATGTTGAAATTTTAAATTTTTAATGGTGCAGGAGTAGTAGATACTAGTACACAAGCATAGAGTGCCCTCGCGCTGTTGTCAGTGTGACAATAATTATGTGAAATTATATATTTGAGTAATTTCACATATAAGTCGCATCTGAACATAAATCGCACCCCCGGACAAACTATGAAAAGAAGTGTGACTTATAGTCCGGAAAATATGGCTGTTTGCTCATTATAACGCAAGTTTGTATCCTGTCACAGGGTCAGTCTATTGTTTCTGCGATGACCCTGAGCTGAAATTTTCACAGGACAGAGATTAAACATCTTTAGAGAGTGCGTCATGTTTTTAGACCTCGCAAGTTTATCAAAGCCTGGAGAATATCTCAAACCAAACAGTATTATAGCCTTCAGAGGATCCAGAGCTGCTGTTGAATGTGAACTGAACTGTAACTGTGACAAAGGCCTTGATAATAAAACATACAGGGCAATAACCACGATTTCAAGGTTAAAGATTAAAGCAATATCATGGAACATATCTGAGATAACTCCATAGAGATAGATTGCTTTCTACCTTGTTAAAGTGTTGTTCCCTCATCAAAAACGTGCCTGAAGCTTTAGATGTCATCCAAGCATGTTTGAGTAAAATAACAATCTCTCCCAGGCCCTATTCAAAACCTCTTTATGGTTAGAAGTACAATTCTGTACAAGACTCCTCTCCCAAGTCTATGCTGTCCAAGCTCCCACACAACCTATATAAATATACAAAAACATGATACGAAACTGTACACAGAGACGTGACAAACCTGATGTGATGTGCAGTAGTTTCATCAGCGGGATGCACGCTGATTGTGTTGTGATAGTGTTCTGAAGAGGGAGTGACTTAGCATGGAGATCAAACGGAGGAAAAGTGAATGTGAAACTTATAAAAAATGTCAATAAGTTGTTTTGGGTGAATATAGCATTTTCAAAACAAAAGGTAACATGGTTATCTAAATATATTATGTGTTAGCAGTTAATATGCCATAAAAGTAAAATACCCCCTCTTTAATACCCCACAGAAGTAAAATACCCCCTCTTTAATACCCATAGAAGTTAAATACCCCCTCTTTAATACCCCATAAGGGTAAAATACCCCCTCTTTTATGCCCCATAGAAGTAAAATACCCCCTCTTTAATACCCAATAGAAGTAAAATACCCCCTCTTTAGTACTCCATAGAAGTCAAATACCCTGTGTTTAAAGAAGCCATATTTTGCTTTGTTTCTGGCTTAAATTATAGCATACATAGACTGTTTATTTTAAATTGCAAAATTGATCTAAAATGACTTGATAATAGAAATCGACCGTGACCCTACATCTATGATGTAAGTCTGAATTTTTACAGTACACATGCAAGCACAGAGAAGTGAGCAGGACAGGGTGTAGCTGAAAACAGACATTTTCACTCAAACCACAGATGCAGGATAATACAGGATTTTGCAAATATGCAGGGATCAAATGTAACTAACTAAGTAAGATCATGATAATATATTTAAAAGATGATAAAAGTTCATTTGAGAGATACATCCTGAAGGTCTCAGCTTTGACTCACACTTAAGTCATTCTGTGGCTTATTATAGCTCATCCTTTGGTCTTTTGGTCCACAGTCCAAACCAGGAAACAGGAGGCTATACCGGAGTCTCTCTCTCCCTCTCACTTCCTCTCTCTTTCTCCCTCCCACATCCCATTCTATAGCCGTGTCTCAATTTAACAGCTGTACCTTCAAAGGGCCCTGTCAAGGGCCGACAAAGGTTGCTCCTCTTTGTAGCCTCTATGGGCCACAATGGCCGTGTAGAAATGGGATAGGCCTATGCCATGGAGCTCAACCTCTCTGTGTGCGCTTACGTCGCTTACGTTATGAGTAACGTAAGTGTTTGTGACGGCTGCGACGGCTGCTTTTTATCCGAGTTTTAACAGCTTCATGTAACACTGTTGTATGTGAAGTAAACCAGTACTTCACTCCACACTCAGTGATGGTTAGCTATTATTGTACCCACAGCCACCCTAGGACAGACTAGGCAATGTGGGTGAAGTGTCTTGCCTAAGGACACAACGATAGAACCTGGTCCGAGTGGGAATTGATCCTTTGACCTTTGGGTTGGGGGGCTACTGCTCCACCACTGAGCCACTCTCGCCTCATCCCTCCATCTCTCTCCCTTCTCATCATCTTATTTTCAATCATCTGCCAGAACTCTCTCTCACACCTCTCTCCTCCGTCACTCCTCTGCCCTCTCTCTCTCTTTCACATCCCAGTCCATCTCTCTTCCCTTTGTTTTTCGCCCTCTTCCCTTCCTCCCTTTCCTCTCCCTTCTATTCCCCACTCTCTTCTTGGCTCTCTTTCCCTCTCTTTCTCTTCCTCATTATTTACTTTTTCTCTCTCCTCCTTTCCTTTGTCCCCTCTCTTTCCCTGCAACTCCCTTTTCTTCTCATACTCTCTCCCCCTCTCTGCCTCCTTTCTTATATTTTGTCTCTTTCCTCCTCCCTCTTTCTCTGGTTGTATTCCATCGTTCCTACCGTTGAGAATGTGGGAGTGTGCCTGATCTTTGGTCAAGGCCCCGTAGTTTGTGTCCTGCCAAAATGTCTCCTAAATCCCAGAAATGACAGAAAAAAACAGGAGAGAAGAAAAAGAATTAAGGGAAAAACAGCAGAGAGGGGAGGAGAGAGAGAAGAGAGACAGAGAGGCGAGAGAGAGGAAAGAGGGGGAGAAGGGAGAGAGAGAAAGGATATAGAGTCAGACAGAGAGGGAGAGAAGAGTAAGAAGAGAATAGAGGAGGCGACAAGATGAGGATGGGGAAGAGAGAGACCAAGAGAGGGAGAGGGTAGGAGAAAGACAGAGAAGGGGAGAGAGAGCGGAAGAGGGGAGAGAGAGGGTGGGGAGAGGGAGAGACAGAGATAGACAGCGAGCGGCACAGGAGAACGAAAAGAGAGAGAAGGAAGACAACGAAAAGATGTGAGTGAGAGGGGAGGTAGAGAAAGAGGGATAGAGAAACAGAAGTGGGGGAGAGGAAAAAGGGGGTAGAGGGACAGAGTGGAGAGAGGGAAGAAGGAGAGATTGGGATGGAAGAAGGAGAGTGAGTGAGAGAGAGGGAAAGAAAGAGGAGAGAGACTGGAGATTGAGAGAGAGGGAGGAACAGAGAGAGAGAGAGAAAGAGAGAAAGAAGGAGAGAGACACAGAGAGGTAAAGGAGAGAGAGAAGGAAACAGAGATGTTCCAGACTGCAGGGCAACAAGTTGAAGGCCATACTCCTCCACACAAGCATAAATCTTACACTGAGCAATTAAAAGTGAACCAAAAATATCTTAGATTTGTTCTGGAAATGTGATGGAGAGGGGAGGAGAGATGAGGGAGATTGGAAAGGAAAAAGGGATGAGGAGAGGGGAGGGGCAAGAGGAAGAGGAGAAGAGAGGGGGAGGAGTGAGAAACAGGGAGAAGAGAGGAGAGAGAGAGAGAGAAGTACAGGAAAAAAGGAAAGATATTTTTCTTCCCATCATCATAAACATGCACTCTGAAAATAACATTTGTTTTATAGGCAGTATTCTTCCATCAGTGAATGGGCAGTGAACCCGCTAGCTGGTGCATTCCAAACATGAAGGGATCATGGGCGCGTTTCGGGCTCTATCGACTTTGGCTCCAATTCACTTTATATTTAAAAATTGTCACGCCTCTCTCTGCAACTGCTGCTCTCAGACATATCATTTTAGACTTAACCTGTTTGTATTAACCAGGTCTACATTTTATTTCACTATTGTGTCCATAAATCAAGATATGAACATTGATAACAGACAAATCAGGTGCCTTCTTTCCCCGAGGTTGCCCAGCTGGAGTTTGCAACAGGTTTGATTGACAGCGTTGCTAAGCGCTCGCTCCCAGCTAAACCAGCAGTGCGGGCGGGAAGGGGCGCTACCTTCAGCATCCTGGCTCCAGATTGGCTCTTTGGTTGCTATGATACTTGTGGTTGGACCTCTGCTCCAAATTCACTACTATAACCGCTCATTTCTGGTGTAAGCGTCAAAGAGGACCAATCGACTGAAACAAAGTCCGAAGGGTGAACAATGAAACAACAGACTCTCCGGAAAGGATAGGTGGAGAGCCCTGAGATGTGCATGTTAACAGCTTTTATAAAAGTCTGTGTGTCCGTGTGTATGCGTGTGTGTCTGTGTGTGTGTGTGTATCGGGTCTTCTTCTGGTTTGCATGGCGTTACACATTAAGAAACTTTAGGCAAAGTCGAACAAAGTGAGTGTTTACAACCCTCTCAAAGCACTGCTTGACAGTACCTTACAAGAGTCTGAGTTCTACCCACTTGGATGCAGGGTGCCAGAGATTGGTTCAGTGCAGATGTCCTACTCCTCTGTGTAGGAACTGAAATGGTGATGTTTAAAGCAGTCGCAGACATCAGTACAAGGCATCCATCTTGTACAGAGACACTCACTGCTCCACTGGGACCCAACACAACCAAACCTGGGATTCAGTTTGAGTGTTACACAACAGTCACTTTTACAGAGAACTCATTCAACTTTTTGGTATCAATGCTGTGTTAGAACTTTGGAATACAGTAGCTTCATGGTCTACACTCTGATGACATTTCAGATGGAAGGCGGTCTACAGTCTACAATTCCATACAGAAAGAAATCTCCAAACTACCGATCCACAGATGTTGAACCATATTCTGAACCATTATTTGTTTGGAATCGGCTCCACAAACCTTTTTCTTGGCTTTCTTTGATAGCATCTGTTGAAGGAGGAGTCTAATCGCTTTGTGCAGTAATGTTGATAGTAATTTCACTTATTTAAAAGAAACATTGTAGAGAAGGGGGAGAAGCATTCAGCAAGAGTCAGTGCTGGGAACAGAAGTCACATCGATGGACTGGAAGTGCGCCAATGATCATTTCCTATTTGGAACGCTATGGCTAGCGCATTAGCTACGTCCATTTATATGTACAGTCTATGCAATTACTTGAGGAACTTTTACATTTTTAAAAAGGGACACTATGTAACTTTTCTGGTGGAAGAATTGTCACTTGCAGTCTCCATGGAGATACTATTGGTTTGGCTGGCATGATCTTGCCTGGGATCCAGAAAACACGCTTCTCCAATACTTTATCAAGATGTGAACTTGGTCAACAGAGATTCTCCTTGAGTTCAGATGGGTATGATTGACAGGCAGATTCGCCAATCAGGGACACGCATGGTTTGTTCATGTCAAAACAAATATGGTTGCTAACGAGGAAAAAAGAAAGCAAAAATATCACAGAGGATGGAAAAACATGGCAGATTTCTTCAGACTCAATGAGCGAAGCACTAAAGTCTGTTCATCTGAGGGGAGAGAAGTTTCATTTTGCGCAAAATGATTGGAACCAATGAGCTCCTTTGTTTCACATGTGTCACTGAAATAAACAAATCTGATTGGACAGACGTGTTTGATTCTGGCTCGAGACGTGATCCAACTACATTCACTTCAAATTATAAAACAAATGTTACATCCAGACAGTTGCTCTTGAGTAGCAGTTTTAGTTGAGCACTTTCTTGAATAATCACTTTGAACTTCTAATTGAGTAAAAATCACGGCACAGGGACAGTTTCTATAAAAGTGACAGAACATCCACAGACAGCTCAGAAAAGATGGATTTGGTGCAGAGGTCATAAGTTAAGTCGTGGTGACCTCTCCAACATGGCCGCTCTAAATTTCAAACCAATTCAGATGTTAGAATCATTTTGTCTTCTGTGAGGTTAGAAATCTGAAATCTTTATCTCAAAATGGACATATTCACTCAGAGAGATTAGGAGTCAAACCCACCAGCTCCTATTGAGAGATGGGAGACAGGATAACCACTCAGCCACTGCTGGATCATATTGAGGTGAAATAGTGTTTAACAATGTTTATTCACAGTTTTTCACTGTGCAAATGAAGGTAGATAGATCAGGGAGTTGAGAGCGGGGTTGTTTGCCGTGGTCCAGGAGTAGAGCGTGAGCAGCGGGGTCAGAGACGAGATGAGCAGTACTGGTAGAGGTGAACTGGGTCGGAAGATGTGAGGGTCATACTAGTGATGTTACGGTCTGCGTCGAGGCTTCGAAGTGTGGTTCAAGTAATCAGTAAAAATTCAGGTGAAGTGTGGTTCGGAGCATGGTTTGATCACGTAAACGATGACATTCGAACCTTCCTGAAGCACTGTACCACATGACTGGTTCAGAAGTGGTTTGCTGGTTTGAAGTGAACCGTGTGTCATTTGAAATATAAGGCACAGCAAAACGCAATGGAGTCGACCCGCACATCTTGTGTTTGGTTATTATCTGCAAGTGTTTAAATGATGGAACCAGTGAAAAAAAGAAAGTTTCCCCTGTTAGGGAGAACTTTGACTCAATCTCTCACAACAAGGTTTGTCTTATCTAGTAATTATAAAATTAGGGAGAAGGACCCACTGCAGTACTAGAGAAAGCAAAGAAATAAGTTTCTAAATGTATTCACACTAGCCTCATGTAGCTTTGCACTCCAGCTTCATCTGTGGCTTGTGAGAGGATTTTTTTTTCCAAAGCAGGAGAAATCCTCACAAAAAAGCGGAACCGCCTTAGTCCTGAGTCTTTAGAGAAACTACTTTTAAAAAAAAATAAAAACTAATGAAAAATATTGGGGTTTAATTCTGTTTATTTAATTAGAAGCACTACTACAATTAACACAAGTGCATTCCTATTTCTAATGTGTTTCACTGTGGTCCTATCACTGGTTTTGTAGTACATTTGTTTAGTTGATGGCGCTGAGGTGGAAACTAGATTGTAGTACATTTTATTGACCTCTTGATGGCGTTATAGAGTAAGTGAATCCTTATGAAGTGTTGGTAC